>CM014078.1:33577201-33987201 GCA_004119915.2 Collichthys lucidus | reverse complement strand
CGCCTTTACAATCACAAGACGTTGATGTCTGAGCCGAGGCAGTTGTTAATATGAATCTTTTTTTTTTATTGTGCAAATTGCCTTCATTTACAGGCCCACCTCAGCCGCCGCACCTTTCATGGAGAGCCACTTTCATATTTTTTTTTGTGCAGCTCTTTGTGAGTTTTAAGAAATAAATAATTGCTGGTGGAACTTGCAAACGTTATCTCGAATTAAATAATTAAAAATGCAGATTTAGGTGGGAATAATGAATCCCAGGAGGGGGGACGGGAGGGGGCGTCTGAATGGTTTTGTGCTTAATTAAAGTTTACAGGCGGCTGTGATGGGACGCGACGTCCTGTTTTCTGAAAATATTTGCAGAGCGCGTTTCAACCCCTTTGTAAACATTTAACAGTCTTAATCAACTCATTAATCAAGCAAATTGCAATCATAACGTCCAATTGTTTTCTGATGGATAAATAAATGATAAACAGTCGTTTCTTTAATTGAAGCAGTCTGTGCTTGGTACCCAGAACCTTTGTGCTTGTGTACAGAATCCCAAAAAATATTGTAGGCATTAGGCTTGTTGTTGATTTTTTTAGGTTTGATTATCATTTTTTATTTATTTCAAGAAGACAAGTTGCAACAAGAAAACTGCAACTAAGCCTCCGTCAAGATCAAGGCTTAGATAATAAAAAGATAATACTTGTTCTGAATATTTCCTAGAAACTTATTTCTAGTCATATTATCTCCATAAACAATCGACCGTTTGCCAAACGACAATTATCCAGTCATAGCTCAGCAACACAACTCAAGATTTTGTCTTTTTTTGGTTGTTGCTGGCCCAGTTAGATGTCAGTTATTTAAAAAATAACAGCTTTAAAGGTCAATTTAAATACATTACATTACATTACATTGCATTTAGCAGACGCTTTTATCCACAGCGACTTACAGAGAACAACATAAGCTGAAAGAGGTGTGAAGGAGCACAGAGTAGTTGTTAGTTAGTTAGTTTAAAGGTAGAAAGGGATGTTGCAGTTCTTGTAGCCGTTGGTAGGTCGTTCCACCATTTGGGGACAACCACAGAGAAGAGTTTAGAGTGACCTCGCTTTGCGAGAGGCGATGGTACAACTAGACTGTTTGAATGAGTGGAGCGTAACGCCCTGGTCAGACGTGAGCCTTGATTAAGACGCTGAGATAGCCAGGGGCAGATCCTGAGGTGGTTTTGTGGGCTAGCATCAGAGCTTTGTGTTTAACTCTGGAGGAGTGAGTTACAATAATCGAGGCGGGATGTGACTGTAGCCTGTATCAGGAGCTGAGCAGCATATTGGGTCAGGTACGGTCTGATTTTTTTAGTGTTGTACAGAGCATAGCGGCATGACCTCGCTACGGAGGACGACGCCCAGGTTTTTAGCAGCATGGTTAGGGAAAATACCCTTGTGACTCCCAAGCCATCATATATACAAACCAAAACAAACCCAAGGAAGCGAACGTTGATCTACGTTACCTCTCTCTGGTATCTCATTGCTCGCCTCTTTTAACCCAAACCAAGTTGTTTTGTGTCTAACTGTTTCTCAGCAAGCTTAACTTGCCGTCGGGTTCAGCATAATCAAAGCTAGAGAGAGAGGTACCTACAGCGTCATAGTTTGACATGTAGGGCCACCGACCGAGCGACTGTTTTTGATGAGTTCAGAAATGAGAGTGTGTCGAAAACTGCGCACTAAATCGACAACTACGGGTCGATTTGGAAAAGTATCATGTGCGCTCTCGTCTCTAATTTAAAGGAAAAATTCACTCCGAAACCAATTTTCCACTGAGCTGTTTCCATTATTTTCCATCACAATGAAGCCAGTATCTGCAAACACAGAAAACTGTCTCCCTGAACTGGAAACCAGAGCTTCAAGTCCTAGATTGATGAGTCGCTGCATTGACACTGAATTAGTGACTGGCTCTGTGGGCTCATGGGACTTTCTGTTTGAGATGTTCCATCCAAATGAGTTTCATTTGAATGTTGGGCTTCCAGCTGTGAATCAGAAAACGTCCCCACATCCAGCAGTTGTTCCATTATTCACCGTCTGAGGAGCAGCTCCAGGATCTGTCTGTACATGACATCACCACCGCAGTGTGTCTCTCTCTGCTGCTCAGCTTAACGAGAGGCTGCTTCACATTCACTAATTAGAAGTGAGGAGGACGGCGTTATAGAAATAACATGTGGGAGATCTATTTTAGGGTGGAGTCTTCCTTTAAATGCAGACGTACAGTGCTTTATGTTTCCCTTGGCAACTGTACACACGGTGGATTTACGGTCAAACACACAAACATTACGCTAACACGCCACTTAACCGTGTTCGTCACGATGTCGTGACACGCCAAAAACCATTTCTTTATGGAGCTGGGGGTGTTGAGAGAGGGGCGACCACAAACTGTTCAAATTGGTGTCCACATGCTTTTAGCCACACTTTGACATGGATTAAGTTCCTACCCGACTCCTGATATCAAATTTGTGTTTATTTTCTTATAAAGAACCAGCTGGTATTTTAATATCTTGCAACAGAATTGAATCTATAAACAAACTTTTGAGCAAAGATGGCTCAAGATATCTACTTTGGTAGGATGTTGTCCAGGCAAAAAACTAAATGATATACAGTCGTCCCTCACTATAACGCGGTTCACTTTTCGCGGACTCGCTGTTTCGCAGATTTTTTCAGTGTAATTTTGCATGCTTTTTTTTACAGCGTACTGTACAGTATGAACGCACGTGTGTTCTGCGTCCTGTTTAAGGGAGCACTGTACAAAATGCGTGTAAAAAGGTGTATAAAAGTGTGTGGTTAGGGGTTTTACGGCCTTAAAACATGTAGAATAATTGTAAAACTTACTTTGCGGATTTTGTTTATTGTGGGTTATTTTAGAACGTATCCCCCCGCGATAAACGAGGGACCACTGTAAATAAAAAGGTGACAGCAACCGTAACTAAAAGACACTGACATTATAAAGAATGGATGGCGTATCCGTGACATCACCCACAGGTTTTTAAATTGTCGCATTGAAGCTTTTCTGCCTCCCAGCTAATCAAAAATCGGCTGCGGCATAATTCAGGCATCAAATAATGCCACCGGTCAATCAAAGAGCCACGCTGTTAATCCTGCATAACTTTAAGCCTTAATATAATGTGAACAGGTGAGTTGTATATAAATTCACCCTCAGTACAGTTGTCATGAACGGGGAAATTAGCTACAGAGACCAAAACTGTTTTTTGTACCAGGCTGTAAACATGTTTATTTCTGCTGTGAAACATGGGGACTCATGGAGACTGACTCACTTCTGGAGCCAGCCTCAAGTGGACGTTTGAGGAACTGCAGTTTTTGGCACTTCTGCATTAAACATTGTTACATAACAAATACACACAAAAAAGCAATTAGGAATGAATGAAGAAAACTCATGAATACAAACAAAAGATTCACCATACGTTGGGCTGTTTCATGGTGTCTCGAAACAAAAACAGTACATTAAGTTTTCCTTTGTTTTGGGGCATGAAATTGGTTAAACTGCTGCTTAACATCTTTAATAGAACAAAATATTAGAAAAGTTCTATCAGCTGAGCCCTGATAGGAAACCGCCTGTAACCTCCAGGCTGAATCCTGCCTGCTGATCTGCATCGTTCACACTGTGTTTAATAAGAATTGTCACATTTTTTAACGTTGCACCGTCGGAGAGCCGAGGCCCGCTGACCCAGAACAAACTAAATTACAGTTATGTAATGCTCGTTGCTGACTGACTCTATTTCTGGCACTGATATTTGAACCAATTAAACGTTGCCTATCAGACTTTGAAGGGTGTCTGGTTTTCTTCAGCTTCACTGTGATACGCGGAAAAAAAACATAATTACTGAACATGCTGCGGAGGAGAAGTGACATATGTGGGCTGTTGTTTCCTAAAGAAAAAAAGGAGTTTGGTCTAGAATGTGCAGAAATAGCAAATTTAGTTTGTAGCATTGATGCAGAAACAACTTCTTTATCATGATGAGTTGTCACACAAGATAAAGAGACGTCTGCTGCCTTAAACCTCGTTAGTAATGTGTCCTAAATACAAGTTTTTACTGCAGTTGTACACAGAATTTGAGTGAATTTGGATCAATCGGTCTGCTTTTTACCCTTAATACCCTAGACTGCTTAAATCCACAGAGACAAGTGTGTGTATCTATGATGGGGTATATATCTGGCTTTAAAGTATCTGATCAACTGATCTGATTACGCACTCATACAAACTCATATGACATAAATAAGGCTCTTTTTTGTTAGTAACAAACAGGTAAACGTACATTTCGTACACCTCGTCAACCCCCCGCCCACAGGGGCGCCCGCTCCGCTGTCTTAATGAGCGGTATCGAAAATTCGCGAGGTTATTGTCGGGCGCTCGTGGCGCCCCCCACCAAATGGCGCCCCGGGCGGCTGCCCTGTCCGCCCGTACCTAAAACCGCTACTGGCAAACCAAATATTATGTTAATTCATATTTGGTTTCCTCGTGCTTGAATCAGAAGATTTGAAGAAGACAAAGTTTTAAAAAAACAAACAAACCCCAAAACGTTAAGCTACATAAAAGTGGGTGGGACGGATCTACGGTCATTCAAAAGTGGGTGTGTCATGACACACCTGACACACCCACTATTTGCGCCCCTGCATTTAACGTCAGTTATGATGATCAGGGTCACTGCTGCCGTTTATTTTCACATTTTCACACGCTCTCGTCTTATAAAGTGAATCAAAAACCCTCCAAACTGTATGTTCTGTTGCTGTATCAGCATCCATAATGTAAGGACAACAGTTATATTGTCCAATGTATGCTTCACCTAGAAACTTGGCCACAGTCCGATTTGGCCAAACACACGGCTGATGCAGAATGATGTGCAGTAAACGCTTCGCCGTCTGATATTTCAGTCATTATTGCAGCGGCTTGTTTTTTTTTGTTTTTTTCTTGGAGTGAAAGCCTCAAGTACCTCCCTTCTCATATTTATCAAATCTTCGGTGTTCTGCTGGGTGAAGTACACCTTCCCCGGCTCCTTTTACTGATACACATATTTTAACAGGACACAGGGAGTCCAATTATTTGCCCACTTCTCACTTGTGTTCCTGGAGAGCCCTACTCAAGTGATTGGCTGCTGAAATGCACACTGACATCTATTTCTCATTCATGCGCGCCACACTTATTCCCACCAACAGTAATTTCTAAACTGATTTCCCGCACAGACTCACCTCGAGTGCCTGCAGTCACTTCTTGTCAGGGCATGAAGCCGGCGACGCTAAACTACGGCAGGAGAGACGACAAGAAGAAGAAGGAGAAAGGCAGAAAACACAATTTCTAATCTCACACCTTCACTTACTTTTGATGAGCCCTGAAGCGGAGCTGAATTAATGCCAGACCTGGATACCTCAAAAAAAGTGGCAGAAAATTGAGCTGTCTGAACAATTTCGCCGCAAACCGCCGTCTTTACAGGTGGATTGGAAATAAAAATTCTAAACAACCACTTTGCTAAGTGTAAATTCACTACCAACCTTTAAAAATTCATACATTTCAAAGAACTTTTGACAAATCCGGAAGCTGTTTAAGCAGCGCGAGCACACAAACCGCGGAAGGTTAATTCACCCCGCCGTCCTTGCATAATATTTGCTGCGCGATGACAGCGAGGCGACACGGTGGCAGCCGCTTGATTGACAGTCACTTCGGGGTGTGCCATTTAACCACGGTGACCTTCCTGACATGTCACCGCCCTTATGAAAAGGTCACCCTCGTTGCACTAATGAGTCATCTGATTTCATGACCGCACGACTGTCTGACGCGAGTAAACAGTCGTGTTGACTAGAAAATTCACATTTCAGGTGGAGTCCCCGTCAGGAAGGTGAATGAAGCCGCATTATTCACCTTGTCAGGGTTAATGTAATGCCGTGTTATAATGTGACAGCTCACCTTTTCTTCTTTGGTACCTGCGTTGATGTGCTCATAACGTGTTAGGTCACATATCACCTCTGATCATCTTACTACACTTACTTCCTGCCTCGTTCGACTTTCTTGTAGCAATATTGCGGCGTCACCAGATCTCAGGAACTACTTCGAGTACAATGTTATCATAACTAGTGGAAATATTAGCGAAAGCTTGATAAAACCCAGGTTGTCGAAGATTTTGGAAGGGTTTTCCGGGAGGTGGTGCTGTAAATGTTTGGATATAGACGGGGTCAGACCGGAAACATTTACCTCCATCAACCAGTCAAGCCAAGCGGCAACCTCCAGTGCTGGGGAGTGTTAAAAACTGTAATTCCTTGAGCGTCCGCTTGAGTCAGGCGTCGACACTTGATTGACTGATTAAGTTACGTGTGGCTTATTCAAGCACCTGGGCGTCAACTATGGTCAAGCGTTTTGTCGTTTACAGCCATTTAATTTGCATTTTTGGACTCCGCTCTTTCTTGATTTCATTCCATTGTTTGCTGCTCGACTTGTGACATCATAGACGGGTCCGGGTGGGCATGCGTGATTATGAATCTGCCTGTGAGTGGCTGACCCTACAGTAATCCGAACCAGCGGAGGCGTTGACTATTAGCCAAGCAGAAGTGCTGGGCGTGTCTTTCCAGGAAAATCAGTAGGCTGTATAATAACGCGGTAATCATGACGTGCCTTATAGTGTAGTATTTTTCGGACCATATAACCACCAATCAGATGAGCTGTTTCAACATCAAGTGGGCTGCAGATTGGTGCAGTAAAAGAAAAATCAACCAGTAACAATATAAAGCGTTACAATGCTTGATGTTTGATTATTTTTAATACTCCTACATGGTGTGACGTACCAGTTTATCGAGTGCAAAGTGTCAGTGATTTTTGCCAGTTAGCAACCTGATGAGAACTTCCTTTTGTGCCATAAAGCAACTTAGAAACTGCTGGAACGATCTGCCCCTGGTAATTATACTTATCTAGAAAGGTATCTAGTATTCATTAATGTTAAAATGGTACCCATAGCCCCTTTTGAAGGGGTGCTCCAGAGATTTGGCACCGCTCTTCTTTCATAAAGTAGGGGGACTTAAGAGAGACGGATTAAGAAAAGAATGATCACAATAGAAGCGGCAGAGGCTGAGATTGTCCCCGAGCATGGGAAACACTACGTTTCCCATAATGCAAATGGAAAACCCTCAGGACATAATTTATTCGTCATCATTTCACCTGTTTAGCCTCTGAACAAATATTTTCATCTTTGTCCTCTTGATGCGCGCTCTAATTCTTCTAATTTGTTTTTAATATAGCGGCGTCTGATGGCATTATGAAAAGACAATACTCATATACTGTAAAAACAACAGGCATTATTATTATTCTGTCTTTTTTATTAACTTCCACCGCACGGCAAACATCAGTCACGATGAGGCCATGAAGTGTAAGAGTGCAGCTTTCATTGCCATCCATCTGCTCCAACGCTGCTCTTTGCTCCAGGCCTCTGAGCCCGCGACGTCACATACAGTAACGCGGGAATTAGCAGCATAAGCAGATATTATCTTACAACTCCATAATGGAAGCACATAACTAAATACCTCGAGGAAATTGCATAAACAAAAAGGTAATTGATTCCAGCAAGCTGCAGGTGGACACTTAATTACAGGAAATTTATTAAGCAATGTCCATTAATCACATTGACATGGAGTTATTAAAGGGATGCACAGTTTGCACTCGCCGGATAATGCAGTGATATTAGGACGCGACGCTAAACCAATAGGATCGTTGTACAGAGACAAGAGACCTAAACGTTGTTTAATTCAGATAAATAGGAAGAGGATGAGAAATTAACCATTTACAGAATATTTACTACTGTAGAGAGGTTAGCTGCATGTGCACACACACACACACACACACACACACACACACACACACACACACACACACACACAAAAAAAATGCATTCAAATACATGGAGCTACTTCTGTATCAGGATGACTGTGTGTAATAATACTGCTTCAGGAACTGCTTTTACCGCTGCTGCTGCTATCAATCAAAGTACTACTACTACTACTACTACTACTTCTACTACTGCTGCTATCAGTCAAAGTACTACTAGTACTACTACTACTACTTCTACTACTGCTGCTATCAGTCAAAGTACTACTACTTCTACTACTGCTGCTATCAGTCAAAGTACTACTACTTCTACTACTGCTGCTATCAGTCAAAGTACTACTACTTCTACTACTGCTGCTATCAGTCAAAGTACTACTACTACTACTACTACTTCTACTACTGCTGCTATCAGTCAAAGTACTACTACTACTACTACTACTACTACTTCTACTACTGCTGCTATCAGTCAAAGTACTACTACGACTAAGACTGATTACTACTACTACTGCTGCTGCTGGATACTACTTCTCCTACATCATGTCTAAATTCTTAGTATTTCTCGTCCTACTTCTCATTCCACTACTATGACTACTACTAATACTTTCACTACTGCAATAGACTTTTGTACTACTACTGTTTAACTGTTACTAGTACTTTTAGTGCTTGTACTACTACTGCTCCTTCAAGTCATATAACTATCACTCATACTTTTAATACTTGTACTGCTACTGCTACTACAGCTTGTATACCTATCACTACTACTATTCTAAATGTTTAGTATTTCTTCTACTACAACTACTACCTATTCCTCCACTACTGCAATGAACTCTTAGTCTGAGGTAAATACTTGTACTAGTACTGTTTAACTTTCACTTGTACCTTTAATACTTGTACTGCTACTGCTACTACAGCTTGTATACCTATCACTACTACTATTCTAAATTCTCACTATTTCTACTACTACAGCTACTACTTATTCTTCCACTACTGCGATGAACTCTTATTATTCTGTCTAGTTCGGTACAAGTATTCTTGTACTACTGCTATTGCTGCTAGAACTCTCACAACTATCACTAGTACTTGTAATACTTGTACCACTACTGCTACAACTGATATAACAATAACAAGTATGTTTAACACTTGTACTTAACACTTAAACTGTTACTAGTACCTTTAGTGCTTATACTACTACTGCTCCTTCAAGTCATATAACTATCACTCCTACTTTTAATACTTGTACTGCTACTGCTACTACAGCTTGTATACCTATCACTACTACTATTCTAAATTCAACATTTCTACTACTGCAACTACTACCTATTCCTCCACTACTGCAATAAACTCTTAGTCTGAGGTAAATACCTGTACTAGTACTGTTTAACTTTCACTTGTACCTTTAATACTTGTACTGCTACTGCTACTACAGCTTGTATACCTATCACCACTACTATTCTAAATATTTAGTATTTCTACTACTACAACTACTACTTATTCTTCCACTACTGCGATGAACTCTTGCTGGCGTTCAGCTTGAACGGGAACTTTTAAGTTGCTACTACTGTATCACTAGTGCTTGTAATACTTGTACCACCACTTCTACAACTGATATAACAATAACAAGTATGTTTAACACTTAACACTTAAACTATTACTAGTACTACCTGCTACAAGCCTAAATACTACTAGTACAACTGCTGGTACTATTTACTAAATAGAGCCTCTGTAACTGGATGCTGGTCTATAAACAGAGAATGAATAATAATACAGAGTTATGAGTATATAAAATAATAATAATACGTGTTTATAGATATTTATTATTTACTTGTAACCACACAGTAATATATTATATGTTTATATTACACTTTTACTTCTGCTGCCACTGCTGCTGAACCTCTCAACTCCGTCACACCACTATGATGTATGACTGCGGCTATAACAAATACATCCACCGTTACTAAGAAACATCACGAACAGGACAGTTAACATCAGAAATTATACTGCAGTTACTAATAATTTCAGCAGTTTCTAAAATCCAGACTCCTGCGTGTGACAGTAATCCACACTGACAGACTTCTCTCTTTCCAAGAACCTGTCTGCATCCTCCTGAAGGAGAGACTCTGAGAAATTGGCCTTATTCCCCACACACTCCGAGGCAAGTGGCAATTAAACCGCTGATTAACGTGAGCCCGCTCTTGAACACAACTTCATAGGAGTCTGACAGAACAGTGGGGAGAAGGGGAGATAATTCAGAAATCTCCTGACCTTGTGCTTATTATCTCCGGCTAATGACTGTTGCTGCTGCCGTTGGCCTCCTGATGAAGCAGGAACCTGGTCAACCTGTTTTATTAATTCGCTTTATTTTGTTCTATTTTTCTTTCCGGCTCGTGTTGGTTGTATACAGTGGAAGCCATTATAGGAGTCACATCCTCATGGGCATTAACCTAATTTGTTTATATAGTGCTTTCAGGCTTATTTCCCCCCACAATGATGACATTTCTTTGTGTCTGCCAGTGTTACAAAGACAGATATATTACACACATTCATATAGCATGCTAAATTAATCAATTAGCTGTTTTTTTGTATATTAACGAGCTTATAAACGTAATATTTTAAGAAAATAGGTGACAGGATGAGAGAGTAAACTCTTTTTTGACCTTTTATGATCTCAGACCAAATTAAAGGACCATACCAGTTATTTTTTATGATCGTAGTTGTTGTTGTAGTTTATTTTTGTAGTTTAAGGCAGCTACAAAATTCGAAACTATTCCATTAAACAACAGGACAAAAATTGCGTAGTCCTCGTGGCCATCGTAGTAAAGATCCAGCCCTGTTTGATGCATTGAAATTTTAAGTATACACACTTTTTTGTAAATATTTAATAGTTGTAGTATTGTCCTACATTACCCAGAATGCAATTTTGTTCAAGAAGAACCAAACACTGTTTAGAGTAAATGAACAAACTTCTTCAAAGACTGTTTTTCCCGGCACAGAGAGCCTGTTTTGTTTTCCCCTGCGCAGACCAGAGCTGAAGCGACAGCAGCTGGTTGATTCATCGTTATTGATCCATGATTTGATCAAATCCATTATGGTTATTCTTTCGCTATCGGCCACTTAAACTCCTTCTCATTAAGCACGGGGGTCGCACTCAGCGTTTGCCGTGACCTCAGGGGTGAAGCTGCTGCATCCACCCGACCGCAGCGGCCGCAGGAAAACCAGCCACGGCCTCACATGCCTCGGTTTGATCCCATAACAGATTGATATACCAAATAGGAGCTGACACGCATTGCTAAAGATGCCAATGGTAATTAATTAGCATCTCATTTTGACCACGGCACAACAGGATGTGGAGCTTGCTTCTCTATGCCATTCCCCCTCTAGGCTTTAGCGTTATCAGGGTCAAAATCCAGGCTCCGTGCTCTGAGGGCTGCTTAATAAATTGAGGAGGGCACGTTGACAGTCAGATTTTCATGGCGCGTCCTCGTCTCGCTGGTTCCCAGCGCCCCTGGCTATGACAAACGGTCCCAGCTTCTCTGCTGTCGAACGCAGCTCAGGAGATCAAAAGGCTACGGAAGGGGGACTTTAAAATGTGTCTCGTTGGAGTTATTAGCCGAGAGATGTTTCTTTGGCATTTTGACATTTGGCCTATGTCTGATTGAGATGTAAAGAGGTCGAAAACCCACTGAGGAGATGTGTTTTTTAAAGTAATGACCCACCTTTTCCAAAATAAGAGCACTACCCCCGCTTGAAGCAGCGTTTACAAGAGGTTCAAACTGAAAAACTGTAAAAACAGAACAACAACATTGGTGTAATCTTCAATATTCATGAAGTACCAGACCTCACGTACGAGAGAAAATTGCATGCATGTGAGGTTTTTGGCTTAAAGTGCCTTTATGAAAGTGTCGAGATGGCTGCGGAGGAAGCTTCGCATGGAATGAGGGCGTCCACACCCAGTGTGACCTGTTAATTAGAGGCTGAGCTTGGATCAGTTCATGCCTTAGTACGAGAAAAACAGGCCAGGTCAAAGCGTACACAGGTTAAGGCCATAAATAGAAAGATGGAGTCACACACACACACTGCGGCAGAAAGCTGTTTTCAGTAGAGGTTGCTGTGCCGTGCTAACTCTGACGCTTTAACAACAAACACAAGACGAACACGAAGAGCTTGTCACACCTCTGAAGTGCTGCAGCACACTGTACAATCTAATACAGGGGATGATGCTGGTTGAATTAACTTTAATTTAAAGCATGCTACTTAAAGTGTGCTACATATATGGTTCCCACGCAGCCTTAAAATCTTTGAAAGTTTGTAAAATAAAAAGACAGAAATAGACACAGAGCTTTATGTATCGTGCTCAAAAAAGATCTTTTAAAATACATAACGTTACTAAATCTGCTACACTAAACTCTCGGCGTTGTAACAGTAATTAACCTCGATCCGTTTCTGAACCTACACCATGGCCCCTTGAATTCGAAGGAATTCGGGCCTGGAAAAAATCGCCACGAATCCTTGAATTTGACGTCTAAGAAGTTGTGGGGAACCGTGTACGTGAAGAAAGTTTATTAGTGTGGTATTTTCAAGGAAAAACCGCCTCTACTAGCAACAACAGGCACTACCATCGAGTGTTATTATGTCCTTCGGAAGAGATTTGTGCAAAATGCAAAGTCAAATTATCGTGTTTGACTGTTTACAGGACAAAGCCTCGCAGTCTTGACTGCAAACTATTT
This sequence comes from Collichthys lucidus, assembly GCA_004119915.2. NCBI lineage: Eukaryota > Metazoa > Chordata > Actinopteri > Sciaenidae > Collichthys > Collichthys lucidus. The sequence continues at coordinate 33,974,632 of CM014078.1, read as the reverse complement.
TTATTGCATGTTGTTTGGGTATTAGTTTCATTTGACCGCTCGCAATCGTGTTCCGTATGTTTGTATTGATATCGTGAAGACAATAACTACCGCTGTCCTCTTCGACATTTTCATTCATCCCAACTGTCAAATTACAGCCTCAGCGAATTCGACTGTGGTCAGGTTTTTTTTCAGCGGTTATCACGCTTTCATTCTTCCGTGATTTTTTTTTTTTAAGTAACCGAGTTTACAAATCCCCAAGGGTCACAGAGTTCTCAACGAATTACAGCAACACTAAATGACCATGGAAAGTTTGAATTCAGGTACGCAAAAGAAAAACACCCAAATTGCAGTTACAGGCATTTTCCATGACAGCAGCAATCTAATCCTCTTTTTTTTTTTCTTCTTCTTCTCCTTTTGGGGTAAGATGTTTTTATAAACCCCTCGGGGTTTTCGTTGCCTCAACCGCACTCTGTGTTTGTATCCCTCTTTTTCTTCCTCCTTTCTTTTTCTCGGCGGTGTGTGTGTGCAACTAAACCGAAAAGCTCAGAGGTGGAAAAAGGGAAGAGATGACAAAAGACAGAAGAGCAGAACTGATGTGTTTGATCAAATTATGGGTCTGGTTTGGACTAAACAGGCGCACGGCTTAGCCAGAATCCAAGCGGGTATTACGTTCGTTTTTAACCTCGGCAACCCTGTCAAAACCCGTTCAAACTTCATCAGAGGGAGTTCGCTCTCTGTGCATCCAGGTCCGCAAATTACAGAAATCAACAGGATGGTTGGAGTCATAAAAATCAGCAAACCCATCATACAGTAGAAATTTCAGGCCAAGCTGCTGTTTACCTGTAGGCTTTTGAGTTTTTAGGTCAGAGGAATGTTCTTGCTTTCTGGGGATCAAGAGAAAAGGAACAAAAGCTAAAAACATTTGTTGTGAATTAAGTCTTCAGGGGAAGGAGGGTTGAAAGAGAAAAAGCACCTAGGCTGCAGCCCCGACGAGTGAAGGGGGTACAGTAGGTAGATTGAAGCGTCCTGCCTCTGCCAACCACACCACCGCAGTCAGATACTGTGGCTTATTGGATCCAGGCTCTGCGGATTTGGGGGAACGAGGCACGGCTCGCCCGCCCAGTCAAACCACAACAGAAGGCATGAAAACAAACTTCTCAGAATAGCAGTCCTCTCCGTAGTTTGGCTGCCTGTTCAAAGATTTGTGGGGAGATGTTTGATCTTAGTTCAATAATCAGCCGTTTTTGTCAAAAAAGCTGCACCAGGCGACTTAGCACTCTGGTGTCTCCAAACGGCAGCGAGAGGCAACTGCCTGAACTTTAAAGGTGCAGTCTGCAACTTCTCACCTCAAGGCCACAGGCCTGCTGTCCTGTTGTTGTTAAATTACAGCAGTGACGCCTGTCAGTCACCTCCTGTCCTGACAGAGCGTGCATCCTGCATGCTTTACATTTTGCAGTGCAAGAAATGAGCAGAGGAAGAGTGTCTGTTTGTGCCTTTGCACACTCACAGACATGCCAAATGCTGGAAAATAAAGGTAGGAGGAAGCTTGAGACACAAAGACACTGTAATAACATCAATAACATTTTATTTAAGTGGTAAAACGTCGCGTACGGCAGCTTTAAATCCCCAGAAACCATGCAACAAATCACCGCTGCAGCTTTAAGATATTTGAGGAAACAATATAGGGTTTGATAATAGAATAAAACAAACAGCCGAGGCTGGAAAGAGACAGAAAGATGATGTACATTATGAGAACATGAATGCATAATAAGCGCCTGCAATTAGCCCGGGCCAGCCATTGGCATATTGTAATTAATGTGCTGCCTGTACGTCGAATCAGTCAGAGGAGGCTCGGTCTAATTTGGGTGTGGGATGGGTTGGGGGTGCAGATCAGATCCTGGGATAATTGTGGGTGACTCCGATCCCTATCAGTCGTGCGGGGTGGGACATGGCTCAGGTCTCCAGAGGACGTTAAAAAACTGTAAATTCCCCCTTCATCATTTGAACATGTGCCCTGCAGAGCTCGCTGCAAGAACACAGAACGGGAGGGCGGGTGGGGAGCGAGGCAGAGAGAGGAGGAAAAAAAAGTGTTTTACATTCACAGATGATCCTAATTTGGTGTGGTTTGGAGTATAATTTAGATCAAACATAGCCATGTAAATGAGTCAGGGTTTTCATAATTAGGTGCCTCTGAAGAGGGGTGGAGAGGGGAAGAGCTCGGACCACATAAGTAGGTGTGGCGTTGAGGCCGTGCATCCACTGGCGGGCAATCTTTTTGGTTTCTTCCTTTCCTCTCTCTACCGTTCGTATCGGGGGGGGGGAGCGCGAGCTGCAGCGAAGGAGACAGAGGGGTTAGTTTTGGGGAAAACACACTCCCAGCGGCACACGGCAACAAAATAGGTCACTCTGCGCCGATTTGGCTTGTCTGTTTCCACTAAGCAACCGACTCGGCTCAGTGTTTGGTACAGAGGAAGGAACTGGCCGGCTGCCAGCACACACACACACACACACACACACACACACACACACACACACACACACACACACAGAAGAGGCCTGTTTTCCCCCCCAGTGGGGCCTGTTGATTGAGGATTACCACACTGAAATATTACGGGTATTGTGTAGGTGTAATGTTTACATTTACATTTTGGGTGAAAAAAAGCTCACAACGAGGCGCAACACTTAATTTCTGTCAGCTGTATTACGAACCAGCCAGCAGTTGGAGTTTGGAGTCACCACACACACGATAATAAATAAGTAAATGAATAAAATAAATGCAAAGAAATAAAAATGTAATGCAAAAAGTCATCACCTCCAACACACAGCAGGAAGTAAGCAAATATATAAATAACTGGCTCAGAAGGTGAATAAATAATTGAAAATTAGATCAAGTAAAATCTACAAATTGTCACCCGTAAGTAGGTAAGTAAGTAAGTATGCAGGCCAGTAAATAAATAAATGAGTGAATAATTCAATCATCAGATGAATAATGGATTAAAATAATGAAAATGTGTATGTATGAGAGAATAAATAAGTTCATAAATAAGTTAGAAAGTGAGAGTAAAAAACAAAAATACCTTTTGTGATGTCTTTCTTCTTAACGGGACGTTTAGTGCGATGTCTCTGAGGTTTATTGTTCTGAAAGTGGGCGACCCTCTTCACTTACCCTGTCACTCAACAACCCGGGTTCAAAACACAAAGATCTGACAGTCTGGATGTTTAAGTCAGGGCGAGATTAGCTGATGAGTTTACAACTGAACCGACAGACACGAAGCAGCAGTTGATAGATTGCTATTTGGAGCTGCCAACATGCAGAAACTGCAGCTTTCAGTCGGGGCTGTAACCCCAGAAAAGCCTGAACTCCGGAGCTCCGAAAGCCAAAGCGTTCTGCCGCCTGTCTGTCTGTACTTCAAGATAAGAATCACATTCAGGGTTTTTTGCTCTGCGGAAGATGCCAAGAGTCTAAAAGTGTGTTGGAAAGCGCACGTGACGTGCAAGTTTACCAACATCGAGCTGCTTTGTCTGTGGGTTTTGTGAGTACAAACTGTTTTCAAACTCTCTCTCTCTGCCAAAGCGTGCAAAAGTTTCCGCTTTAAGTCTGGTGATAGCCAGTGAGGGGCCAGCGGGGCCACCTGCACAGAAGGTAAATGCAACATGGCGGGATTGTGAACCTCTCTAGGGATGCTGGGATGGCCACATGGCCCGCTAGATCTGCCAGGGTGGCCCCTTCGACACCCGGCTGGGTGCCGTGCTGGGCGACACGCAGCTAAGCCCGGGGATTAGTTTGCGGTGCCACCTATCTGATGAAAGCAGAGCCAATGGGATTGACTTCCCGCTCTGCATTTATGGCCACCCCCTCCCTCTCTCTCCCTCTCCCTCTCTCTCTCTGTCGCTTTGTTTCTGGCAGCAGTGGAAAGCACATACATGCTACCATGCTGGTAGTAAAATGTATTGTTGGCTCCGAGCTCCCATCATGGCGCTTGACATTACCTCACCGCTCCATCTGAAGAGTTGACGCCTCCTCTTGGAAAATGATTGATAGTCTGCGTTTAAAACAGATTATGCTACATTTGAAAGGACAGTCAGCCCGTTAAATCCTCCACTGATGAGATGATTGAGAGTTTGAAACCTTTGTATTCCTCCCCAGATATGAAACAAGACTCGAGTACATCAGGTTGTGAGTTTCCTTGAACGTTCAGACGGCGTCTTCAGCTTTACTGCTAATAGTTTTCGGCAAAGTTTTAATGTCATTTGCTAAAACGAGAAAAGGTTTACGCCACGTTTTACAGAAGTTCCATAAAGAGGAGAGTCCTCGTAAACATCTTTAAACATGCTCGCAACTTCAGTTAGTTTCTCTGATGTAATGACTGCTTTTAGATTTGAGTCGTCCGTGTGGACGATTGAGCTTTTTACACATGAAGGTCATTTCATTCATAATTACGAATCCTGTGAAAACAGTCGTGTAACGCCCTCTTTCTGCTGAAATCCTGTGTTGGGTTGTGTAGTTTAAAAAGACATGGACGCTGGCTGCTAATAGTCCAGATATCTCGGCATCCGATGCAACAATTTTTGGCATTTTTTTCCAAACAAATCTTCCTTTGTGAGTCTCCCAACTTTTGTGGAAGTGTACTGCGAAATCACAGGGCGAACCCTGTCATGCAAAAGACGCGCGGCGGTTTGTTTAATCTTCTTCTGGTGTGCAATTAAGAGACATTTGGACCTGTTGCACAAGCCACATTTCAACGCCTGGGTCCAAAACAGATACCCGAGATAAGAGGGCAAATCAACATCTATCATGTTTGGTTGCAGTCTTTTTTTTTTCCTTTCTTGGAGTCTGTCCACAGCAGAAGTCTTGTTCAAACACTTAAAATAAGCAGTTGTATAAATAGTGACTGTTGTCTCCTAGAGGCAAAGGCGGAAGTAGCGTGAGGTTGGTATGGAGCCACAAAACCTCTTCGAGGGAATGTTGGGTGGATCGTTTGGTGTATAAAGTGTCGGCACCAGAAACCGCTGTTTGCGTCCCGCCTCTGTCTCTGACCCTTAACCGAGTCGTTTTAGTTGCCTAAACTTAACCAAACGTTAACCAAAGAGCAGTCGGATCAGATCAAGACAGTCCAGGATTCAAGACAACTTGAATCAGGAGACAGGGTTGCCACACCTTTTTCATGAACAAATTCAAGCACTTTTCAAGCACCTTCAAGCTCCAGTTTTCCATTTTTCCAGCACCTTTAAATAGGTAGTCTACTAGTTGTGTTTGCCATGATGGTCATGGGAAGCGCAGCGGTGCCACTGTATGGCATAATAATATGGGTGTAATTATCATTATTTCATATGGTGGTAGATTGACTGTTTTGATTTTTAACTAATTGTGAATTGGCTTGTATTCTCAGCTTGTGAGCGGTGTATTGTGTAACTACCATAGCGCAATAACAGTGACCAACAGGTGTGGATAGTAGTCTACTGTTATTTCTCGGCAGAACACCAAGCGAGTATGATAACTGAGTTCTGCATGTAAAGGCATCGGATCAAGCGCGTAGCCGCTTAGGAAACATTTTTGTTTTCTCTTGGTTTATTGAGATAGACATCACAAAAAATTCAAGCATTTTCACAACCTTGAAAACACTGAATTGAAATTCAAGCATTTTCAAGGAATTCAAGCACCCGTGGGAACCCTCAAGAGAGTTTTTCAGGTGTAACCAACAAACTCTGCATTCCTGATTTTCTTTCTTCTGTCGATCGCAGTGTTCTTGTTGGACACTTAGAAATGGAGCCTGGTCCTAGTCCATTAGGGGCTTTTTTTTTTTATTTGAGAGGACCTTCATCAGTTCATCAGGGGCTCCTCCCTACAACCTGCCGTCTTTATATTTTCTGTTTCATCACAAACCCCCGTGTCCACCTCACACCTCTCCTTCCACTCTTAATTAGCGAAAGTTTGCGTCCTCGTGTCGAACCTGCTGGACGTCATCAGGTCGTCCTGAGCGAGTCGAAGCCGATTCTCCTTTGATAATAATGAGACAGGCTGAAGGATCTCCCCTGTGCTGTATAATGATGTGTCACCGCTGTGGCGTTGGTGTTGGGCAAAATGAGGCCACAGAGCCGTGGGACACACACGTATCTTTGGCATCTCTGTGTGAACCAGGTAGTCTTTATTTCTAATTAAAAATTCTCCCTCGTTCTCCACAAAAATCCACTTTACATGATTGGCAAAAATTTGTTCACCTGATCTACAACTGAAGACTAATTACAGCGGCACCTTCTCTCGCTGAAGTAAAACTCGCTTTGGATTATGATGGACGTTATTAGGTAACGATTAAAATAGCTCGGCTTTTTAGGACATAATCACTCATGCGTTTGAAAAGATAAGCTCTCCCACTTCACCCAGAATGGATATATGACATTTTGTAATGAAACCCTTCAAGTTGTACTCTGGAAAAATGACCTGTCATTCAAGCAAATTAGATCTAAATGAAGCTGCTTGAGTCCGTCCATCCCGCTCCCACGTCATCTCCGCGTGAACCAACCTCTCTGATGTTCTCTAATTAAAATGGACACTTCTGTGCTGTTTCTGCAGACTGTAAATTAAAGCGGGATCTACTGTATGCAGACAAATTTATTCTGAGTCGGTTTCTGCTGGGAGTGTGTTTCGGCTCAAGCTGTGGAAGATCGGCTGGGTCGTATTGCAGTGTGATGACAGGCTGCAGGAAGGTTGCTGTTTTATTTAAAAATTTAACATAAAAGTTCCCAAATTTTCCTCTTTTTTTGGAAGAATCTATCAATTTGGTCTCTTAAATTCAAATTTTATTGAATTTTTAGAAACTCTAAATTCACTTTATGTCATAAAATCACATAAACATCATATGAGATTTTGTTTGCAGAGAAATTAGTAGTAAAAATGACACAAATCAGTGCAGAATTTAAAGCCCAAATTATTCACAAACGAGCAACAATCGTCAGCATAGAAAGGCATTTTTGTTTGTCTTTGTCATATACGGTCGCCCCTCGCTATATCGCGGTTCACTTTTCACGGATTTGCTGTTTCGCGGATTTTTTTAGTGTAATTTTGCATGCTTTTTTTTACAGCGTACTGTAGAGTATGTGTCCTGATTGGCTAAGTGAGAACCGATCGTGTGTTCTGCGTCCTGATTGGCTAAGTGAGAACCGCACATGTGTTCTCCGTCCTGATTAATTAAGGAAGTACTGTACAAAACGCGTGTAAAAAGGTGTATAAAAGTGTGTGGTTAGGGGTTTTACCGCCTTAAAACATGTAGAATAATTGTAAAACTTACTTCGCGGATTTCGTTTATTGCGATTATTTTTAAAACGTTTCCCCCGCGATAAACGAGGGACCACTGTATTTAAATAAAACACATTCAACTCCAGAATTCTCGGGCTTTAGATGAAAAAGTTACTTCGTTTATAATTTAATTAAGTGACTGTACGTGTAATTTATGAGCTGCGAAAAGTGAATTCACTCTTGCTCCATCTTTTCTAACTAATCTGGCCACACATTCGTTATTCTATTTCTCTTCACTCTGTATTTTACGGATGGAAAAGGGATGCACAACCTACTCGTGCACCAACATGAGTCACCCTCTCAACCTTTCCTATCCAACAACCACCGTGTCCCACTCCCCACTCCACCCCACCTCCCCGCCCCCTTACCAGAGCGACCCGAGGCCAGGCACAGAAGGGACGGGACTGCCAAGCACAGCACATGGCTCAGAGTCTGGGGACAACAGAAGTCGAGGTCCCTGCAGGGCCCTTCAGCTTTTACAAGGCTTTACTCGCCCCCCCCCTCCTCTCCAACACACACACACACACACACACACACACACACACACACACACACATACCGCACTCGACACACACCTCAGGCGGATGGGGAAAGCACACAGTCGTCCCTCCGGGAGAAGTGATGCGACAGGGACTCTGATTCCTCAGAGCTACACTCCCCTTTCCTCTCTCGTCTCCACCTCTTCTCCCTCTCCTCTCTCCTGCGGGCTACGTCCTGCACATGTGATAGGACAGACAGTCTCATGCTGCATTACACATACACCTCTCTGTCCCCTGTCTGCGGCGCTCCGAGCCATGTTCCCTGATGTAGCATCAAAACTGGGACACGAGCATGACACTCGTAGAGACAGGAAAGGATGGAGACGCTCTATGAAGCACTGTGCATTTTTACTCTTCGTTGTTTTCTTAATTTAAAGCAGATTGATCACTACATATGCTGCTGCTTGTCCGACGGATAGTTTGATCAAACATTGGATGTCATCCAAAAGTGTAAACAATTAGCAGGACTGATTTCGAGGAGTTCTGCAGAAGGTTGTCGATGTTTATCGTCTTTCAGTCTCGTCTTGCTTCATTTGACAGAAAATATGTGAAATATTTCCACATTTTTGTGCCTTTACAAGAAAATTTGTAGGTAATTAAATCTAGGTAATTGAACTTTTCATTTGTAAGAGGTAAAGAGTTACATGGTTTGCACAGACAGACTAAAGTTCAAAGGAAACATAGTTGCAGGTTGCAACCCGCTTGTTTCACCTCTCCTTCCTCGCGTGAGATATGGTGGCCACAAACTTTAAAAAACATATTTAATTTCTGCCGTATTCTGCGAATAAAGCCACCTGAATCTGACACACTGGACCTTTAATAAAGAGATAAATTAATGTTTTTTTTTTAAATAAAAATAGTCAGGTTACAGGAACAGTAACAAAGTAAAACCTGCATTTTACTTTCCTTTAATAATATTTGTGTTTCATTCGTTAATAATTTGACGGATGTCTTTGTATCCAGGAGATGAAGGTGTAGGTAAACTCATTGTCATTAATTCCTGTGTGTTTGAGTATTTCTGACGGTGGCTTTAAACACTTTCCCGCTCGCGTCCCCCGGGGGAACTTTAAAGTCACATCAGCCGACGCTTTTATGAACCCTTCCCAGAGCAAAACGGATGACATTGAGCACGCTAAGATCCAATATCCTCCGAGCTCGAGCGTACATAAAGACCAACGCTCATCCGCGCCTTGCTTATTTGCTCTTACAAGTATTAGCTTTTCTGTATTAGATTCCCTGCTCAATATGGGGCTTGTTTCGAAGTTAAAGTCTCCACTTTTCCGAAGAGCAAGAGCCTGAAAAGTTGTAACGAAAGCAGAGTTCATTAGCTCTCTCATAATCTGCCGATGTGGCGATAAAAAATGTGCGCCAACGAAAAAGCAGCAAGCCTCTCCTGACACGCCATTAAACCGTGATGCATGACTGTTGCAGGGAGTACTCCGTCTAAGTATTTCCAGTTGAAAGGTCAACGGGGAGACATGACAGCATTACGAAATGGTGCGCTGTACGTTTTCTTGTTCCCCTCGTTGTTAATATCTGTCAATTTGAGCAAGGTGGAGATTTGGCAGAGACCAACCAGCCCTGATGCATGAAGGGAGACACAAACAATAGCGCCGGGGAGGGGGTGAGGTTATGGAGCCAAACCCTGTGCAGCCATTTTAATTGACATAACCTGTTTATCTGTAATAGTCCTTGAGCTCCTGTAACCTCACAATAAAACACCCCGCTCATTTTTCTCCTCTTTTATCTGCAAAACCAAGTTGTTATCACAACGCGGAGCGTCGGCCGGTATCTTCCATCACGACTACTTCTAATGGCTTTTAAAGTAGTTACCTGCGAAGTCCTGACATTTATTACGATCATTTTCGAGGACCGACACGGCGCAAAGGTCTGCTGCTATCAGGAGGCGACATCATTATGAATTATTGTTTGCGGCCAAGGTAGAAAATTGTACTTTGTGGCTCTGTTTCCCCCGTGATAAATCAACCAGTCACTTCTCACATCTCGGACTCTCAAAGCTGCTGAGCGTAGGACTTTTCGCCCCCCCTACACACTGTTTACCCATTTCCTTCTGCCTCACTGGCGCCTTGAAAAAGCTTTGCTGCAGGTTGTTTGCTGCAACAGCCACTTTCCACCATTTCTCAACGGCAGATCTTTGCTCCTTCCTGATTATTAGCAGCAGCCTCAGCTGCTACTTTTCAAATGTTTATCCTATCGGCATTTCCGCTTCCCAAGAAAGGAAGAAAAAAAAAAACAGTGACAGGGAAATAACTAGACAAAGAGGGGCCGTATTTATCAGCTGCTATCAGATCACTGTTAACATGGCTGCTGGACTGTCTGTTAGCTTTGGGAGAATGAGAGGTGAAGCAGCACAACTTTATCCCAGGCTGCATCTCCTCTGGTAAAGTAATCCTCTGTGTGGCGGCGGCGAGATAAGGCCCGCACACTCGCTCACGGCCTAGACGAAGCAGAGCGGGGAAGAAGTTGGCCGTCACCGCTGCGACGCCGGGGTAAACAGAGGTGATCATCGCTCACTGAGTGGTGCTAAAGTCTCGGGAGTAGTACACTGATCTTCTGTCAGAGCCAGGGTCACGGAGCCGGAGGGGGGGGAGATATGGACCAGAGAAGAAGAAAAGGAGGAGGATGATGGGAGAGAGAAGATGGATGGTTCAAGAGGAAGCGAGGGAAGGAATTGAGAAAGCGGGGAGGGGGAAAGTTAGGAAGACAAAAAGGTGACAAGAAAAATGGCAAACTGGACGAAAGAAGATTGAAGAGGGGAGAGAGGAATATGGAGAAAGAGAGATCAAATGAAGATGAAGAAACCAAAAGTAAGAAGAGGAAGAGAGGGCAAATTAGAAATGAGAAGAGGAGAAAGTGAGGGGGGGAAGATGGATGGTGCGAGTTGTGCAGGGAGGAGAGGAAAACTAATTGGGAGAAGAGAAAGTAACAAGAGTTGTAAAAAGTTTCGAAAGGGGAACAAAAAAGATAGAGGGGACGAGAGGAGAGGAAAATCTGTCTAGTTGAAGAAAAGATGAGGAGAGCAGGAGAAAGGAAAGGAAGAAGGTGAAGGAAGGAGGAGGCAGGAGGGGGAGGCCTCTTCGTCGAGACTAAGTACAAAGAGCGTAATTAACAATAACAAAAACCTCGCTTCCCTTCACCTACTTCAAATAGACGGCCGCGGGTTACGGCGAAGCGTTACCTTGATGTACTACATCGTGCTCGCCCGCCGAGTCGCCCCCGCGGTACCGAGCTTCACCTTCTGCTGCATTCTGATCAGTCCGCCGCTCTCCAGCCCGATTAGGACGATTAATATTAATGGCCTGGCAGTTTCTCTCTGCTGATCAGAGCTCTCGGCTGACTGGTTCCCAGCGTGGCGCCACACCTTGCTGTAGGTGACTGTCAGCTTTGATTATGGGCAGATTAAGGGCTCTCTTTCCCGCCGCCGCTGTTCGACATACTCAGATAAGCTGCGTAAGCGCCGGATGATTATTCACTGTCAGAGAGTGTAGAGAGGTGACGCCATGTGGTTTTATAGCACACTGTAAAAAATTGAGTTTTTAATCACAACAGCAGGTAAAACTGATACACCTTCCCCTCGAGCTTGTAGCCACACCCCAATTAGTGATGTCACATCACATCTGGATGAGTTGTATATAAATTCACCCTCAGTACTGTTGTCATGAACGGAAATGAGCAAAACTGTTTTTTGTACCAGGCTGTAAACATGTTTATTTCTGCTGTGAAACATGGGGACTTATGGAGACTGACTCACTTCTGTAGCCAGCCTCAAGTGGACGTTTGAGGAACTGCAGTTTTTAGCATCACATCACAGCCACGGAGGTTGCTGCTTGGCCATCTGTAACAGCATCCACCATTGTCATGAACGGGGAAATTAGCTACAGAGACCAAAACTGTTTTTTGTACCAGGCTGTAAACATGTTTATTTCTGCTGTGAAACATGGGGACTTATGGAGACTGACTCACTTCTGGAGCCAGCCAAGTTACTGCTCGTTTTAAGTCTTTATATGACAATGCTCATAAGTTCTTGTCACATTTCAGTCACTATCTAAAAAAAATAAATACTTTTAACTTTTTAATCATTTGACATGATGCCATTTCCTGACATAGTGTTTTATATATTAGTTAAAGTTAAAAATAAAAAGAAAGTATACAAATACATAAATAAATATTTAGAAAAATATAAATAAATAGGCAAAAAGTAAGATAAATGAATAGATAAATTATTAATAATAACAACAATAACAGACAGAGGAGCAGAAACAGGCATCTCTTCCCGACATCATCCCACTCCATCAGTCAGCTCTACATTAAAAACAATTGAGCCATGATGGATGGATCAATTCATCCGTTAACTTAACTGTAGGTCAGTGTTACTCAAAGTGTGGTCCGCGGACCACTAGTGGTCCGCGAGCGACCTCAAGTGGTCCGTGAGAGGATCTCTTAAAATATTCGAATTTCCCACACAAGTTTGTGGAGTCCTACCTAGGGATACTCGATATATCGCGGCTTGTTCTACGTGAGATGTATGAAATGACTATATCGCGACCATCGAGTACTTGTCACGTAAATGTTTTAAGCCGTCTGCATTTAATTCTCCGGGGATTCGCCTGTCACTCACTCCTGCTGCTCACAGCACGCAGCACACTGCCCCGCCCACCCAGAAACATCCCCTGCGCGCATGCGTACTTTCTGTATCAAGTGAGGAGAGGTGAAGCCAAGAGGTGAGGTAATTGAAGATGGAGACGGACGACTTGGTTCTGAAGAAAAACAGCTGCGGTCACGCCGTCTCTCGTTTTCGCGTGGTCACGTCAGCTGCTCCAATTTTTTCAAGTGCGCCCTTATTGCCGACTTTATGGCAAACACTTTTAAAAAACTGGAAAGTCAGCGCTAGCTTACTGCAGCGTGTGGACACTTTCGGTTTTCAAAATAAAACGTGGGTGTTAAATGTATTAAACGTTTATTTATAAAATATGAAGAATGGTTAAAATTTGATTTAAAAAAGTGTCTCATATGCCAAGTATGATTCTGCACTGCTTCAATGCTCATATGTACATTATGAAATATATTAAAAATTCATAAAAAATATGACAAGTGTTAAAATGCTATAAAAAAGAGTGTGTGTCGTATAGCAGGTGTAGCTCGACTGTTCTACACTGATTTTGAGCCAATAGGTCACAGGACCTGGAAGCTATTGAGCTTTAAAGCTCATATTTACATCATGAAATGTATTAAAAATTCATAAAAAATATGACAAGTGTTAAAATGCTATAAAAGAGGTGTGTCTCACACCAAGTGTAAATCTACTGTTCTACGTTGATTCTGAGCAATTACAATGCTATCATGGAAATAATGACAATATTTATTAGAAATAAACAATACAAAACAACAACAAAAATATCGAAATATATATCGTGTATCGCGTTATAGCTTAAAAATATCGAGATATTGGTTACAGGCCATATCAGCCCTAGTCCTACCTAACATTATTTGAAGTGTAAAGCGAATTTGTTCTCTGAACAAAAATGCAGACAAATATTTTTTTTAAATATGTATAATGGATATATGAAGATAAATCTGAATTAGCAGTGCCCAAATTGTTGCCTAAGCAACCACGGCGTCTCCTATAGACAAAATCATTCCGCTGTCACGTCAGTAAGTAAGGAAAAGAAAGCAAGGAAAAGAGCAGCAAAAGCTGTGAACTTTAACTAAAACAAGGCACGGAGAGGATGGGAAACAATGATGGATAGGTGGCTGAAGACGGGGTCAGGTGGTCCCTGAAAAAATTTTTTTTGACAAAGTGGTCCTTGGTCTGAAAAAGTTTGAGAAACACTGCTGTAGGTGTACGAGAAAAGAAAAGCGAGCGCTCTGGACATCTTCTAGGTGATCCCAGCAGCAGCAGCAGCTCAGTCCTGACAGTTATGATACCGTAATGCATTAAATTGGCATTTTGCAGGTCGATATCATAGAGGAGTCGATATTTTTGTTTGTCAGAAATGAATCGTCCCACAGCCCACCGCTAACATTTTAGTCTTGTCTCGTCAGCGAGCACAAAACATGTATTTCATTTCTCGTTTTTTAATTTTCAAAGATCTACTTTCAGTTTGTCTTCATCGTAATTTTCATAATTAACACTGCATTGCATCCACATTCGTGTATAACAAGCACCAAAAAGACACTTGGTGGAGTGAGTGAATTCAAAATCAGCACAGAAATCAACCAGCTGTTAGCAGCTCTGAGGGTCTGAGGGTCCACCGTGTCATCTCAGGGGTCTGCACGGTTGTACGTGTGTCCGGCGTGATGCAGAGCAGAGAGCTTTATGGTAAACAGCAGTCGCAGGCTTTTTCCACGGTGATGGATGAAGCAGCGAGGCTGATACTGGCTGAAAGGTAAGAGTGTATCCAGCTCTGAGGGGTCGGAGAGAGGGGGCGGAGTGCGTCTACCAGCCGCCCGTTCGAGTCATTTGTAACACGTTTATTGCTGAATCAGCATGTCTAAGCCTCAGATGGCCTTTTTTTTTTTTTTTTTTTTTTTTTGCTTTCACGTGTTGCTGCTGGATCTGCCGTGATTTGTGGATCCCTTCGGAAAATAAGGTAGCTCAGCTGGATGAGGAGGCGTCGATCCATCTCATCAGCAAGGTGTTTTCGAAGCCGTACTTTCAACCATAATGCATTGTTTGAATATTTCATATATAGAGTTTGATTTAAAGTGTGAATCCATCCTTTTTGCAAGAGGATTTTGCAGAAATAAACCCGTGCATTGGGAAAAACCAATGATAAAATCTTGGATCCAGGTTGGATCGCCGTGTCGTTACAGCAATTTGTGTTAGTTATGGCCGTAATATGTGCAAATTACCCCAGATTATTAAGTTAATACCCATTTCCTGAGCTGAATTAGCTCTGCTTCCACCTGAGCCAGACCAGTAATTACAGTAACGGTGTCGGGTCGTGTTGCAGCGGCCGGTGTTAATCATGTGCTATCAAACCTGGGCTCCTTCGAGAGCCAATCAGGTATCAGATTGCTTTTGGGAGTAAAGAAAACAAGGCTGAGCAAAATAGGTGTCTGGCTGCAGTACCCAGCCTCATCTGTCTTCCTCTTGGCTGAGGGGGCTGCCTGACCCTTGACCCCTGCAAAGAGCCGCAGCATCCATCACGACATGTTAGGTAATGTGGTTTACTACCTACTTCCTCTGTCAGGACTGGAGGGGGGGGGCGCTTTGTCTCCAGGTGAAAGAGCCAAAGGGGACGATCCTTCTTTCTGCCAGGTTTGACAAAGAGATCAGGTCGTTATTAAGTGATCTGCAGCGGTTGCAGGTGAAAAATGAGCGTAGTCCATCACCGGGTGCTTTGGCGTTTGAGATGTTGTCTCCTCCCTCTGAGTCTGTTGTGCTGCCTGTCGCCTGAGGTGTTAAATGGGCTGTCGAGTGTCGACGTGAGAAGGGAAAGCACATCCAGGATGAAGCACCTCTCTCAAAAACTGATCTGTGTCTGCGTGTTCTCGCAGATTTGTTTCAAACTGTGGACATGCTATAATCATTTTACCACTCAGTAATTTACAATTTAACTGCAAGTCGCACTGAAATAATGAAGCTTTCCTTGCAAGTAATTTCTTTAAAACAAAAAATCTGTACTCTAGTCGAGGTTGTTGGTGTGATGGTGAGACTCTCACCTCAACTTGGACACTTTTAAATGAACAGGTGCCACAAGAATCCCTCTGGGACTTACCTACACGGCTGGATTGTCAAAACATGAAGCACTCCACACCTTCAGATCTCTAATAGTACATCCTAAAGACAAGAACCCATTGGAGAGGAAAACCGGACTTTCAATGCAATGCTACTTTGGTGAAACGTCAAGGACCTCGGACAACCAATCGAACTAAATACTCCAAAACTTTAGGCAACTCTAGTTAAGGCTAGGGAAATATTGTAAGCATGGATAAAACAAACCAACATTGACTAGGAAGCAGGATACCCAACCATTGATCCATTGGTATACCCAACCGTTGACCCCAGCCCCTTCCCTCAGAGATTGAGGTCAATGATTAAATCGTGATACTTTATTTGATTCTAACAGTCGTAATTGTCTAAAAATAACTTGCTTTGTTGGTTGATCAAGTCAAGCAAGCTGCAGTTTTCTTTTGGGATGTCCATTCACCTGCACCTTGGCGACCTGCTTGATTACCCTCATCAGTGTATAAGAGAAAAAAACACAGGCTGTAGATGTGATCAGAGATGTATAGTAACGAAGTGGAACTACTTAAGTACTGTACTTAACTACTAAAATGCAGTATCTTTATCTGATGAATTTAATACTTTTACTCTGATACATTTTTGTGCTGAATCGTTACTCGTTACTATTGTAGCGTCCAGCCGGACACGTGATGAATGACGAGGCGATATTCAACAAACTGCATTTATTGCTGAACGGTTTGGTAACAGGACTCGGTGACTGTTGGCCATGACCATGCCAAAAAAACAACAACATAACCTGACTCACCCAGGTGCGCTCTCTCACCTGCTGCCCCGACCCCTCGCTCTCGCATTCATTCAGATGCATTCACAGACCATGGGAAATCACAGAACTCTACCATGAACATTGTAACACTGTAACATTAGAAGCTGTGCCTTAATTAATATTTGAAATAATATAAACAACAGTACTTGTACTTGTACTTTTACTTTCAGTACTTGAGTAGCATTTTCTTTATATACTTCTACTTGAAATACTTAAGTACAAAACATTTTGAATACTTTAGTACTTTTACTTAAGTATGGTGTTTAACAAACACTTCTACTCAAGTCAGTTTTTTTTTTTGGGCACTTGTACTTCTACTCCACTCCTTTACTGCAGTACTTTATACATCTCTGGATGTGACTGAGCAGATATCCAACTTCCTGTTCAGTTAGGAAGTGATGCGTCTCGTGGATAAACTCAAGCCGCCGTGTGATGCTACTGTATGCACGGAGGACTTAATTGATTGTGTGCAGTTTCAGTGGCTTAGCATCTGGCGCTCGTGATAATCCCCCTTCTGTCCTGCATCCGTCGGATGTATTGATGAAGCACTCTAGGGCTGTAGTGCTACATTTACTCGGCACATTAGCCCATTACAGTTATGGGCAGACAAGTAAGTAGAGACTCTTTACCTGAAGAGGGATCGTTTGTGTGGAGAGAGAGGCAGAAAGGCTGCTACTGTGTGGAAACGTGTTTTTATCTGTGGTTTTAGACCGATTACCGACTGAATACATAAATAAGATTTTAAGATCACTTTTCAGCAGGTTAAAATATTAACGGCATTGTGCAATGCGTCAGAATAAAAGCTTGAATTAGCCGCATCCTGTATTAGAAATTCACTACATCGTACTTCTTCAAAATAAAAGCCCAGGTGAGAGTGAAGTGCTGTTTATATTTGTATTTTTTCGACCTGTACACAAACCTTTTTAGCATCAACTTCCGAGTGATTAATCAATGTTTTAGTGTTACTGAACGAGAACCAAAATGTATATTCGCTGTTTTGACCTCTTCAAATATTTAGCAGCATCGTCTTTCTATAGATTTCTGCAAATTGCCATTTTGATGTATGCTTATGTGCACTCAGGGGCATCTTGTGCTGATGTGTTGTGGAAATAGATTCAGTCACAGGAGTCTTTTCTGTTTGTTGTGTCAATAAACAGCCTCCTAAGGCCCTTCAGGAATCCGACAAACACCCACTTGATCTGTGGTGCAAAGACCATTAGGGCCAGGTATATTGATGGCGCTGCGCCGCTGCAGCCCGGCTCTCCTAGCATGAGGCAGCATCCATGCCGAGAGGACACTTGTTCACTGTGTGTTTCCAATCACACGCCGGCCATGCCGAGATGCCTAATGGCCTCGCTCTCAGCCTGTCGCAGGCGAGCGCCCGGTGAACGGCGCATGCGCTCCCAACCAGCCTCCGTCCCATTGGGTGCAGTTCGGGGGCTCGGGCAGATGGGATACAGGCACAGGGAACAGGCAAGCGGGGGAGGATTTGAAGGGGAGAGTGAGGGCGAGAGTGTGTGTGTGCTGCCTCTGCCCATCCGTGCATTCAACATGCCATCCAGAGACCCCCTTTTGCGAACTGCCCACACTTCATTAGGATGCCAGGATAATGGCCAACAAGCAAGCGCCGTGACACCCCATTTCCTGTGCACTGAGCTCTCCAACCACGACAGATGTCGACAGTGCCTCCGCCGCCGCCGCCGCCTCTACCAGGAGCCCCTCCACTTCCTGCCCGCTTGGCCGAGCCACCGTCCCACCACAACGAAGAAGGGGCAGCCGGGGCAGTTGTATACACCAAAAAGGGCACGGTTGCCAATCTGAGGCACTTCTGGCACGAGCGCGGTTTTGTTTTGTTTCACCAGATAGTTTTCTGCCTTTTTGGACTTAATAGCTGATTTACTACCCAAGCGCTTGGGATTACAACACAGCAAAGAATCATTATGTTTTGTCCCCCGCCTCATCGCCACCGCCGCCACCTCTCCAAAATCCAAATGATGTATCTGTAGACAAAACATAAACAGATGTTTCAGTGGCTGTTAGGTGTCCTCACCGGGGATGTGGATGAGAAAGAGGGGGGGGCGATCATTCGACATGTGTGTTTGCAAGCATCTGGGACAATGTTGTTTTTAAAAGGTGTTATTATGCTTTTGCGGCGGCGGCGTGGCGTGTGCACCGGTAATAACGGCGGGGCCAGATTTAGAGTGCTGTCACAGACGCATCAGGAGAGGGAGCAGGGGCCGTGGACCGAGGCTAATGGAGGCAAAACAACCTCCAGCTCCTGCCCCTGCTGTCCAAAAAATCAGCTTTTAGAGGGAAAACACAGGCCACCTCTCAGCGCTCACGCAACACGATACGTCAATATGAGAGGCAATTTAATCCCCTCATTTGAATATGCATCCTCGAGAAAGAAAAATAAATAAATAAAAAAACCCTCCCTCCCTTTTCTCCTCAACGTTTTTGAACCCCGACCAGATTTCAGGACCGTGGGGGGAGGAAATTGTTGTACATTTCCTGACAAATTGAGTTAAACGGACATTAAGTAGGGCTTTAAGAAAACAAATGGTCGTCTTTATCACAGGTGGACACTGATGGCTTAATGGGGGCCTGCGAGCTGATCGTATCACCGGCTAATGGCTTGACAGGATGCATTAAGGTTTTTGTGTAAAGAACCGGCGAGCAGGGCCAGGCAGAATGGTGAAACGCAGACCTGTCAAGTGCTGCGTGTCCCCTTTTCTTTCTCTTTTTTTGTGTGGGGAAGCAGATGTTTGTGTATATACGGTGGACTGGCAGAGGGAGGACGGCAGCAGATGCCTGTACCGATGCCAAGGTTCAGAATTATACAGACGGTACATGTTCAGGGAGAGAAAGCTGCCCTCGCTCTGCCATAGGTGGCTCCCCCCAGCTGAACGAATCCCTTTCTGCTTAACCACCGCAGAGTCCGACCCCTTTTTATTTATTCATCTATTTGTTGAATTATTTACTCATTCCATCGCTCGTTTGGCCGTTTAACGACCCGCCCGGAGGCACAGGAGAGAGACGGAGCGTTTACTTCAGGGACAGATGACCGTTCACTTCATTTATCGGGGAAAATAAAAGCAAATGCTATAACACTATGGGGCCTTTACAGTGTAAGTTTTGTTCCAGAATATGATTTGTTCAGTTCACCTAGTGCGACAGCAGACACATCATAGACACTGACTGTGGTAGGTTTTCTCTTAAAAATGTCATATTTTTCCCAACTAGAAGCTATTAAATCTCTGTTTTGGTATTTTAATATGTGAAGTTCACTCCATCTAGTTTTCTATTAGGACAATGAGGAAACATGTTCATATCAAAGTTTGTACACTTCATTTGTACTTAAATATCATTTAAACACCCTGACAAGTCTTCGTTTTTGAAGGCACATAAATGTAATAACCCTTTTGTCGAGACCTACTGTTATCCTTTGCTGTTGAGGTTCATCTCGTCTTTAATTCTTTTGTTATTAACATCCATTGAGCGAATCCACCAGAGTGTCGGAGCAATAACGGGGAACACCTCAGCCGTTTCATTATGACTGTGGCGTGCGTGTAAAAGGTAGCGATGCAGCTCGTCGACACTGATAATCCCTCTGAGCACCTCCGCTCGCTCTCACTCGCCATTTCCCAACACGGCGGAGGATCACAGCCTCTTCTCTGACACCTCCCTGTAGTTTTGACTTGAAGAGGGAACTTTTCCCTTTTTCTGCTCACACCCCACCTTCCTCCTCCTCCTCCTCCTCCTCCCCCCGTTGCCTTCACCCCTGTGACTCCCCTTCTTTCGGAAGGAGAGCTCTGCTTCGCGAAGGTACAGCTTGTTTTATTAACATCAAAAGCGCCCATGGGAGACGGCAGTGATCAAATTCCCCTCTAATTAAAATGAACCTGGGTTGAGAATGTTGCGCTGTTTAATATGTACAGAACGGTTTCTGATTGCACAAAGCAGCTCCTCCTTTTGTTGGCACGGATAATGCGGGCGACGTGGGCGGAATGAGCGTACCTTCGGTGCATCCCTGCGATCCGGGTGATGTCCTCATCGCCGTCTGATGTGAGGCTCGATGTCAGATGTGGCCGGTGAAGCCTAAGCCTCACCTCGCCTTTAATTTGGAGGGTGATTGATGGACCTGGAGGCGATATTACGGAGCGTTCGACTCCTCCTCCGCCCTTTACCGAGGCGCTGTTCGGCAGCCCTTCCCTCGTCCTTCCCTCCCAGGACGCCTCTAAACTTTCTCGGAGTTCAAGTTCACTTTGCACTTCCTCCTCGGGCTTGTAATGCAAGCCTCGCTGCAGTATTTGCGAAAGCTGTAGGTCAAAGACGGGGCATGTCATTTTCAGCACGTACATGTGCAGGATTGGGGAACAGACGGCATATTTTAAAGGAATAGTATCTTTGTTTTGTCAAGCAGAGCGAGGATACGAAATCTACAGAAAGTTGATAGATGTTGTTGATCATCATCTACAACTTGTGGGTAGCTTCTTTTGGGTTACATTGGCAGAGTTTAAGATCTTGAAATCGGTTCTTTAAAGATTATCGGCCACTCTGGCCTTCGTCAGTCTGGGTCAGGGCATTAGCAAAAATGCATTAAGTGCGATATGTTTCAGATGAAAACAAACTAAGTCTCCACTTGTGACAAGAATGAAAATTTGTTGAGGGAATATCAAAACTCTGTTTTCTTCTTTCTGGACGTCGGAGCGGAGGGGTGGGGTCTTTGAGATTCAGGTTTTTGGGCTCCGGTTATGACGGTGCAAGGGTTTGCAGAGAGGTGAGATGAGGGATACAAATTCAATTTAGGTGTTTCTGCCGATCAATGACGGCAATCCAACCTTGATCTCAGGTTATGAATACCTGAGCAGACGTTTCATGTAACGCATACAGATGACACGAACTGCACGACTCTTAGAGTCTTCAGTCCAGCGAGAGAGTGGTGAAGTATTAATCTCTTCGCTTAAATTCAGATTTGAGACTTTTCCAAATGCAGAGTAAAGGGCAGAGTGCGACCTTTGACACCTCTGCTGCTAAACAGCTGGAGGACAAAGCTGCAATGAACGACGGGGTACCCCGAACTCAACATTTCTAATATCGTCCGTTAAGATATTTGACCTCATCATCTCGACCTAACCCGAATCTGAGAAATCATCAAATTAAATTCAACTTTTCTGTACGCGTCAACAAAAATGTTGATGCTGGCTCATGTGTTGAAATCAGATGCCCATCTAAACTGCGTGGCCTGACAGGAATACACAATTTCTTCTGAAGTCGATGTTTACTCCTCTTGCATCGTTTCATGAAGCTTTACATGATCGATTCGATCGAAAGCCCTCAGAGGCGTCTGAGAAACACACGAACACGCTCGAGTTTCAGCTACAAAAGCTGGACGAGACGTACATATTTGTGTCGTTTACAGTTTTACCAGCCACTCGACAGATATTATTTGAGTTTATAAGGATAATTGGTTTAAACAACCCATCAGGATTCTAACAAACTTTTAACTTTACCTCTTTTAACCCTGCACGACAGGAACTAGCATCCCAGATTGGATGTTTTATATTTGATTAGTCATAATTTCAGGTCGTGATCTTCGTCCAGAGTCATTCTGGACCCGAACTCTTCATCTGCGCTCGTGAACATGTGTTAAATGTGCAGCACATAATCAGCACACAGCACCACGTTCAGTCTGAGTGGATTCCTGCATGCTTGAATCAGAGGCTTTGCTTTTTTTTTTTTTTTTTTTTACAGCCGTCCCACCCTGCTGTCAGACTCTGGAGCAGGTAGCTTGCACTCCATTAAACAAACACTGTGGCCCCTCACTTTTATTTGACATTTTATTTGGCTGTGACAAACGAGCAGCAGTTGGATTATAACATAATTTGTCTCCTCTTTATTACCGGCACAAAGGACACCATTCATTAATTATTCTGCCGTTGCCGCTCAACACTAACTGGAAAGGTCCCTCTTTGGACAGATGGCGAGGACAATGTTATTTATATCAATCAGTCCAAAATGTTCAGCGAGGATTACTATTCCTTGGACCGCTTTGATTTATGTCTCTGCACCTCACCCCGTACCCAACCTCACCGGCTCCTGCAGGGACACTTTAATCGAATGGGAATTGAAAACAGACTTGCGAGGCAGGCGATGTGTTTCGGCGTGTTTATTTATACATCTCACTTTTCTTTTTTTCCCCCCCTTTCAAGACTTCTTAACTAAAGTTATTGAGTGTAGATCACATTCATTCATATTTAGTGTTCATCAGTGTCTACCTGTGTGAGCAAATCAACAGTTTGCAGGTAAAGATATGATGTCAAAGGAAAGCTACACTTCCTAAAGCATGTTTGAGATAAAAATGCCAAATGACCAGTATGTGCCAGGGCTGGCACGAACCTTTCTGGGGCCCTAAACAAGGTGCCCACCCACACACACACACACACACATATATTTAGCTTATGTGCATTTTTAAAATCACTCAAAGATTCATAAACGACCTGATTAAAGTCAAACCACACCTGTTCTGTGCAGGAATGTGCAAAGGTAAAAAGCTCAAGATAAGACTTTTGTTTTTTTTTTGTTGTAGCGACCCACAAATCCCCAAATTCGGTCGAGAAATCTCAAAGTTTATCTGTTTTAATCCCGAAATATAGTCTACTACTTTCGAATCCTCCCAAAATTTGTTAAAGTTAGAGTTAAAATATGTTAAAATAGAACTCAAGCGTCAAAGAGTTTACCTCCCTACTGATTCACATCATTAGTATCCTGGCTGTAGTCGGGTTTTTAGAGTCTCCTTGTTTATGACCTGGTTCTTAAAACCAGAATAATCTTCTTTGAAGGAACTTGAAGGTTTCTAAGTGGCTGCAGTACGTGACTACACAAGCGCCTCCGTTTCTGATTTACCTGCATTAGGTTAGATGTAAACTCAGCCTCCGTGCCGCAGTTTGTAGCGGTTAGATTAATGAATCTAAAGCTGTGTACAAACACAGACAGCCAGGTCTGCCCCTGACACCGCCTCTAACAAGTCATCATTACCTTTCTTCTCTGCATGCAAACCAGTCCCAGAGCAACGCTCGGTAGCTGGGCGCCGCTGTTTACACGTCTGTGTGCAAAGAGAGAAAAAATATATTTTGTAATGAATACCATTTACGAAGTAATTAGTTTTATGCAAACTAGCGAAGATGAAAGCAGAAATCTTTATAAATTATGAATCGCGTTATAACTTATCAGGGGTGCTTATCATCGAGTTAACGCACCTCCCCGTTAATTAAAAATGTTCACACAGAGTCAAAGGAGGGAGATAGTTCGCCGGCAGACTCATCAGGTAGCTGTGTCTCAGAGAAAACCAATTCTGAAGGAAGGCTTTGTTCTTGGTGCTCGCTCTTCAAATCTCAGATCAGGGCCAGCATTCGGGCGGGCGAGAGAGGTAAACAACAATAAAAGATGCAAGACCGGGAGAGAGAGAGAGAGAGAGAGAGGAAGGGAAGCAAACAGTGACAGGTTTAAAACCACTGATTTCCACTATTTCCCCTTCCTGAATCTACATTCTTCCAAACGTTTGCCCATTGACTAGAAAAATCTCCCCGGGCCCCTGATGGTCCCTGGCTCGGCACGAGGATGCCCAGGCGCTACAGCAACGCTCATAAAAACTCAATTCATCAAGACGAGCGTAATTTGCTCCGAAACGGAAAGCGCCACAAAAGGGGGCGAGCTTGTCAGCGAGACAGGTGGCTGGAGATCTCGCTCTGATACTGAGCGATATGAATAATAGATTCTGCTAAATGTACGCCAGGACCCGGGCTGTAAACACAGCTGCCTCCTTTCCCTTCCAAAAGAACAGCTTGGCTGGATGAGAAGCCCGAGCGCTCTGCCTCCACCTGAGGACGGGGGGGAGGCGGGAGGGAGGGGAGAGGAGAGGAGAGGAGGAGGAGGAGGAGGGGAGGGGGGCGATTAACTAATCAAATGCACAGGCTAAATAGGAGGCAAGGGGAGAAAGAGGAGACAGACAAAGGGAGGGGGGAGTGTAAGTCAGAAGGTTTACCCTCGCCGGTTTCGCTAAAGCACCCGGCTGCACAAAGGATGTTGATTAGTGGGAAATTGATGTCAATCTAAACATTTAAAGAACGCGCTTTCAGTGGTTATACAGTGTCATTATGGAGCACAATCCCTCAGCATAGGAGCGAAACTTCTTATGTATAGAAGAGAGATAGAATCACAGCCTTTGATAAATGAAGTAATCAATCAGAAAAACACCTTTAACAGATGGAAAAAAAGGAGAAACCTACAAGATTGAAGCATCTCTCCGCACAGGCGTGACACTTTATACGATACGAACAGTGTTGGCAACAATATGGAAAGGAAAATAAAGTCCATGACATATAATATTGAGTTTAATAAGTTAAGAAGGTAAACCCAGACTCAGCTAGGAGCTTCATTCCATCAGCACAGGTGTGTGTGATGCAAAATTCATTTCCTCGTCACCTGTTGTGATTTAAAACAGGAGTATTTCTATTCTTGTTGTTCGGGCTTCAGTTTGAATGGATGTTGCGGATGCTAATCGAAGCACTTTGAGCCTTTTTTCTGTTCTTACACTTCTTGCATCCCGTTGTAGTAAGTCTCTTCTGCTACGCTGAATCCTGCAAGATTCAGGAAAGCATATCTCGAAATCCTGACACAGCCGCCTCTTCGGGGTATTCCTTTGGACGAGCTGACTCTTCGGGGTCTGTTCTTAACTCGCAACACTGCCACAGTTTCCTTCTCTTGTCCTTGTTTTTTTTTCGGGTTTTTCCGAAATCAAACCCCCTGAATAATGCAGAGGCTATGAATGGTGTTTGTTTTGGCAGGGACTTTGCGAGCTGCGGGATGAAGCAGTCACACGTCGCGAGGAACATCGTAGTGGTTTACTCACGGATGTGTTTACTCATGAATTATCACGTGCATCTCTCGCCGTTGACTCACAATGGACTACATTTCCTTTGCTGATGTAATTTTCCTGCGCCAACCACCACCACCCACTCTCTGACACTTCATCCGCGGCTGCTCCTCTGCACATTTGATGACTCCCCAGATGAAATTTAGGAGGATTTTGCCCAGCCGAAGGTAATTAATTCTTCAATTAAAATGTTGTTAAACATTTTTAATGAGTAATTGGCACTGGGGAATCGGATACAAAACTATGTTTAACCAGAGACAGACAGACAACACGGATGATTCAAAGTTGGTTTCTGCAAATCTGTTCGTTGACCCACTTTTTTTTTGTCACTGCGCAGAAATATAAATAAAAAATCAAATGTGACGCGTCTCCTGGCACAGAGGATGTGTCCTTCATCTCAGGTGACTACTGCTTCATTTGGCTGCCTCCTCCTTTTTTTCCAACGCTCCCTAATTAGGGCACGAGACGGCGGCACACAACAACCTGAGATACAGAGCTGCTGCGAAATATGACATCACAGTGCAGGGACATCATCCACTTAACCTGATTTCACTTCAATGTGAACAAAGACAAGGACAGATGGAAAAGGAGCAGAGCGTGTTTCATTAATCACCAGCAAAGTGACGTACAAATACAAACATGCTTCATTTTTTAACACGTCCCAGGAAGAAAAAAGTTCCACCTGGGTTCATATGACTTATGAAAGTTTAAAGAATCATTACGACACATTTCAGTGACTGAGTGCTTTGTAAAATCTGTTACAGGAAGAAATACAAAGTAACAAAAACCTGTTTTTTTTTCATATGATTTACAGACTTGATTAAACTCCAGCCACATTTTAAGACTTTAAAACACTTTAAAATTTAAATTAGATTCTTTTTCGTTTGTAACTTTATTGATTCTTCTCCACAATCTGTGAACTCTGCAACTGGACACGATGTTTTTTCAGAGAAGTCGAGGCTTCGAGTTGCATATTAGACCGATGATTGGCATCCAAACGGGTTGTGATGTCACAAAATCTCCTTTAAAGGGCCAGTGTGTCAAATTTACAGAAACAGTTTTTACAGAATATGGTAAAAAAAAACTTTTCATTCATGTATAATCAACTGAAAATAAGAATCATTACCCCTCACATCTTCAGCCACGTGAGGCAAGGGTGTTGCAATCAGCAACTACACTGCTACATGCTAACAAATCCAACACACTGGTCCTTTAAAATGAAAATCAAGCCGAGTGCATGATTCAGAAGAAAAAACATTGACTTTGAGTTGAGAGTGACAAGAAAACTGACCAAGAAAGTTCATTTTTAGAGACGTTCATGTAAAAATAGTTGATTGATTCAAGTAATATTTGAGTACAGTAACGTACAGTACACCAGCTGCTGAGCCGTCTTCGCTACTTCACTTCAGTTTTTGCCACCTTGCAAGTCACTAAGAAGATTGCAAAGCATAAAGCGAGTTTGTATCTTCGACGTTCCTCCAGAAGAAGCTGCTCAGTGGCATCAGTGTCACCATAATGACATTCAACTAGTTCAAAACCTGTAAAAACACCAAAGAAGTCTTTTTTATGATGACTGACATGACACATCATCCTCTCACAATTAAGCTCGTACGTTAACGCCTTCATGACGTTCTTTCGCACTCGTAACCTCTCAGCAACTCGACTCGATCTACCATGAACTCGCACATCTGTATCTAACACATCTGTATCTGTGGGAGCCTGTCTTGCATTTTGTTGCGTATTCACGAGCCGCACCGTTAGCTAATCATGAAGCTAGTTCAGGGAGCCTCAGTTCATTACAGCTCTGCACTCTGTAGGTTCCTGGCATTGTTCTCTCAATTAGAGACTTGTAAATGTGTTGCTTGCTTAATCACCCAAAAACTGGCCCCTAGGACTTCCCCCTAATGCAACCCCATTAAGAGGGGCCATCAAAACAAAAGATCTGCCTCTAATGGCAATAATCCCTCACTTCTGTCACGCCGGAGCCAAACTTGTATCTTAAATGAGCGATGATGGATGAGAGCAGGCCTCTGTGTCAAAGAGCTTTATTACTGGTGATGGATGCGCCGGGCACAGCGCACACCAAACCCTCGACCGGGGCCCATCGCCGTCAGAGTCGTCCCATCCCAAGTGTGCCTCACTTAACCCGGCGTCTCTGGAAGTCAGATGGCCGCTTGTGGCGCTGTGGGGAGAGGAGGGAGGGAGGGAGCAGGAGGGCTTATCCAAACAAGCTCATTAGCAAAATTAGCGCTCGTTTCCTGCCGATGGACCCCTGGAGCTCTCCTAAAGTTTGACTACACACTGTGGTGACTCGGACGACGGGTCTCAGGGCCCCGGGAGGGGATGACGAGCAGCTGCTTTCACAAGGCAGAGACTTGAACTTGGAGCAGGTGGTGCAGCTTGAACTCTCGTAAAAGTTAGTCTGGGTGCATTTGTGTGTTTTAAGTTGTTTCTCATGGACTCATAGAATCTATATCTAATCAGAGCTGATCTATATTTAGCCTCAGTTATCTCTCTATGTTCTCCACGACCTTTAAACTCTGGTTTCCCGACTACTAGTTGCTTCTAGGAGCTGCAGCTTCCTCTGCGGTCGCTCTGCATTTTCTTCTCTCTGTTACAACGACGTCCTCTTGAGGGAACACAATCTAAAATGTAAATGTTGTCCGTGTGAGCTTTTCTAAATAAAGCCACACGGTGCACGCCGAGCTGCCGCAGCCATTAAGGTGCAGCACAAAGACACATAAACCCTCCAACGTCGTATTCCTCTTAATTATATATGGAAGCCATTATATTCCCCGGACGGCGCGGTATATTTAAAGAAACCAGAGACCTTCAAACACTTCTCCTCTCAGGGAACTCATACTTAACAGGAGATCTGCTCTTAAGGGAGCCTCCTCTGGGTACACCGGCTGGAAAGAGCCAATCACGAGCGCGGTGGCGCTCACGCTGTGCCGACGACGCCCCAACACTCAGGCTCATTACATATATTTGAAGAGCAGAGAACGGTTACCGTGTTCGACGTTCAGGGTGGCAGAAATCTAGATTTGGATTGCAAACATCCTGAAATTTAAACAGTTTGAGGTGCTAGTGACACAAATTAGAGGTACACCTGTTTGTTTAGTCATCTTTCTTGAGAAAGCGTTGTGTTGTGCACCGCAAAGTCAGAGCACAGAGAAACAATCTCCCCCCTTTTCACCTCCGAAGTCAGTCAAATGCAAACTTTGCAGGAAGGCAGACGCCAGAGGGGAAGGTACGAAGGCGCTCCACACCTCCGACTGTAATTAAAGGCGTTGCAGATTCAGCCGCATTAGCAAGCGTTTCCAGTGACAGGTAATAAAGCAGATCGGTTAATTGCAAATGAATGCACACACCCCCGTTCCATTAGGCATAAATAATTTGGCCACTTGGGTATGTGCCTCCACAAATTACTTATTCTTTTTGTGTTTCAAATTACCTATTCTTTCTGATGTTGCCTTTAAGTTGATTAGCGAGCTGCGCAGCCACTAGCCATTGGCTTTTTTTTTTCCAGGTTCTCAAGCCTGTTTTCCATGAGGTGAAGAAGTGTCTTGGATCGGGGTTTGTTGTCGGAGCTGTTTTCGTTGCTTTTGTTTGTGCACATGCACTTTCATAACTGGCACAGACGATAATTTATGCAGTTATTCCCAACTTTTGCATTTTTTGGTGTGATTCCGCACAGGCTTTTTCTTTTCACACCTTGTGCAGCTTTTGCTTAGGGGATGCAGGATGAATATTAAATAACGTTTGCGGTGGGCTTTGTTTTCATCTTCTACACACATACACACACACACACACATAGTCGGTACATATAAAGTACAATTCACATTCATGAAAGATTCATTGTCCTTGCATGTCTCCTAATATACATAAACATTTTCAAGACAAAAGGATCCCGTCGGTTCCACGCTGCGTGTGATCCTGGTGATCTCTGAGTTCGAGTTTATTCTTCTCTCTCATTAGACGCCTTTTTCTGGCTGTGAGTGTTGAACTAAAAGACCTGTAAATGTAGAGCAAGACGGGTTTCCTCATACATGCATATTATCATCCAACTCCCCTATGACATAATCAATTTTTAATTTTAAACCAGCCCTATTTTTTGAAATTCACAGGAATTCTTCCTCTCACTTTTACATAAACGGCTTTAGATGTTTAATGAGTTTCATTTTCGAAAAACTCTGTCCCTTTCTGCAGGCAGTTTTGTGCAGATTTCATATTGCGTTAGAGCAGCAGAAGATATGAGTTTTGTCCTCTTTTTGATTTATTTATTTATTTTTTATCACTTGATTTCACAATAGCTTTAAAATAACCCGCAGGCATGGCAGGGGATTCTGAAGGCTGCAACACGCTTGACCAGGCTGCACGTCAACAATGTTGCACGGTTGTTATTCAGAGATGTTTGTAGAATAAATATGAAATTTGGACACGTTTTTTGAAGCCGATCCGCGGCCAAGCGACGGATTGTCTCGGTGAGATTTCTTTGTCAACGTGTGCGACTTACAGCCGCAGAGATATAATGCTAGCCTCAGGTCGAAGCGTCTTTTATATCAAATAATCTTTAAAAACAACAACTTAATCTTCATGCAGTGTCAACAGATTCTTGTTCATCGGCTTATGAGGAGGATGGAAGTCGAATTTAACGTTCAGGACATACAGGAAGTGGGAAAAATAGGTTCTTTGATTTTAAGTTGCTGAATAAAAAGCTTAAATTTTGTTCTTCTTCGAGGCATCTTTAACTAAATACAGCAGCGATCCAATGGCAAATTGGTTGGAAATTATTTAGATTTGCCACCAACATCATTGTGTGACGGTTGAAAAGACTTTTCCCTGAATGTCTTGAGGCATCCGTCTTTGTTTGCCTTCCATATTGTAGCACCTAGTTGGAAACTTTCAGGAAAAAAAAATGTATTTGTGGACGGTATTTACAAAACCTGCACAGCTTGACTGTGTCCTGATTGGCTCTTCTCACCAATGAGTGTCTGAAATCCGTCCAGTCAGGCCAGTTTTTGTCCTAGAAAAGTCTCCATCCAGCAGCTTCACCTGGTTTTAGTTGGGACTGGTGACTCGAGCAGAAAATCCGAATCTTTTAATGAAATGTCATCGTCGTAAAGCTTTCCATGCAGATTTAATTTAATTTCCTCCGAAAAATGCAGCGAGACTTTCACCAGTCAAACTCCCAGAAGGAGGTGTGATGGTGACCAGACCCTCCTCCTCCCTCCTCCACCACCAAACCCTCCCGTCCTCTTCCTCACCCCCCACCGAGCGAGCCCGCATGTCGTCCCCAGGTTGCGACAGCCCTAATTAAAATGTCCTTCCTCATTATCATCGATTGCCCCGCGCATTTTGGAAAACAACTGCAGTGCTGAGCTCTGGCAGCGGCGGCGACGGCGGCCAAATATAGACATGTGACACTGGTCTTTAGCCCCGTCAGATGGTCCCGGTCCGACATGAGAGCGAGAAAAGTGGGGCAGCAGCCGAGTCTCCCCAGTGGACGCTGGACCACAGCTCACAAAACACACACACACACACACACACACACAAGACCGCAGATGGCCGGTGCCCCATTCCAGGGTTCATCAGCCACAAGAAGAAGAAAAAACACACACACACACACACACACACACACACACACACACACACACACACACAAGAAAAACCAACTTCCCGTCATTAATAGTATGATTTATTCATTAACAAGTGTGTGTTGTCGAGAAAGTTTCTCATTCGTACAATCTGTGACAATATTTCCAAGCGCTTTACTGGATGCTGTATCAGGGCGTACATTTCCAAATAAGACATATTTAATTATTAATTAATGCTCCATATAAATGAGAATGTTTAAAAAAAAGTTTTTAATCCTCGGATTTCCATCACTGGTCGGATGAGGACGTTAGAAAGTAATAAAGAGCAGATTATTAGATTATTCTCGGACACATAATTCTCAATTCAGATGTCCGGGAATGATTTTCACATGTGCAACTGATTATTGATGCTAATTTTTACGTTGAAGTATAAGAATAACTTGAAAAAATGCTGTGAAAACATACCATTACTTGCCTACTGCGACATATTTCCTTTCTAAACAAATCTAAACTGACGAAATATCATTTATGCAGAGAGAAAGTTGCATTACTTTTTTTTTTTTGTCACTTTAGGGCATTGGAACAAACTGTAAACACAAACATTAACATATTATCACCTTATAAAGTTGATATGGCAAACATGTAAGCAAAGAATCGCCTGCAGCAGTTAACGGCGGAAATATTAACATTCACATTTCGGAGCCAGTTTTTTTTTTTTCTTTTTTCTTTTTAAGGTCTTGAGAGAAATATCTGGCTCTTCTCTTTAGCTTTTTACTCCAGCTAGATGCTTAATTTGGTGCTGCAGGGAGTTTGTAAGACTCTGAGACTGAAACATGAAGCTTAAAGTAGCTAAAACGCTCCATAGAGCTGAATGGAAGTCCGGTCTTTCAAATTATTTGTGTTCTTTGAGTCTTTATTCATAAAAAAGAACTATTAACGAGTTACAATGGCCTGTAATTGACCTGAGCTCGTATCTAAGGATGGAAAAAGGCTCGGTACTGCAACATGTTGCCATCAATCATTAATCAGCCAATGTGGGCACTGAAACACGTCAGCCAATAAATGATTCATGGGAACATATTGCCGTCCATGAACCTTTTTTTTTTCCTACCTAATTTTAGATATAATTTCGAGGCCCCTGCACCGTACGTCCTATAGGCAGGCGTATAACTCACTTACTGCCCCTTTAAATACCCAGTGTGCGTTTTTATAACCGAGGCTTCGGGCTTCACCCGCTTGACGGACAGATGGACGGACGAATGGACAGACTGAGTCAGGCGGACAGACACACAGGCATGTCAGAGGAGGCACGTTGCCGGCTGGCGAGGCAGGAGAGAGGGAGCATCTGCCGGCGGGTTTGAGGAGCAGCCATGGCTTCTGTGAATCAGGATCTCCCCTGACGCCGGTGGCGGGCCAAGAAGGGCCTCGGCGGTGCCAACGGGTCAGGGGAATCACAAATGGTTCAAAATATCATCACCTAAAAAGGGTCGGGAAATATTTCGAATAAACCTTCGAACTTACCACAACACCTGCGTTTAAAATGTTGAGCACCTTCGTCGTGGAGGTTGCGGTGTCGGTCGTGTTTTTTTGTTCGTAGTCAGCTCTTCTTCTGTTTTTTCACGAAATGCAATACGAAGCAGAACTTCCAAGCGTACGTACATATTTAGAACATCAGATACTTCAACATAAAGGATGAATGCAGGGTCACTAAAGGGTTACTCCACCCAAAACACAAAGAAACAAGCCATGCGGATACTTTAAAGTTATTTATAACGATTTTGAGAGATCGTTATTAACTTATTAAAGCGTCAGTCCAAGCCGGAAAGACAGATTTATTCAGTTAAGCAGATATGTTTGGCTTAGTTGCATATTTACTGTGTAACGATCCAGATATCTTATGCCACCGCCTAACCACAACGGACGTCAAATTAATTACATTTCCAGCGATTACTGAAACAAACTGTCGAATTATCAACAGATCTCCGGCAACAGATGTCAGTATTTTTCTCGCCGTGACAATAATTTAGCTGAACTGACCCTTTAGTTCAGGTAAAGCTCAATATGTCGCAGTATAATTCAGATTAACAGGATTTGAAAGATTACCAGATAATTTCATCGTTTTAGCATCTGAAAATTGGTTTAAATCTTCATGAACTGGTCACACGATTCTTCCGATTAATTACTGATTTTACCTTGTGGTTTTAATTAAACAATCTGAGAATGAATTTATGACAACTTTACAGACAGAGCTTAAGTTTCGAGGGTGAAGCGTGTAGCACGAGAAACTCTTGAAAGTACAAGAGCGAGAGTTTTCCAACGACAGAAATCTCAGCAGGTGAAGTTTGGATCCATCAACCTCCAACAGATGAAATTCTTTATATCACCCCTTTAATATGGCCTTGGTGCGACGCAATGGTCACACTCGTCCGAGTCCCACAAACCCGATTGCAAGAGCTCGCCCGAGTGCGCCTCCTCCTCCCTGCTGGTTATCTACGAAGAGCCACGGAAACCAGAGCGGAGAGGGAGGGGTTCGCCAAACACAGCCGTGGCCCATTTGACCACAGGGGAGGCCTGTCAATGGCCCAGATAGTTCTGGTAATTTCTCAGCGTTGACTCTACCGCTCTACTGCTGCTGCGTTTTACATATTCAGAGAGGGAATCGAATATGACGAGGTGGGTGGGTGGTTGGGGCGACTTCCCTTTGTTCTGGCGTGTGTGTGTGTGTGTGTGTGTGTGTGTGTGTGTGTGTGTGTGTGTGTGCAGAAACGCCGGGGCAAGGGGGCCGCGTTCTCCTCCACGGATACGCCTTGAAGTCTTGAAAAAGGCATAAGGTATATATGAAACAGGGAGGGGAGCGGCAAAGGGAAGTAAACAGGATTAGCGTTATCAGGGAACGCGCGCACAAACATGCGAGCGCGCCGTATATATTTGAGGACGCGGGCGCGCGCGGGGTTTGCAAATGAAACATGAATAAGTAAAGCAATAAAGCATTCTGTTGATACGCGGGCTTCAGTCAGAGAAATATTACTCTGCTCGGACCGTGTGGGCAAATAAGTGTTTTTCTTAATCTGAGTAGTCGAGCATGATTCTGAATGGAATGATAATTGACCTAAACGCTCGTCTTCTGTGAAGGCGGTGACAGCAACTCATGGCTCATAATGCCACGAAGGAATATGAGGGAGGCGCCGATGCTTCAATTGCAACCAAACAGGCGATCAGTTAAAATAAAATACAGAATAAAAAAAGGCTCGCCACTCAAAACGTCAAGAAAATGAGCGCGTGTGTGCGTTCCCGCCCCCGCGGCGCCTTGAAGAATGAACGTGATTTTCTGAAACTTGTTTCTGCGTGTTTTCTGAATATCACATATCA
Source organism: Collichthys lucidus (assembly GCA_004119915.2). Classification (NCBI taxonomy): domain Eukaryota; kingdom Metazoa; phylum Chordata; class Actinopteri; family Sciaenidae; genus Collichthys; species Collichthys lucidus. Next base: position 33,940,382 of record CM014078.1, on the reverse strand, counting down.
GAGGGACCGTTATTTTGAAAATCAGCCCCCCCACCTCCCTCGTCCCTCCCTTCCCTTCCCTCCATCCTCTCCTCCCCCACAATACAAGCGGCGGATGGTGCTAATTTCAAAAACATCATCTCCTCCACGCCGAGTTCAGGAAGTTGATTTATAGACGGTGCTCGCCGAGTTAATTGCAGTGCGCGACACCAATCAGTCTTTGGGGAGATTTCTAAGGCAAGCGCGGGGATTAAATCGACCCCCAGCACAAACAAACAAACAAACAAACAAACATATTCATATCTCCCATATTTATTTATCAATGTTTTAGATTGCGGTCTGCCTCCAAGATTGCCCCTTTTTTTTTTTCTCCCCCCCTTGCAGAAGATTCAATAAGTTGACAGAAACATTGTCAGCGCCGGGGTGTCGCTTTATATCGGCGCTGCCAACAAATCTGTCTTTGGGAAAATGGAAATGTATGTGTTAAGCACGCCCAAGTGATGCGTCCCACCGCCGCCGCCGCCTCCACCCTCCTCCCAGCACCCCTCCCTTGTTGGATCGTGGAGAGTTGCTCCTCCACGAAATGATCATCGCTGTGTTCGGAAGCATTCGTCTTGATTATAGAGACAGAAATGCTTTGATAATGATCTGCAGGAGACGGTCTTCAGAAGTTTGTCAAAAAACACTAAATGTCAAATCCCCGGCGGTCGTATCTAACTATCTGGTGGTGTGTGTGTGTCACACACACATTTAAAAACACACACCCTCCTCCTCCTCCTCCTCCTCCTCTACCAGACTTGGCCAATGAGACGTATGCCTCTTATTGCCTCCCATGCCTCCTCACTGTATTGCACTGAGAGAGATGGAGTGGAGAGCACGCAGCTGCAGACCAACAACAGCAGCAGCAATGTGTGTGTTCATGTGTGTGTGTTCATGTGTGTGTGTTCATGTGTGTGTGTGTGAGGTCGTCTGGCAGCACACGTATGTTCAGGGACACAAAAACACTGCGGGAAAATGGAAACAGGATTCAGGATTTGTTGCAAAGCTGTCAGAGCTGTCTGCGCACCGAGTGGTTACGTTTGTACGATCTACGATGTTTTTAAAACAAACGATCGATTATCAGGTGACACGTCGATTATGCTGCAGGCGAATCAGATCTGTAAGACAAAGTGTCCACGCGATTATTCAGAAGCGATTAGGTTGGACTTGCATCTAGACGTCATCAACCTCTCTGCAAGGGATGCTGTTGTGACGTAGGTAACTGTGTGCGCTGGTGACAATGCCAAAGTATGTACGGAAGCCCCAAAGGGCCTGCAGGTTTATTTCAGCGTCTGTCCACGGACTGAGTTGTCCTTCACACTGCTCGGATCTGATCTGATGCACTTTGAGTCGCTGTTCAAGCGAGCATACAGACCGGGACGCATCTGATTTGAAATTATCTCTACAAATGAGAATAAACCAAAAAAAAAAACTGTTTTCTCTCGTTAAATTTTCAAATCGGATTGAGTCTTAAAAATCACTCTGCGACTTGAAATGTGAAATGCAGCGACGGCTCTTGCATGAGAAAAACCTCAGCGAGTTAAAGTTGAAGCAGGATGTTCATCTGTAATCTCTGACGGACGTTTCGTCTTCAAAATAAAGTTTGATTTCTCAAAGAAATCCTGTTTGGGGGGTTCAAACGTGACGTGACGTTAAACCCTGCCTTCTAACTGACCTTCAATTTCAGTTCCTAATTAAGGTTTTCACCTAATTAAGAGCTAAAAATACAACTTCAATTTAGTTTATGAGCCCGTGTTATTTCTCGGACAGTTCAGATGAAAAAATGTCAATAAAATGTCCAAAAAAAAAAAACCCGAGGCCACAGGTTTATGTATTTACGTCTCGCACTCTCGTACGACTCAACCAGCTTCTGTCTGCGCACAGAATCGCTCTCTCTCTCACGCGCTTTATAATTTAAATGTTAATGACATCACAGGTTTCACTTCTTCAGTCGCGAGCTCCACGAAGAGTCCATCACGCTCACAAATGCCGACTGGCAGGTACTAAACGGTAAACGAGTGGAACTCCTCTTTAAAATGCTAATGAGGGCTGGAGTGTGTGTGTGTGTGTGTGTGTGTGTGTGTGTGTGTGTGTGTGTGTGTGTGTGTGTGTGTGTGTGTGTGTGTGTGTGTGTGTGTGTGTGTGAATGAATGCACTGTATATGCATGAGCGCTTGTGTATGTATCTGCAGCTCCTAAATGAACTGCCAGCCTTCGATACGTTTACGCTACGTGACCTTTTCGAGGCGCCGACATAACATGCAGGAGTTACTTCATTATTGAGCATCTTTTGTCGAGTGAGAGCGGCAAAAAAAAAAAGTGGAAGAAGAAGCTCCTGATTGGAGTTTATTCTACAAAAACCTGCACTTTTTAAAGTAGATTTTCGAAGTTTCACGTTGAGATTTCTCTTTGCGACGCCCCTCGTGTTCGTTTTCATGACCGGAGAGCGCACGCCGCCTCTGACAAGCCTCCACCAGGCTTTTCCAGAAAGCAGGCAAACATCTTGCGCGGGTACAAACGTGGACCGACCCTCCCTTTGGCTGACGTCCAAACTCCGTCTCGCGTCTTCTGGGAGAACAAGAGGAGAAATGGAACAACTGGTTTTAATGAAACAATTACAAGACACTAATTATTATGTTAATGTTTTGCTACTATCATCAGCCACCGCTAACAGCCTCCTGCACCTAAAGGTTCAGAGCCTGCCGTGCGTGCGTGCGTGCGTGCGTGCGTGCGTGCGTGCGTGCGTGCGTGTGTGTGTGTGTGTGTGTGTGTGTGTGTGTGTGTGTGTGTGTGTGTGTGTTTTCTTTTCAGCTAGGTGGGAAGACGGACGTTTTTCAATAGGCAGCCGTGTGTACGGCAGGAATGTGTTGAAATGTAAAAAGGGCCACAAAGCGCCGGCTGTTGTCATTGAATGTCAGGTACATTAATTCCCATAATGCTCAGCGCAAATAAATTAGCAGCAGGGTTGCCAGTGATTCAAAGCCATCAGTTTTAGGTGTGTGTGTGTGTGTGTGTGTGTGTGTGTGTGTGTGTGGGAGGAGGACGGAGAGGAGGAGGAGGTGGCGGCAGGGAAGGCGGGGGGGCTCAGGAGACAAGCCTGGAGGCGAGGACACACACACACGAATCACAAAACACACACACGCAGAGACATGCAAGCAAATAAACACATGCATCATGCAGACGCATGGATACACACATGTAAACACATGCATCACACACACACACACACACGATAAGCAGCAGTGTTCTGCGGAGGCCATTGTTAACGCAGCAGCAGCAGTCGAGCATGTGTTGTGCATTAAAGGATAATTCCACCTTCCTGCAGGTTGCGGCAGCAGGTAGAAGTATTTAAACACTCGTAAGTTACTGCGGAGGCAGCGTGTGGAGTTCCTCAGAGAACTTTACGAGTCACAAGTTGCATTTTTCCTCCTCTTTGAATCAAAGCGAGGGGATTTTTCAGACTTTAGTTCCACTTTTTTTCATAGGTTCGCAAAACGTAGAACCTCGAGATGACGGAAAATAATCATCCATTCTGATAATAATGATAATATGAGGGTTTGTGTCTTTTTTGCAGTTTGGTATCGTTCTAAATTAAATATCTTTGGTTTGGTGGATTTTTTTTTTCTATTTGACACATAAATCAAATCATTTCATCTACAAATAATAAAATAATTGTTCCCCGCAGCTGTAAAGTAAAAAAGAATAAGAAAAATCCACAAACCAGCTTCTCATCTAGTTTCTGAAAATGCGAATGTTTCTTGAAACTTGCTGCTGCCCTACAATGACAAATAAAACTTAAAACTTCACGTTAATAAGAATTTGTGGTCAAATTCCCTTGATAAACTAGACAGAACAACAGGAACTTGACTCATTTCATCAAATAATAATCACGTGAGATGATTTAGCCTCGTTCTCTGCGGGTTGTAAGTCCTGGTGCAGCTCATATTTTGGTCAAAGTCAAGCCAAATGTTAGAATTATATGTTATATGTTATAATATGTTAGAAAGGGTCATAAATCATAAAACAGTTCAATAAATAGTGAATATTCTCTGTGTTTAGGTAAAAAAGTAGCTCAGATTAAAGCGGGCGTCCCGGATTTTCTTTCCAGTCGCTTATATTTTACCACGAGGCCGAAATCTCGCAGACAATCAGCTCCAAAGTTCATCAGATCAAACCGAAGCTATTTATAACGCACGACTTTTAAGAGTGTCCATTATCGTCTGCTGTTTGTTGCCGGCTCTCTCAGCCAGGTCTCTCTTTTGAAAACAGATTTTTATTCTCGGTGGGACTACCTGGCTGAATGATGGGTCAATGAAAGCAGTAACAATGTCCCAGACTGTCTGCCATAAGTCAGTGAAAGAGGTGATTCATGAACAGTGGGCACTAGGTCTTGGCTCGGACTCTTTGATTGAAACCTGTTTAGCAACAACTGCTAATTTCATTACATGGTGTCAGCGCACACTGAGCGGCTCCTAAAGGGCCCGCTTTGAACTCTCAGGGCCCAGACAATGACACGGGCCAGTCAGGGGGCCTGATGGGAGTGTGACAGGTCGGTGGTGGGAGGACAAACAAAAAAAAAAAAACGGGGGGACGGAGTTTTTTTTCATAATGCTGAAGTCTGTCAAATATTTTGATATGTCCCACACACCATGGTGCAGCTCCTCCTGGGCTTTTTGCCTTTCAGCGGGAAAACAATTGACTTTCTTCACGATCAAGTCGTTCGCCTCCCCGCCTCCAGGCAAAACCTTTCATGAGGAGCCATGGCTTGCCGTTGCAGCTGTTCTGCTGGGGTTCTTCCCATGGACACCGGGGATAAAAACTCTTTGAGGAAGCTACTTCAGTTGTGTGGCCTTGCAGGTTTCTCTTTTTTTTTCACCCCCTCTCATCCAGAACTTGGCTCACAGGAAACTTTTTTTCTTTGTTGGGCTGCAGTTGGATGGGTTTGATCTTTTTTTTGGGGGGGGGTCTTGTTGTCGTGATGATAATGATTAACCAGAGCAGTGATTAGTTCAGTCGGCTCCTCGTCTTTACGTGTCTGAAGATTCTGTTGCACTGCACAAAAATACGCACTTGTGTCACTTATCATACCTTGAAACCAGATTTTTCTAGAGATATTTTGACTTCTTTGCCGTGTTTGATGCATTTTCTAGTAACTCCATTTGTATCATATTTGATCCACAACTTTACGAGACCTCTAAATCATCAATAAGATCAATACTTACCCGAGACACTAAGTGTAAACAGTCTAACACGTGTTATCCGCCCTCTAGTGGATCGTCATATTTACCACTTTCAAGATGGCTGACTCTTTGTTACAACTAATTTTTTTAGTTTAAAGGGTTAAAATTTTTACTATCTTAAGTAATTCGCTGAATTTAAGCAGCACCATTAAAAAACTGGAGGCAGATGAAGTCGAATTTGACACATGTATAGTAGAAACTCATAGAAAAACGAATTTAACTAACAAAAAGTAATTAGTAAACAGTTTGTTGTCCATAAACCAGATTTTAAACAACGCTTTCCCCAAGTGTGATAGTGATATATAATCATCTAGTAATGTGCTGAATTGACAAAAACTGCAATAAAGTAACAATAAATAAATATCTAAAAATACAATACGTCAATATTTATGATGCGTCTATGTCAGGGTTCCCACGGGTGCTTGAATTCCTTGAAAATGCTTGAATTTCAATTCAGTGTTTTCAAGGTTGTGAAAACGCTTGACTTTTTTGTGCTTGAAAATGCTTGAAATTTCACAATTAGTTAAAAATCAAAACAGTCAATCTACCACCATATGAAATAATGCTAATTAGACCCATATTATTATGCCATACAGTCGCTTCCCATGACCATCATGGCAAACACAACTAGTAGCTACCTATTTAAAGGTGCTGGAAAAATGGAAAAACTGGTGCTTGAAGGTGCTTGAAAAGTGCTTGAATTTGTTAATGAAAAAGGTGTGGGAACCCTGCTATGTGTTTCACTGTATATGTGTATTATTAAATGTAATTTAAATGCATGTAAACAATATATTGCAAAATTAGATCATTAAATAATAAATGCAATATCAGTAAAGAGATAGAAAAGCCGTTTCATATGATACAGACACAAAAAAATCATACATGCACATTAGAGTTGAATTTTTTAAGTTCAATAAACCGTCAATTTTGTAAAAATTGTATTTCATGCGTTGTGCTTCGTGGTGGTGAAGCGAAATTACAGCTTATGTTTCAAGAAAATGACACAAAGTGAAATTTACCGTCTTAAAATACGAAAAATAGACTAAATGACTTAGACATTTTTTGCAGTGTGCACAAGTTGTTTTTTTTTCGCAGTAAGTGAACATCCTCTCGAGGAGAACAAGAGCCGCAGACTTCCAGAACATGCACCATGAAGGTAACTTTGCAAAGTTCACCGCGGATAGAGGAGGCGTATGAATATTCATGAAAAATTACCCGAGCTCACTGCGGCTGATAGCGGGCCCTTTTCTGCCGCGGTATTAGTCCTGTAAAAGAGATGAAAGGCTCGTGAACCATCCCCACTTCCTTGGCCTTATACTGGGACACAATGGCCAACCAGCCGCTCAATTAGTCTGCCATCTTAGACTGACTGTTTGACAGGTCTAGCTAATTGTTAATCCCGCCATAACTGTTGCTCGGAGTAATTAATCATGTAACAAAAGGGCTCTCAGCGAGGCAACCCCACCAGTGCGGATGTGTGTCAAACCAGAAAGCGCCGAGAGCCGAGAGCTGGAAAAGCAGGCGATAAAGGTTGTTTAATTTACAGCTGAGGTTGATCAACAAATATTTAATCTTCATTTGCAGCACCTTTAGAGATGGCAAGCTCGGGTTGTTTTTCCCGGATGTAAACAAGGGGGAGTGCGTGAGATCTCCTGGCTTATGTAAATGCGGAGCCGTGTGAGCCCCGCAGGAACAGGTTCCAGGGGTCAAGGACCATTCATCACAAGATGGAGTGTCATTTTCTCCACTTCATACGCAGGCAGCTGCTTAAGAGGAGGAAGAGAAAAGGAGGTATTCTTTGAGCGGGGAAAGAAAAGGCAGAGCCAAGCACAATCCAGGCTTCAGAGAGGAGATGGCGGGGAGGTGCGGGGGGGTTTGAATAGGAACACAAGGTGCCACTGTGTCAGAATTCAAATGTGAGCACAACCGGTGATGTCATTCACCTCCCCAACCCCACCTCGAGTCATAAGACGAGCAGCATTCCTGGGAACGGGAAGTGGATACAAAGAGCCACCGTGTTTTGCAGTTTTGCAGTACTGACTCATTTTGTTGTGACCCATAAGTGATTTTCTTTTTTTTTTTTCCCTCGGTGTGTCCAAATGATGATTAATATCTGTTTTCTATCTCTGTGCCGAATGGTCACAGCGGCAAACAAGAGCACCTCTTGTTCGGATGAAAAAAAGGAATTCTACGCTCCCGGGCTATGGAATCTCATAAAGGCCAAATTGGATAATATGAGGGGAAAACGGACAGAGGTCATGTCTCATCTACATCTTTTCTCTGTTTCTTTTTTGTTTTTGAAGATTTTAAGATAGTCACGCAAAGGGATTCGGTTTCTATTTAAAGGTGGGGTCGGTCAAAAAGTCGTACATATCCACCTTTAGGTCTTTTTTCTGCGTTCCCAAGGAGTCGCTAGATGCTGCATTAAACAAAATTTAGTGCTTCTTGACAATGAAAGACTAAAACTAGTAATCAGAGCTGATGGCTCACTTCATCAAACATCTTAATCACCTTGTGAAAGTCTTCCAAATTCTCCGAAACCTCATTTTCCCTCCATGGGTAACAACCAGCAATCCTGAGTTATTGCTACACAAACAGAGAGAGAAACCTGATGATTCGAGCAACAAAACAAAAGCCTCCGGGGAGCCATTGGCTGTCCCGACGGTCAACCCACCTCCACTACCACTGTGCAGGACCAAAGCACAATACCACACACAAAAACCTGCAGACAATAAACAGAAACAGTAGGAATCCTTCCCTAATTTGACTTGCTCCACAGGTGGTCACCAGCTGCTTGCGAACAGGTTACCGGGGGCCCCAAACGGAGGAGCGGGGATTTTCATTTTCAAGTGGAACAATGGGCAACTGCTCAGGTCCCCAAATCCAGGAGGTCGCTTCTTTCTCTGTTTTTAAATTTTTTCTTATTTGGCAATGCCTGGAGGTAAGTCGCAGCTCCACGGGCAGCAGACAGTGAGGTCTTTTGTCTCTATGTCTGTGCACCAAGATGGGGGCTATCAGAAAGTCCCCCTGTCTTCGTTCACATGATTCATGTGAGAGCCCTGTGTCAGTCTGAGGGCTGTTCTTTTCTTGTCTATTCATGTCGTTCACCGGAGGGAAAGACCCGGCTCTCGCTGGCGGCTGGAGGTCTGCTTTTACTCATCCGACGAGACAACAAACTCTGCACAACTCCGAATTCATTTAACTCGTAATTACATGCCTTCTCATACTGAATGGTGCTTCAGTCAAGCTAGAATGTTTCAACTAGGCAATGGTCATTGATTCAAAATCCTTGAAATCTCTCACATTCGCTACAGTACCTTAGCAGAAAATCCTCATTTCCAGATTCATTTTTTTATTTTCTGTAACATCGATTCAGAGGCAGGCACATGGTCAGATTCGAGGAGACTGCACTCCTGAGGCAGAAACAGACACCTGACCACCCGATACACAGAAATAATAATAATGAGGGATATGGGACAGTCTACATAAATATAGAAAGACTTCTCAAAGAAGATTCAGTTCAATAAATCCACACACAACATTAAAGACTTTATTAAGTCTTGGAGCTAATTTAAGACATTAAACTCTACCGGCGACCGCTGGGATTGCAACACCATCAGATCTCTGGCACATGGACTAAAATGAATTTGCTCTATGCAAATCGAGGATGGTATTGTCCAAAACTGCAGGGAGAATTGTTGAATTTGTCATTGAAATAGCCTTGGAAAGAAACAGTTTTTCCTGGCACCATCGGAAACGGTGGTTGCTGGCACGCAAGGGTGTTCATTGGACTCCGCTAATGTCCATCCTGCTCGGCTTACAGCAGAGTTTCTATCTAATCAAACCACAAATCTCCGAGAAGTGAATGAAACCAGAAGCGAAATAGAAGAAGAACTGACTTCATCTGAATCCGAGTCACTTCTTTCATCTGCTACAAGTCCCACAAGAAAAACTAAATACATGTTTTGTCACCTCAGAACCAAAATTTTTTTAAATGAAAGCAGCAAAGAACAGCTGGAGGCCGGTAGCTGCACCACAAACGCCTCAGAGCTGTGTGAATTTGATGGAAACTCTTCACAAAAATGTCAATTTATTACCTTTTGACTGTTGGAAATCAACAAATAGAATCAATGAGAAGGGTTAAACTCCTCGAGTCCTACCTGTAATCTAATTCCTGCATCATTTTAGACACATTTACACTCAATTTAGTCTAAAATATTTGAGGTATTTGTGGGTAAGTCTTTGGATATTTGACCAAACAACGTGAGCTTCTACATCCCACAAGCTCTGGATGTGATTTCACCACAAACTATGAAGGAATTGTGAATTTGTTGTCGTAACCACACGAGTTCTACCTATAAATTGATGTTTTTTTTATTATGATCCGTCCAAGTTCATTCAAGGTCGCAGCTGATGAGCCGTGGCTGCGACGCGCTGTCCCTCGGGGTCACCTTAAAAAGCGTCCGGGCGCTCAGCTTCTGCTCTCAGTGCCCTAAAATAAAACTTTCATCTCCCTCATCATCGCATCCTGAACTCGCCCCCACGTCCCTTCATTTAAATTCACACAGCTGATGTTTGTTGTGAACAGGCGCTGTCAGAGAGGATAAAGAAAGGTTACCTGGTGGCTGAGAGCTAGACGCTCTACACCAGCAGATTTATCCACACTGATGTTTTGATGTCACCACCGGCTCCTCCGGGCGCTTTGCTGTTGTAACGAACCGAACCCCAATCAAATCTTTGAAGTAGTCATGTATGCATAAGCGCCGTCTACCTTAATGCTAAATAATTAGCAAGTGAGCGCGCGGCTCACTGGGATTGCTACCTCAGGGCTAAACTTGCTTTTCCTGCTTTGATCATTACATTAATTAAATCTGGCTCCCTTGACAGGTCGGGGGCTAAAAAACAGGTAGGTGTCATAGGCACCTCGGCGGAGACAGAAGCACCTGGTGTGTGTGAGCGCTGCAGCTGTCAGCGGCGATGCCTTAAGAGTCAGACGGCGATGGCGTTAATTTGAACCGATGTCCCAAAAGGGGAGGGGAACAACTCAATTGTAAGACACCCGGTTCTCCGGTCTGGAGGCGGGCGAGGCTGCATCTTTGCGGCAGCTTTGGCCAGAGGAGGAAAGAAGTCATGTTGTCAGACCTCAGTGTCAGCTCGCGTCATAACCCGGCGCCCGGGGGACAAATTAGAAGTGTGTTTCGAGAGATGTGTCAAAAGCGTTCTCGGTCCACATCATAGCAGAGAAATCGTGCAAAGAGAGACCCAAACCAAAGTCAAATGCCAAGGGCGGTCAGAGGAGGGACTCACCTATGATTTATTTAAATCAAAATGGCTCGAAACTATGAATAATTACACAACTGTGCATGCATGTGTAGTCTTTTAATGTAATTATTCATGTAGGGCTTTTACGGGAGATCAACATGAGACTGTAAACACTCTCAGGTCACTAATCATCGTTAATGTACAGACGCTGCAGCAAAGGTCAAAGGTCACATTGATGTTGGTTTAGAAATCAATGAAGTTCATTAGGAAGATCAATTATGTGACTGTGACTTTCTGCGTTTGCATATTACAGGGTTCCCACGGGTGCTTGAATTCCTTGAAAATGCTTGAAATTTCACAATTAGTTAAAAATCAAAACAGTCAATCTACCACCATATGAAATAATGCTAATTAGACCCATATTATTATGCCATACAGTGGCACCGCTGCGCTTCCCATGACCATCATGGCAAACACAACTAGTAGGCTACCTATTTAAAGGTGCTGGAAAAATGGAAAAACTGGTGCTTAAAGGTGCTTGAAAAGTGCTTGAATTTGTTCATGAAAAAGGTGTGGGAACCCTGATATTATTTTATCGTACATACATTTATTCATTCATAAGAAGAATTTTGCCGTTTGTGACTTCCATACATGTCAGAAAATAATCGAAAATGCTGCATTAGTTTCTGTTTTATGAATAACTACGACTTAAAATCACATTGAGTTTACTTGATAGAGAACTGAGGCTGAAATAAGGTTGTACTAACATCTTTAACCACAAACCAGAGCAGCTTTATTTCCCCCCCAAAATCAATACACGTCTCAGGAGCATATCTTTTGCCGTCTTATATGATTAATGTTCAAGTTCTTTTGTATTTTTATTAGAATATTTAAATCGCACATCATCACCTATGAGTCAAAACACAAAGTAGATGATTGTTTTTTCCCCAAAGACACACAGAGGAGGGCGTAGTGTATTTGGAGGAGCAGATGTTTAGGAGTGCATGAGATGCAAAAACCCAAACGCAGAGTCTTTAAGACCCAACAGAGCTGAGTGGTACTACCTAATTTAAGGTCCTGATTTCAACCTGTAATCCAAAATCATATTTTTACTATTTCTTTCTTCACTTAACTTTGTTTAAGGCTAATGCAGTATAATCACGTATCCGCTTGCAACACCAAAGACACCTTTTATGCAGATGTTTGGCACAGCTGAAGAAAGAAAAGGCAAAATTCTTAATATATTAAATTTCAAAAGAACAGAACACGCCTAAACTCAAAGCTTCCTGTTAGAAAATGGGCCGAACCCAACAAGGTTTTGGGTAGCAAAACTAAAATTAAAGGAGACCTACTATAGATCACTGCAGGGCTCATCTGAAATATGGCAGCTTGAGAGGGAGAGGACACTCGTTATAGAGATTTCACCAAATCAAACTGCTAAATAAAATCTAGTCCGTAGCCAATTAGGAGAAACATGAGACAACTGAAGGCGCTTCAAAGAGGGTAAAGCCTCTGTGCTCCAGCTGCAGGTGCATCAGTCCAAAAGTTGGAAAAGCATAAAAACGTGTCATTTCAAAGTAAAAGAAGAAGTTTATTATCTCTTAACCCTCATACTCGGTGTGAAAGTTGGACACAGAAGCTGACATAGGCTGCAGGGCGGCAAAACCTCCCCATCCATGATGAAAATAAGGCAAATTACATTAATTTAATATGAAATAATCTAGATTGTGTTTGTTGGATCAGTTCGAAATTCAAAAAAAAAAAAAAAAAAACGACTGCTGCCTGAGTCCAGCGGCCTTTCCTCCACATCCTCATCCAGCGCCCCACACCACAGAGCGTTCAGTAGTAATTAGTGTCTTCAATATGTTTAACCATCCCACATACCTGTTTAATCAAACCATTTTCTGGGCATGTATTCAACCTTCAAAGGCAGCGTTTGAAAGGGACTCGGAAAACACAAAAGCGAGTCGTCTGTGAAGCTCCTTTTGATCTAGATCATTAACGTTTTGGAATCAGAAGTTGACATAAGGCCCAGGTTTTGTTGCCGCACTCCTGGATCCGTTTCTGTGCAGTGGAAGTTGAAGATGTTTGGAAAATTGCTCCGATTATAGTGTTCATGTGCCATTTGATACCGGTTCCAAGAACAAGGGGAGCTGCAGCCAAACCAGACTACACCAATAAGAGCTGGCGGAACTGGCCGTCCTTTCATAGACCACATGGTCTCTTTACCGAGTGGACACATTTTATTATCATGGTAATCGACTTTGTAATTTCGGTGTGAACAGCCCCACCCTGCTCCGTTTACAATGGAGAGATCTCAACACCAATTAAAGCAGAGTGTCAAGGAACAATAGTTTACTAGAAAGGACAAGTGAACTGTACTCTGAATATCTGAAAGGCTACAAGGTTTGTCACCGTCCATCAAAAACTTCATATTTCAGGGTAAATGTGTCAACAATCGCTGCTGTTTTGTGGTAGGACAGCTCATTACGGCTCAGATAAACCCTTAGCTTTGCGGATACAACTTGTAAAACCTGTTTTCCGCCAGTATACATTAGCTCAAGGTTTGGCTGTGCGCATCAAAGATTAGTTCCAATGTGGAAAAGTTGTCAAAGCGAGCTAATGGGAGTTCTTCATCACTCTCCAACACGAACATCAAATGACGACACAATACGTTCTTGGACTTAACGAAGACGGGAGGGGCCCTCGCACACACTGAAGCTCGCTCCATCTCCAAACCCTTTCAAACGCGAGCCCGTCCTCGTCAAACCTCTTTGAGATCGCTCCTCTCTGCAAGCGGACGCATCAAAAACCCGAAAAGTGCTCATCAACCGACTCTCCTGTCTATTTCTGTCTCCCTCCTCGAGCGTCGAAGAAAAGCCTGCTCCCACGGGCAGCGTTTCTAAAAAATCACAAGAAATTCATTTCCTCCCTGGATGGAAAATAACAAAGGCATTCCTCATGACAGGCCCCTTCTTCCTGTCATCTGCAGGCCACAAGTCAACTGATCTATTAATAGCAACCCCTCCCCTCTTTTCTTCTTTATCACAACCAGACTGCTGCGTTCTCATCAGGTGATTTCATTAACGAATTACAGACGGGCAGGAAGTCTGCGAAGAGTTTGAGTAAGGTAAAACCAATAAGGGAGATATGGCAAAGTGTGGGTTTTGGGAGGAAAGCGCAGTCGTATACAGCATTAAATATTCAGTTTGATTACTCTTTACTCAGTAGCAGATTTCTGACCTAGTTCAGAGTAATTAGGTTTACTCTGTTCAGCCACTTTAGTAAACAAGGATATTTTCCTGGTGAGAGATAACTTCATAGCGGCGGCTCTCGGTATCTTGGCACTGAGCCTCAGCGGGGATTATCTTCGATCTGAAGAAGATACCTATCTCCTGTGTTGATATTTCTGCTTTAATAACAGCGCTGAGTCCCACCGGGGAAAGCACAGAGAGGCCTCAGTGTAGCGAGATTTTCTTCTAGTCTGCGGTGTCACTCTGTACATGGAGCAGGTGCTGTGTTTGGCTTAAAGGTGCCATGTTTGTCTCCATCCGAGCTCGAGAATATCGGCAAATTGTGCTCTTAGTTTCCACACACCTGCTGTGTAATGCACACAGAGAAGAGCTGCTACAGTGTATATAATAACTCATCATACCCCAGGCTTTCATGGGGATGTCTACCATTGAAAATGTTACCCTGTTCACTTGTAGTGTCTGAATTTGACAATATATATTCATTTTTTCAGTTTTTTCTCAGACTCTAAGCCGCAAATTTCCACTTCAGTAACACTCAAGGCCAACTTACAACGGATGCAGAACAAAAGCGGCACAGTACCGCCGCGGTCACCGCAGCAAATAGAAGTCAGTCTAGTCAATGAGAGCACTCACACCGGGCGCGGCTCAGAAGCAGCTCACCGCGCCATGGCGCGAGTTTTCCGTAGCATTTCTATTTTTACCTCGAGCCGCGGCGCACCAGACAGGAACCCGACACAGAATCAGCATAATAAACTTCCGCCCCCTTTCAAAATAAAACACAATACACAGTTCATGTAGCTTTTTACAACTTCACATCAACATTACGTCATGACCGCTGGCACCAGGTGATCAAAGATCGATCAAAGGGTCTCAACATGAACGATGAGAGACTGATTGTTGAAGTGGAACAACACACAATCATTTATGACACAACAGATGCTTTTTATAATCTCCTCCACGTCAGAGAAGCAAAGTCAGCTGTTTGTTGTTGTTGTTTTCTTGATACACTGTTTGTCGCAGGGTCTCGCTTGGATTCTCACGTGATCTCGCGTGAAAACGGTCGGCTCGCTCCGCTTCCGTTCCGCGGCTGAAAAGCGTCCGGTGTGAGTTGACGCCGGGCAAAGGACCACGGCACTACCGTTCCGCCTCCTGTGTGACTCCCGTGTTAGATAGAGCAGACCTTCCAGTTTTCCAGTGGGGGCAGAAATTGACATATCTCAGAATAATATTATTTGGATGAACCGATCTTAAATCCAATCAAATCAACACCAACGACGCTCTGATTGGCTCATGGTGGCGTCAAAACGTTCACGGATGTTAACAAGCCGAACACAGGTTTAATTATCATATCCGAATGTGAAATCAACCAAGCTTAGCGCAGTGTGTGTGTGTGTGTCTGTTATGATTCAGAATGATAAATTACAAACTCAGTCTGTCTTTTTACGTTGTAATATATAATAATATAAATAATTGTCTTCATCAGTTCACGGGGGCAAAAAAAGTTAACAATCCATGCATGTAGGTGTCTGTTAAATCACAGACGTGCTACCGCCTCGTCCTTTCCAATGTAAACGCACGTGAACACGGCAAAGTCTGTGCCGCGAGATGCCACAGTGCATCCGTCACCCATCAGCGAGCGTATGCAAACTCTCAGGCAGTCAGACAGTCAGTCCGTCCATCAACAACAGTCGATCGTACACTAATATCTCGGGGCATCAGCAGCTATTCCAGAAGCAGAACTAACAAGTTAAGCCCAAACATTGGGTTTGCATGGCAGTGGGGGAGTTTATGTGAAAGGGGGGGGCATGCATGCATACATCAAACAGAGACGGTCGGTCAATATTGGGGTATGGAGAATCAACACGCTTTTTTTTTTAAAGGAGAGGCTTATGCTCAAACATCACAGTGCCGGTTGCCGGGCCCGAGCATTTCCCGAGGCCCGGATCGCCATTTCTCATTTGTTGCATTAGCAGGGAAAGACGGCATACAAATAAAAATTTCCCTGAGCAAGGGAAGTATCTTTGCATACAAAACAAGGCTGTGTGTAATTTTCAACGGGGCCGAAAGGGGAAATCAAAGTGTACG
Source organism: Collichthys lucidus (assembly GCA_004119915.2). NCBI lineage: Eukaryota > Metazoa > Chordata > Actinopteri > Sciaenidae > Collichthys > Collichthys lucidus. The sequence goes on along the minus strand of CM014078.1, from coordinate 33,924,524 downwards.
AGGGAAAGAGGAGGAGGGGGGGGTGGAAATATGCACCTCCATCAGCGGTGCAGTTTGCAAAACACATTTAGGAAATTAGCATTTTTGAAATAGTGCGTTTTAAGAGCCAAACAGTTTTGCTGATATGAGAATGAGCAATGTGAGGTTTAGAGGTTAGACATGAAGAAGGTGGAATGGGAACATAATGAGATTATTTGGATGGTTTTCATTCACCTCTCCGGCTTCACCTGGAGGCACTTTTTATTCCCCTGCTTCAATTTGACCCTTTTTCTTCTTTTTTTTTATCTCACCTGAATGTTTTCACGGATATTTATGAATTAAGTGAGTCCCTATTAGGTGTAAATCTGAGCAGCTTGCACCGTTCATCATTAAGGAGAAGAATAAATGTCTCACGCAGTCATTTCTTCCCCCCAAAAACAGACTCTACTTTTACTCACACTTCATTTTTAGAAGCCCAGTTGAGCTTTATTGGCCATTCTCCGAAGCGCAGACGCACACAAACAGCCATTCCTCTTCAAAATATTAGAGTCGGTGCTGATTGCCACCACCTGCGTTATCACACGGGCTACTAAACAGATGCAGGAGAACGACTTCGGTGTAGAAATCACAGCTGAGACGTGCCCGTGAAATCTGGCAAACTGCTATAAGAATCTGTTCGAGCCGCAGCACATTGAAGACTACGAAGACATGAGAAAATATCCAGTCACTGCCCACAATGAAAGATGACAGAAGACACCTACAACCACAGCATGTGGCCTGGCCACAAAATAGTACACTGCCGGTCAAATATAGTGCAGGAGCTGGAGAGTATTTTTGGTGTCGGTGTGATGTGAACCGTCTGTTCTCAGGTTTCTTTATGGGAAGATTTCATGGCTGTTGTCTGTGTCAGATATGTGAATCGTGGGCCAAAGACATCGAAATTATACCCTGGACAAAAGTAAAGAGTGTTTTTGTTTCTTCAGAACGTCTATGTATGCCTTTAATGAAATTTTGACAGCAAATAAGTCTCGTACAGCAGCCTCAGCGTTCCATATCTTTGATTCACAGCTATATTTAGTGGGTGAGGGGTCAGAAAGTCAACGTATCTGACTAATACGTTTCCACATGCTCTGCTAAACGTGCATGTTTTCCACATGAAAATCCACAAAATCCCACAAATCAAATCCAAAGTCTTGTTAAAGTTAACTCAGACCTGTGGTTTTGTAACCTAACGTGACGGTTTTGGAGTGATTTGGGAAGTAATTGTTGGAAACAGTATGGAAAAAAAAAATACAGGCCAGGAGATGTACACGAGCAATCAGATCAATGAAACACATGACGTAAGCAGGGACGGACTGGCAATCTGGCATACCGTGCATTTGCCCGGTGGGCCGACAAGTCCCAACACACCCCAAACACACTCTTGGGCTTAGCGATGGGCAATGTGGACCGCGCCAGAGCGGTTGGGGGCTGGTTAGGCTAGGGCGCACGAAGCATCTATGCCACACGAGAAAAAAAGTTCTGGTGATTGTGGGCTGCTGTGGTCCAAAAGCCAGGGCCGATTTTTTGTCCCAGTCCGTCCCTGGACGTAGGCAAACTCTTATTCGAAAGGGCTCATTTTAAGACAACAAAAACACAATGATTCTTATTTTCACGTGATTATCAGGGTTCCCACGGGTGCTTGAATTTCAATTCAGTGTTTTCAAGGTTGTGAAAATGCTTGAATTTTTTGTGAAGTGCTTGAAAATGCTTGAAATTTCACACACAGTTTAAAATCAAAACAGTCAATCTACCACCATATGAAATAATGCTAATTAGACCCATATTATTATGCCATACAGTGGCACCGCTGCGCTTCCCATGACCATCATGGCAAACACAACTAGGCTACCTATTTAAAGGTGCTGGAAAAATGGAAAAACTGGTGCTTGAAGGTGCTTGAAAAGTGCTTGAATTTGTTCATGAAAAATGTGTGGGAACCCTGGATTATGCACTAATGAAAACAGATTATTCTTGCTAATAGAGCCTCCTAAATCTTATACACTGGACCTTTAAACCACCCACTGTGCATGCTGTAGCTGCCAGTACATCCTCATAGGACATCAATTGGTCTCACGTAGCTTGGTAAGATGGATCTTCACAAGATCTCACAAGTCCACCTGCTTGTTTGTCATTGTTGGGCCAGATATTGGTGTAAAGGTGACATAGGGCATAGGACATATGTCATAAAAAAACACTAATTTACCCTACGCCTCATACGTTTTATCTACTCAAAGTCTTTGTACAGAAAACACGTCACTTTGGATTCAGGTGTGCGAGAACCTGAAAGTATATAAGTGACTTCTTCTGCAGATTCATGCCGGTTCGGGCTTCACTGCCCGCTCGAAAGGCAACACACTGCCATCGATGAAACACTCTCCCTCCACCGCTCCCTCTTGTCATGCCAAATTGTGTTTTACAGCATCTGTTCATTATAGATGGCCGACATGATGGATATGGTCATAATATTAATGTAAGACTGACACAGCAGAGACATGAATCATGGCTGACTTTATTTCAAAGCCGGCATTTCATTGGCCCACCACTAAAAAGTGATATATAAATGTCAGCGAATGGCAGCCGTAAAGCATTATGAAGTACATTTGATGGTGCGTTTTCACCGTTATCAACCCGCTGTTATTTACTAATGTGTCTTCTTCATGTGACAGCCGCTGTGGACGTCCGCGTCAGCGTCGTTTGCAGATTGTGTACTCAAAGAGACTCCACCTTTTGTCTTTTTCAGGTGGTGCCTCGGCTCAGCTCAGCAGTGAGGAGATGAAGAGGTAAGATCAGGCAGGAAAAAAAAAAAAGGATGTTCTCATCTGTAGTGTTTGGCCTTTGGGTACGGAAGTCCAGGGGTGACTTTAAATTGAAAGCATTCAATCAAATTGAAATTTCATTTCCCATATGTGTGCATGATGTACGATAAGGAGTCGTCATGATTTTCAAACCATGAATTCATTGGTGGTTATTTTTATTTATTCTCCGAAACAGGTCAAATCAATTATGAAAAAAAAACATTTTGACATCAGCTTGATCTGCATTTTTCTTCCATTTTTGTCATCACTTTATTTTATTAAAAGCTTGTCGGACAAGCTCAACCGTGTTTATATAAAGCATAATATTAAGATATGTGTATGGGGGCACCAGGGTGACCACGCAATTACAACCTCTTCAATGTCAATAAAAGGGAAAATATATTTTTTTATATATTGGATTGTGATTCGTGAACCTTTGTCTAAAAAAATAAAATAAAAAAAAACAGTGGCACAATTTTGACAAATTGCCAATAGCAGCACATTTCCATTTAATTTATGCTAAACTAATTCATCTCAAATGCTCAGTTTAATTTAGGTTATACATGTTATAATGTGAAGCTGCAGACTGAGTGACGACCGAGCAAGCTGCATATTAAAACTTCAGCAGAGTTTTATTTGAAACTGGGCAGCAACAATGTTTTCTCAAACATGTTAATCAAAAATGAAAACTGGAGTGTCGAATGTTTATTTTCTTGTACATCACGCACACACGCGGGCGCACGCGCGCATTTGTAAAATAAATTTCACTTCAGTAAAATGATTCGAGTTGGCTCGTGTCGTTTCTGGGCTTCCGTATTGAGCTGTCAGTGGAAGGAAACAAGGCGAATGTTTGATTTAACATCAGTGTCACATCGAGTTTCTTCGTGATTGAAGATCAGATTTATAAGTTCGATTTCTGTTTGTGTGTTCGGGGCTGTGGATGTCGTTTGCGACACTTTAACTTTTTATTAAACTCGTTCATATTTCCGCTCGGAGAGGCTCGACAGGCTTAAGTCCCCAAAAACTTCTCAAAATCCTTGAGGCCCAGTTGAACATGGACAGATTCTGGTTTATCCGACAAAGCAACACCTTAAAAAACGTCTACCTGATTGAAGTTGTAAGCCGGCCTTTAAGCCAAAAACAATTTCTTCCACACACTTTCTAAAACCGAACATGTTCAATACTGTTTTATGTAAATAAACAATTTAAAGGTCCCATATTGTAGAAAAGAAGATATGTTTTTAATTATTATATTGGAGGATGAGGTGCAGAGTGTCAAACACTTCCATCCAGGGAGAAATTCACACATCCAGTGTTCAGAAATGTGTTTTTAAGCAAGCCATCAGGACCTCTGTAAGGTTGTGATGTCACAACTATGTAGTCAAAACCTGCCACGCCCCCAGGACAGCCGACCCGCACGGATAGGTTACAATCCGTTACCTGTGATTGGCCCGGACGTGCGTCACTCAGAAAACAGTCAGCCAATCAGAGGAGAGACAGAACAGTCTCGTTCTTGTCAGAGCACCAGAGAGAAGCATGAGAGAGGAGATGTAACACTATATTAAAACCTCAAATATATCAAATTATGGATATCATAACTTCAAAATAAAACACCAGAAAAGTGTAAAATAATTATTCCGGGCGATTGTTTAACAGGAAATCTGATTTTCTCATTGGATGTTTTATGAGGCCACAAAACGAGACAATGTCTTCTGACATTTCATAAACTAAACACTTAGCAGTACAAACCTTTAACCCTGAACAGTCTCAGTGATCTGGACTCTGTGAGAGCTTCAGTGATAGTGCGGTCAAAACTTTTCCACCCTTTTATATAATGACATATCTGGGAAATTACTGAGCACACACCATCGACAAAATTGAAGCCACATGGATCTCAGAAATATTTGACTTTATTGGTTTTAGGGGAGATCTTTATCGACTGAACTATCTGCACATACAAATAATACAACAACAAACATAAAGCACATTTCTAAAGCAGCAGAGAATTAAAGCCCCTTTTTTTTTGTGACCACCTCACCCCGCGATTGGCTGCTTGTTTCATGACGCTGTGAATTGGCTGAAGGTTCATGTCAGTTAATGGCATAATCACTGCAACTTAAGTGGTCAAGTGGCCTGTTAGATATGTGTGTGTGTGTGTGTGTGTGTGTGTGTGTGTGTGTGTGTGTGTGTGTGTGTGTGTGTGTGTGTGTGTGTGTGTGTGTGTGTGTGTGTGTGTGGACAAATTCCCATCCTGCATCACTCGCCTGGATTCTCTCTGTCGTGTTACTGACTGCGGATGAAAACAATCTTCATCGAATATTTTTCCACGACATCAAGTAATGTAAATTACGACGGGGTGTTGGTATGTAGTCTGTAATTACACATCACCCCCTTCCCTCCCTCCCTCCCACCTCCTCCTCCTCCTCTTCCCTCCTCCTCTTCTTCATTTCGGAGCGTCAGTGGTTCTTGTGTTCAGGCCTCGATCCGCTCTGCCTCCTCCACCTCCAGCTCTTGGGCTCTGCTCGGCTCCGTGGCTGCTTCCAGCTCGTCCTGTTTGAAAGACGACTGCTGCACCCTACAGTTTAAAACCCGTCTCTCACTGTGCCTGCAAAACAGCCTCCAAACGCTGAATGCTGAAAAACTGACCAATGTTGATTTTTTTTTATTAAATATCACACACAAAGGAGGCTTCTCTGGCATCGTGGCGACATAAAAACATCAAAATGCAGCTTTTCTGATTAGATTTTTACAGTTTTTTAGTAAACTTATAGTTCTTTTAAAGCAGGAAATGAATGAATAAAGAGTTCCACTGTTATTCTGTAGCTTTAAAGTGCTTCCAGCTCTTAAATAATTTCACCAGTGGAGAGGTTTAGTGTCCTGTGATGGTCTAAATGAAATATCAAAGGCTTTTCTCCCCTAATGAGGAGGATATTCTGGGCTAAACTGTGAATATTTTACCACGATGATCAAATTTAACAATATTTTAACACTGACACAAAAAATGGGCTAATGTTTGCGTCATCTCTGCCACCTCGAGGACTCGTTTTGGGTTGAAATCTCATATAGATGTTGTGCTTTTTAGTGTCAAATATATGTGTGTTAGTATTTTTCTGTTTAAAAATTAAATGAATGTGCACTACAACACAAACTGAGCAGCCACGAATGCACAGTCCTGCATGCATATTGTAGGCGTAATATTTTAACAAAAGAAGCACACAGATTATTTCATATCCAATAAAAATCTACTCAAATATCAAATTTGAAGTCCTGAGAAATAATTAAAATGTTTCACAGTTTAAAATCAGGTTCTCTTTTTTATGTCCAATTTAATACGACAACTTTAATTTCATACTCTTCTTTAATTCCTTATTTTGGAAATATTTATTTAAAGTTGTCCATCTCTTGGAAAAATCATATTTTGCAATTTGCTGATAATATAAATGCTTAAAAAAAATGTATCTGTCACCATCTTCATCTCTTCTCCTGTCAAACGTACTACAACTATATTAAACTAACTATATTTTTGACAATTTATCTATTAAATATTACATAATATTATATAATATAAAATTCTTTCAGTATCAGCTACAGCTAAAATAATTATTTATGACACAAACTGATAATCAATTATTTTTGGCATTAACAGTTAAAATATCGTCACATTCAGTCAAAAATATTGTTATATTTAGATTTTTTTCTCAGCACTAATTAGAGGTGATGATACATGAACGCAGCTCGTCTCGTCTTCAGGGTCACGACGTTTGACCTTTTTAAAAAACCCGAAATGTGTCTTCTTTTTTTTTGTGGCATAAACAATCAAATCAAAGGGTGACACACCTGAACACACACCTATCTGAACGCTGATTCTAAACGACTTTAACCAAAACACATATTGGTCAGTGCGTCTGATCGCCCCCCCTCCAACAACGAGGGGTTTTGGCTTGTAAATCCCACTTGAAGTAGTGGAACACCCCCTGCACACACACACACACACACACACACATACAAACACACACACACACACACACACACACACACACGATCAGACTTTTCCTGGCAGTCTGCTCTGGACAGTATTTCCAAATCCCTAATTGTACTGTTAGACCATCAAAATGTAAATACTGGAGAGGAGGAAGAAACATCGTTAATTACCACAAACTCCTTCAGAGGAGTTTTTTTATTTATTATTTATTATTATTTTAAGAGGAGCCATGACCTTAATAATGATCATTTCTTTTTTTAATTATTATTATTAAAATGCTTTCGTCACAACTTAGACTTGGATTAACGTCTTTTTAAGCTGCAGGTTTTTATACAGACGTCAGGTTGAAGCTGTATTTAAATCCTAAAAAGTAAAATAGAATTAATAAACCAATGAATCTTTGACTTGCTGCGACTTATCACAGTTGGAGCGACACTGTGGTTTTCAGCAAATGTCCGATACCCCGTAGTAGTGTACTGATGATGCTGATAATCAGTATTTTTTTTTGCCGATATTCAGCGTATTTCAATTAAAACATTTAATGTTTTGAAGGGAAGTTTTAAAATATGAACATACTTTGGTCAGAACCACTGCAGCACTGTTTAGTTATTAACAAACCGGAGGTCGTCAATCAAAATGCCTCGCCCTGTCCTTTACTGATTTTCTTTTTCTGCTAAAGATCAGATCAGTGACATACTGAGTCCTGACAGTCTGCAGAGACTCGTGACCAAAACAGGCTTTATAAACCGGTTGATCAGTAAAAGTATGAAAATATCCAAAACGACTTCTGAGTCACTTTGCAATCTCTGTGCAGAGACATTAAAGATCCATCACTGCTTGTGTTTTATCAGGAAATCTGCTGAGAAAGTTATTAACTGCAAACAAAGTCAGAACTTTTTGTGCTCGAAACAAACGCTGAAAGCTGCTGGACCACCGTAATTTAATTTCTTTATATATATATATATATATATATATATATATATATATATATATATATATATATATATATATGTGCTGCAACACCACAAATATATATGCATACATTCCACATCTGTAATACATCAAATGAACACACACATATATAAACACACCGCGTCATTAAGACTGTTTAATTCACTGCAATCTCTATAATCCATCTATTAAAACATGTCTCACTACAATATGCTAATTAGATCATTATCATATAATATTCAAACCATGACACCAGTATATTAGTATACTGAATAATGATCCATCAGCATACATAATACGCACACATGTGTATCTCAAAACTACATACTGTAAGCAGTATATAATACTGACATGTTCATTATATACATATGTACTTAATGATAACAATGGACGTGTCTGTGGTTTGTCTGTTTTCACTCAGCAGCAGTGACGTTTAATAATCCACGTTTAAACTAGTAAGAGATTTTAAAAAATACTGAACACACGTGACAAACTTTAAGAAAAGTAAAAAAATATCAAATGAAGCATCCTACCTGCAGTCCGGTTTACACCAGAACTGAAACTTGGAAACCAAAAGACGGAAAGTCAGAGATCGAGCCTGAATGGAAAGTTGCCACAACCACTGCTGATACAGAAAAAACGGGACAATACGGGTCACAACAAAGCTGCTTCAGATCTGCTCGAACTGACACAACGAGTCAGATGAGGTCTTCAAAGACAGACTGGACGACACGAAATCTCATAAATTTCACCAATTTGTTTGAATTTTTTAATGAATTCAGTGCAACCGTCTTTGAGACAATGAAGCGACGGTAGTAATTTCTAAAACTCGTCATACTCATGTACAGTTTATGTCACTTTGTTGCAGATAATTTAAAGGTCTGGAGGTCCAAAGTCAAATAAATTTGAGGGAAACACTAAACTATCACAACACCAGCTGTTCTTTCTAACATATACAAATACAGTGACCAGCTTTGGAGCATGTATATTTACTTTTACGTCTATCTCCAATCTGAATCTTGCTGGTCCCTTTCAGGGTGACCTTATACTCCTCAGGACTAATCGGAGATTGTGGGTATGTGTTGTCTTGGCTTCACACACCTCAGAAGACTTAATCTGCCATCCTAAATAGCACAAAGAGACTAAACACAGCCTGGTTTATGAAATATTTCAACATTAGAACAACTGTCCAAGATGTACAAGAGTTGATACAGGCTTTGTGTTTTGACACATTTTTGTCAGAAAGTTTAAGTAACGTGCAAGGACGCAAACACAGATTTAGATCCAAGGCCTCAGGCCTCTATATTCTACAGCCCTAAGATGCAGATTATCTCGGAAACGTGCGCTTATTTTATCCAAAGGGACTTAATTTCAGCAATGATCTTTCATTTGTCTTCATTCGGTGTCTTAAATAGTTCCCTGAGATTACCTGTCACTTGTGTCAGCGGTTGAAGTTCTTAGATTAAAAAACCCCCCCGGGGCTCCCACGAATATCTGATTGTGCTCACATTTGAATTTAATCCAGCTTTAGTGTCAGAGCAACTACTGTGCAAACCAAATCTACTCCAGGGAAGACGAAGAAGACGAAGAACAAGGGGAGGGGGGGGTGAAAGTTGAGGCTCCGAGATGGAGACGCTTTGACTTGACTTTTCTCTGGCTGCCTTTAGTGAAGCCGCTCGGAGATAGACGGAGTAAATAGAAAACAGCGATTGTCGTCTCGCTCTGCCTCGCTCTCCGTAATCTGATTGGGCACGTTCCCCCGAATCGAGGGCAACGCCAAAACAAAAGATCACCAATCAGATAGAAGGGGCTCCCACTGAAGTTCTTGGCATGGTATGAATGCTTTGCCCTCTCATGTGCGCTAGTATCTAGCAGCGAGATTCCCCGTGTTGCTTTTATGTGTTAATCGTCACCGCTCAGTGAGACTATTGTGCTGTCTGCATCGCCGGGGGAGGAAACTGCAAAAAAAAAAAAAAAAAAAAGGTGGGGGGGTGGTGGCGGTGGGGTGTTTATATGGGGAATGAATGCGAGCGGCAGAGACTGCCAGCACCGTTTCACACGAGCAGAGAATCGCCTCATCACCCCGTTGACGAAGGTCCAAAAGTGCAATGTGGTGTTCTGCCACCACAGACATCTCTAATTGGTGGGAAAGAAAATGGAGAGCAAATGAAGAGTTCATTTATACATTCAGGGTGGAGAGACAATTATCACCTGAGCTGCTTCTTCTTCTTCTTCTTTCTTTTTTTCTCCGTTTTACATCTCTGAGATGTAGACGAGCCAGCTGTTCATCGCCTTTATTTACCTGTGATCCCTGAGAAGTGCCCCTCATCACCTTTAACGTCTGTGCTTTTAATCACCGCTTCAAACTTTGTGTGTTTCATGGGAACTTTGAGGGTTGAAGCCGTAACAGAGTCTCTTAACTTTATATGTCTTCAAATCCCAAGAGATCCATTACAAGAAGTTCTTGTTGCGTTGACAGACCTTTATTTAATCACATACAGAAGCTGTATTTTAAATTCCCAGGTTATATCCCAAAGTTGATGTAATGGCGGAGCCAAAAAACAAAATATGGCATCATGAATATTTGAATCAATGTAAGCTTGAAAACAAGCAGATAGAAAACCCAGAGTAAAGCTTAAACTGAGACTCTTTCAGACTTTAAGGACAATTTTGGGGGTAAATTAGTTGAGACAAGACTTAAAACTCTAAACTTAGTTCTTTAAAATCTCCGTAATGACACTTTCGATCAGGTCCATCACTCATATTGTGCAGACAAGCCAAAACTTATACAGCTTTACTCAGACTTGCCAACCTTGGGACCTCGAAAATAAGAAACCAAAGCTGGTGTTTGGAGGTTCAACTCCAAAAGTGTGAGTTTCCAGTATCCTGGTGACTTTTAAAGAATGAAAGTAACAAAATAAAGAAATGCAACAGCATTCTTGTTTTAAATTCTTTTCAAATTAGCTAATATTCATCAGTTACGGCAGGCGTGGCTGCTTCTAATCAACTGATAAAACACGGAGCGTAGCAGGTATGAAAATAAAAAAAAACGCCTATGTGACCATCGCGCCCGTGTCCCGTGTATTATACTCGCTGTATGGTGCCAGAAACAGGTTGTGATGATGAAAAGGGGGGAAAAAAAGGTGTGAAAATGTGGAAATATAGGAGATATGTGACCCTGGGAGGAAACCCCGGAGAGGGCGACGAAGGAGGGGCGTCTCCTGGGGAAATTGGGAAGTGTTGGCAAGAGTGGCTCCATTTCAAACTGAACGAATACCAAGTGTGCCAGGATAAACTAAGAAATGTTAAACAGGATATCTAGAATATTTACATTTGTCGTAACGATGCCACCATCAAAATCGGAGATCGGTGGTTAAAAATGTAAAACTATAAGGGGAACTTTATGTCCCATGCTGTCCTTAGAGGGTTAATTCAGTGATTTAGAGACATTTAAAATAAGATAAATGCTTAAAACGGCTGCAACAGAGGTCCAGTGTGCAAGATTTCAGTCCGAGCATGGGTCAACCTCCAAAAACACCGGATCCTACATTTCCCATAATGCAATTCCAATAGCATTTTTGCACTATCAGGCTTTTACAAGTTATTTTCTCAGACTTAATGTGGCTCCTCCAGAGCTTTATTTCTCGTGTGGTGCTCCGCATGATGGATAAAATTATCCTCGATGGAGTCTTTAATTAGCCTCAGATGTTTCTTCACATATATTTTTGTAATAAATGAAAGTAGCCTTGGCTGTAAACTTGACTTTTACTGAATTGAATTACTTTGGTGCCTTATCACCTCAATGTTTTACCTTATATCACTCCTCCAAAAATATATTTTGTGGAAATAAATCTCCAGAAAAACACAGATGTTCTTCACGCTTCATGCTTTTACATTGTTTCAAATATAAAACTATGTTGACAAGAGACACGTTCCACTTCATATTTCTCCAAAAAATTCAGCTTTATGTGTTTAGTTTTCATTTTCAAGTTTAACATGAGATAAAGTTTGAACGGCGCTTTGTTGCACAATATGAGATTATGATGACAGAAGTAGTGAAGAGTCAAAGAGGTTTGGAGGTTAAGGGGAATGTACAGTGTGAAGTTAAGTGATTTTGCTCCCTGGCTGCTTAAAAAAGAACAAATACGCAGAAAAAGCTGCTCAGTTGCAGCTCTGCTCTGAATACTAATATCTCCGCAGTGTGTGTGTGTGTGTGTGTGTGTGTGTGTGTGGGCGTGTAAAGCAGATGCCATTCTGCTGATCTCAGTCCACATCCATCCGTCTACAACCCAAATCTTCCCGAGGGCCGCGGGGACGAGCAGCCCTTTTTCCCCTCCGCAGGTCAGGTGGCGTCCAAACTGTTTCATCCCGTCTCGCAGGTCGACCGGCGCCTGACGGAGAACATCTGCCCGCCAAAAAAAGAAAATACACAAGCTGCCACAGAAAAAAAAAAAAAAAAAAACCCACATCGACAGTCAGTTTGTGTCTCCGCAGCCACACGGTGTCACCGACAGTGTTGAATGTTGACGCATCTGTTGTGCTGCTGAGTTTCAACAAGTTTCCATGTGATCTTTAGACGACAGCGCTGGGTTCAGATTTGGACTCAGGTGTGGGTGGGTGGGTGCAAATGTGTCACATACGTAATATATATTTATTTACATGGGGCAGCAATGATAGTTTCTTATAAATATATTTTTTATTTCACTTTTTCCTGAGCAAAAAGTTTGTTAGGTGACAACAAAATATATGAAGATCTTTTTTTAAAGAGTATGATAAACTGATAACATGGAGAAAATGTTAAATAAATATTAAAATACATAAAAAACAGAATGAAATAATATTAAAGATGTGACACAATATTGGATAAAATACACACATTACAAATAAAATATTATTTAATAAAATAAAGGTAAAAAAATAAGAATATATGATTAGGAATTAAGAGAACAAAATACAGAAAAATACTTAAATAATGAAAAAATATATATTATTAATTTTAAAAAAAATGATTTTTTTTCAGTTTTTTGTTGTTTTTTCCCCATACTACATTAAAAAAATATTTTCCAAACTTTTAAAGGATTGTTTTGTAACCACAGAGCACTTTAACCCCGATCCACTGTATCTGATAAACCTAACGATCATTTGGTTTTCCAGACGGCGCCGTGATGTTTTAGAAATGAGCTCTTTAAGAGTGCGTCCCGAAAAAACAAAAGGCAAGTTTGGAGAGAGGTTTAAAGGTTGCGTGGACGGACTTGTGTGCGGAGAGTGCAGCTCGTTACGATGGCAAGCGATTTCATTTGCAGGCGCGAGCGCGCGGAGGGTTTAAAAGGTTGCACACATCGAGCGGGAAAACGTGGCGAAAAAAAAACGCTCGACTCTCCCGTGGAAGCACACAGTCAATATTGTGCGAGGCTTTAATGGTCAAACATATGCATATTTTCTGCCCCTGCTTTGATAAAGCTCAAACGCATTCGGTACCATCTATCAAACACGGCGGCGGGAGGAGAGGGAGACGGCAGGGGGTGAGGAGGGGAGGATGGAGAACAGAAGTTAGGCTTTGCCACGGTACCGAGCAGTTATTTTATTGACGTGGGAAGACACAGGAAACGAGCTGCTTTCACTCTTGCATGTCGAGTCCTTCTGTTGGCGCGCGAATCCAAAACAATTTCAGATTTTGAGAAATACGGGGGCAGCTGGCGTTCCCACAGCCGTGCCGGAATTAGCCGTTTACGCACTGCAACCCTATCTGCTCTGCACCTGGGCGGCTAGCATGGCAGCCCTGCACCTTTGACTCGGGCACACAGGCCACGGCTACACTGTGTGTGTGTGTGTGTGTGTGTGTGTGTGTGTGTGTGTGTGTGTGTGTGTGTGTGTGTGTGTGTGTGTGTGTGTGTGTGTGTGTGTGTGTCAGTGCACAAGGAAAAAGTGACTTTCTGCAACGCCTTCCTGCCCTGCATGTTTGAGATTCTCTCTCTCTGCGAGTGTCATAACCATCAGGCACTTGTAAAAACAATTAGGAGTCACAGAGGAAGTGGTAATTCCTCGTACGACTGCGTCTGCAGCTCCGGTTTGAGCTGAAGCGAGGTTTTTAAGTGTGTGAGGAACCTGAGAGCAGCTATGCACGAATGATTTGACAAAAAAAAAACACTTTTAAGGTCTGCTTTTTAACATTTCTCACGCTCTTCATGCAGTACAACTTGCATTTCATCATCTATTGAAACCTCTTGATTAGATAGACACATTTCCTGGCAGGTCAGATTTATACAAGTTGTGTGTCTGTGTATTAACATGTTTGGACACCTGTTACCGCGCAAATCTTCTTTTGTAGCGCTTGTTCCAAAATCCCCCCCAAAAAAATGACCTTTTTACCGTCTGGTTTTCGACCCTGCCGCCCACGATTTCTGGATTTTTCCCGTGAACAGTCAGGGTGTGTGAACAAAGGAGGAACAAAACCATGGAAATGCCAGATACATTTGTGGATAATGAGGTTCGGCAAGGACAGAAAGAAGGAAAAAGGTGACAAAACATCTTTGAATCTGGATTTATCTTTATTATTTTAGTGTTTGTTGTGGTAGATGGGTTCAAAAATCACAGGTTTAATGTTAGAAATGGTCAATTTGCATATATTTCTTAGACAAACAGAAGAATTTATTCTCTGTGTTATCACGGAGGATCCTCCCTGCCCACAGCCACACTGGAAGTCTATAAAAACCTGCAATGAATGAATGTTTAATTAGCAGGACTTCATTAGCTTGGGTTTTGGTGGAGAGGTTTTGTGTCGTAAAACGCCAAAAGCCAAAACTTTTTCACCGCAAAAAACATCCTGAATCCGCTCGTCTTGCCTTTGGACGGCTCGTACGCCTGTAAACAGCGGTGAGGAGCGAACATGTTGTCGCTCGTGTTGAACATCTGACCTGGCTGGAACCTGCGGCGAGCGGCACAGCTGAACAGGAGGCCGTCTGGATGGGAGAGGAAAAGGAGGGGAGGTGGAGGGAGCGGAGGGAGGCTTGGCTGTACATGCTTGGCTACTTGCCCCGGTCCCATTGACCAGACAGCTGAACTAGCGAGGGAGGAAGGGAGGGTAGAGGAGGAGGAGGTGGAGGGGAGAAAGAAGAAAAGCAGGAAATGGATGGAGCTCCTGCTTTCTTATACAAAATCTGCACAGTTAACCATCATCTAACCTTCTCCAGCTGTGAGCTGAGACCTTCACATACCTGCTCCCACAATGCACAGAGCGCTTTTACCGTCCTCAAAACACACGGTTACGTAAGAAAATGTTGCACTATGTTAAAGAGAGGAGAGTGCCTGTAGAAGTACTACACTACCCACAATCCTAAGGGTTTACAGCAGTGTCACTGATTGGCGGAGCTAAACTTTTAATGCCGCCATGGTGAGTTTTGCATACATATGCTGTCATGACACAAATATATACACAAACTACAACAATATAAACTCTATGAATTCATGAGTAATCGAGCTACGCTTGTTAGGCCAGTAATAGAAAGAAAGGTATCATTCGCAATGGATTGTGGGATGAGTAGTTTATTTACTTATGTGCACAGTCTTGTGCCAAACCAAACCAAAGTTTGATGGTCAGGAATCATCTCGTAGCTGGTTAGCTCGTTTCCAGGCTAAAACTGGAACTATATGAGGATTTTTCCGAAACGTTATTTGAGGGAATGAACAAGAAATAAACAAAACTGAACCTGTCAATCAAAGTATCCACGCTGTTAATCCTGCATAACTTTAATCCTTAATATAATGTGAACAGGTGAGTTGTATATAAATTCACCCTCAGTACAGTTGTCATCAACGGGGAAATTAGCTACAGAGACCAAAACTGTTTTTTGTACCAGGCTGTAAACATGTTTATTTCTGCTGTGAAACATGGGGACTTATGGAGAGTGACTCACTTCTGGAGCCAGCCTCAAGTGGACGTTTGAGGAACTGCAGCTTCAGCTTTACAGCCACAGAGGTTAACTTCCACTGAGAGACTCACACCTCTAATGTGTGTGATGGTGCTTCTGTGTGTGTGCATCCATGTGTAAATATGGTTTAAATGTTGATATATTTGCATTAAAATGTCCAATATTTTGTGTCTTCTCTGCCTCCACATGCAAAATGTAATAAACGTGTGTGTATGTGTGTGTCCATGTTGTCTCCTTTACCCGCCTGCCTTCGCTGGGTGTCCCCGCAGTTTGGCCCCGCCCACCTCAGGCCTGTTCCAGCCAATCAGGTGCTAATGTGTGAGAACAGGAGAGGGCTGCGCTGACAGATGGCGGGCTGACCTGGAAAACCTGCCCCCTTTTCAGGGTTCAGCAGTCGGCAGATGACAGGTATTATTTCATAACCCAAAGACTGAAGAGAGGTTGTTGATGGAACACACACACACAGAGCTTCAGCTGCAAAAGTTGCAGAGGGATTTCCTGTTGTTCACCTTTTTTTGCCATTTATTCCCTTTTCTGGTCAATTAGAGGCATCAGAAATCTTTAAAAACTGCAGCTTCACTTAATTCAAACACACACACAGGCACAGCCAGTGCAGGTATACACATAATTTCACACTTAGCCATTGACACACACACACACGTACATTTATCCGAGGCTCCAACCAGCCGTGTAACTCCGATGTCAGGGCAAATCTGTCTGGCAGAAAGTGCTTTTTGATGAAGTCGTTCATAAATTTTAATACAACATGTCAGCTAACATGATGTATAGACCGGCTCCTCATTCATATTTCAAACAGTCTGCTGTTGAGAAAAACAGCAGGAGTGCTACCTTTACTCTACCTTAAAGTGCCGAGTGGTTTACGGCTGTCAGGGTCTCCAGAGTTTGGAGGGCAAAGAAACGCGACAAGCATGTCTGTTAGACTTTATGAATTTTATGTGCCATGTCTGTGTCAAACAGAAAAACAGTGAGCGAGCTGAAATCTCCAATAAATCAAGAAACCCGATACATATTGTCACATAATGTCTTTTAATGGAATAAATTACTTATTTTTAGTTGTCAAGGTAACAGTTTTAAGAGCTATATGGTCATTTACATCATAATTTACATATATTAGGCTAATAGTAGCTTATCATAAATATATTGACTGTTAGCTGTGAGCTACATATATTAGACTAATAGTAGCTTATCAGAAATATATTGACTGTTAGCTGTCAGCTACATATATCAGGCTAATGCTAGCTTCTAAATGTTAGCTAGTGCTATGCTACATGTTGCTATATGTTAGCTATGAGCTACATATATTAGGCTAATAATAGCTAATCAGAAATATATTGACTGTTAGCTGTGAGCTACATATATTAGGCTAATAGTAGCCTATCATTAATATATTGACTGTTAGCTGTGAGCTACATATATTAGGCTAATAGTAGCTTATCAGAAATATATTGACTGTTAGCTGTGAGCTACATATATTAGGCTAATAGTAGCCTATCAAAAATATATTGACTGTTAGCTGTGAGCTACATATATTAGGCGAATAGTAGCTTATCAGAAATATATTGACTGTTAGCTGTGAGCTACATATATTAGATTAATGCTAGCTTTTACATGTTAGCTATGTGCTATGCTACATGTTGCTATACTACATATATTAGCATAATGCTTGCTTATCATCAAGATATTGTCTGTTAGCTGTGAGCTACATATATTAAGCTAATAGTAGCTTATAAGAAATATATTGACTGTTAGCTGTGAGCTACATATATTAGATTAATGCTAGCTTCTACATGTTAGCTATGTGCTATGCTACATGTTGCTATATGTTAGCTATGAATTACACATATTAGCATAATGCTAGCTTATTACAAAGATATTGAGTGTTAGCTGTGAATGACATATAGTAGGCTAACGCTAGCTTTTACATGTTTAGTAGTGTGCTAATTAGAAATTAGACAATTAGATTGTTAGGCGCAAACAAGCAGGTTAGGCTAATGCTAGCATTGGTTAGCTCTTGCTTAAATCAGTCCTGTTTGCAGCAACATAGAGATTATTAGCTGCAAATCACACACATCAGGGTATTAATAATAGAGTTTACAGATTAATACTGTATTTGTATTGTCCTTTTATCACACAACCAAAAGTCTTTGTACTTTTATCACATGATAACATTAAAACCAACAGCTTTCACTGTACAAAGTCACAAATATTTATCAATTTCCAACAGCTGGGCACTAGTTTTCCACAAATATTACTTAAACAGACCCAGCATTGTACCTGAGGCTGAGTTAAAATAAACTACACTGTGTTCCTGGCAATGACGTATTGACAGTCAGTTGATTGTTGATTGGTAGGTCAACTTGCCAGTGCTTCCTTTGAAAGTTTTAAATAGTTTAAAGTGTCAAAAGAAGAAATAAGAGCGAGACAGAAAATATTCATTGTGTGATCCTGCTCTGAACAGCTGAGCATCATATCGAATTCCCCTTCACATAACTCTGAGTGATTCTCGACTCGCTGAGTCGAAGGTGGCCGATATCTGATTTTTCCCAACCTAGGACTCTCGCCTTGTATGAAAATGAGACACATTAACGGTCCATTAATTGATCTGAGCGCTGCTTTGAAATGTGGACCTCCCTGAGAATCAGGAATTAGGGCCAACTCTGGGGCCAATTAGGTGAGTCTTCGTGCCGTGTCTCCACCGGCTCCTCCGACGCATCTCAATCAATCCAGACCGTCCGCAGGTGAAATGCCAGGCGGAGTCGCCGCTCGCTGTTGTGAATGCTAAAGGCGGCTGGGCAGTAATGCTATTCATGTCCAAATCATGCCATGCATACAGCACAGGGGGGCAGAGGCTAATAGTCTCTCATTGGCTGGTTTTACCTTTCATGATCCTCATGATGTTCCTTACTCAGTATGTGATACCACCTTTTACCTTCCTGTTTCATCTCTGCCAATAATAGCAGCAGAGCGTCTATGAATAGCAAAGAAGAAGAGACGAGGAGGTAATTATCCCGCTGGGAGGATCTTCTCTTTGCCTCATTTTAGAGATTTGACGATGCAATGTGCGAGTTATGCAATGTTTTATTGATTCCTGCAGGAGTATTTTTCTCTTTTTTACCCGTTACGGAGAGGTCAGAAGTCTTGATCGACTTCAAACGTTGTTATATATACATATGTAACTTATTTGGGATCAATATCAGGCTGTTAGCCTCTTCTTCAGAAGAGCAGGTCAGCTATTAATGGTAGTAAGAATAAATATGTGTTCTGTGTTTGTCAGACCAAAGAAGAAAGGCCAAGTCTTTGCGTTTGGAGCAGGACTGCCAACATTGTGGCGGGCAAGAGCCATAGATTGTGAGCTTCAAAACAACAAAACAGAAAGAAGACAGAGCTAAAACCAGGTCAACAGAGCTCAACTTTATCTTTGCTAGCCCTGTATTGCATACAGGGTTACAAATAGTGCAAGAATGTGTTGTACAAACAGTGTAAGAGTGTGTGGGAGTGCGAAGAACGCTGACTGGTAGGTGTTTGAGTTGATGGCTGTCCATTGCCTTAAGAAAGGAGATCTTATTTGGAGCTCAACAGAACAAAGAACGTTCCTGTTATAGGTAAAAAACGGGTGCTAATGGAGAAATTCAATGATTTGAAGAGAACTCAGGTGGGTATGGGGTTGAATTTGTTCCCAAATTAGTCATTTTTAGGGCTTTTAAAGAAAAATGAAGCAATATCTTCTAAAAAAGACAAATTATCCCACTTTTAAACATTGCTAATGACTGAAATAAATCATATTTTTGCAAAAAATGTAACACTAATACAAGGACAGGCCTGGATTTTTTAATATTTGGGACAAATCTGGTGACAATAACAAGTATTAAAAACAAATAATATCAAAGTAGATCCTTTTATATAACATAGCTCCTCATTGTGCTTGTATTAATTGTAATTATGACTCCCTGTCTGTCATATTTCTGCCATATAATCCCTGGGAGTGTACTGGCTGACCATGTGCTGTGTTCAGATGTGTCCTGCCACTCTAAACCCTGTTGTAATCCCGCGTTCAGACAGCATGAGCCTTAATTGAAATAATCCCTGCCGACGAGCGGGGCGGCGCTGCACAAACCTGCAAGCCGGAGCCAGTTTCATGATGGGTCCAGTTTAACCCACTGTGTGACTCTGACCTTTCCCTCGCTGCTCGCTGGGACCATCTGAACCCGTCCCAGTAAGGACATCTGGTCGGATACTGGGGAGGTCGTTTGATCCGCCTGGCTGGTCCCAGAGGCCTTTCAGACCCTGTCAGACTTACTGTACAAGGCTGAGTGCTGCTGGAGGGGGACATGACACCAGCACAGTTTAATATCAGTCAACTAAAGAAGGAGCTTTTTCTCATACGTCAATGCCAATAATTATACTTTCACCCATAGAGATGATAACTGAAGAATGGTGCATCCCTACATTTTAAAACCCAAATCTAAATGTGGACAAAGGGGTCATCCGCCTGTGAAAAATTAAAAACTACAGAAGTGAGCTTCTTTTTTTTTATCGCAGATTAATGAACAAAAAAACAAGAACTAAATCCAAGTTATTAAAGTTTTTAATGCTCTCAATCTTTGCTCGAGAATTAAACGAGAATTGTTCTCCAGATAAATTAATTAACTTTAACAGGCTCCAGATCTTTTTTTTTCCCTCCACTCATAATAATTCAACACATTGCTTTCATCTCTATATTTTATATTATAATAGTACACATATATTTTATGTTGTTCAGAAAGCAAAGACTGGGCATGGAAAGTGCATCCATCCAGAGAGAGTTTATTTATTTTTATGAAGAAAATATTATATAAAATGTTGTTTTCTACGAGTGCACAGGCTGTCAATCGAGTCTACTTTTTTATTTTTATTTCAGGTTTCCAGCCTGTAAATTTTTACTTTTAAAAACAGAAACACCACCAAGGCAGCGGCTTGAAGTTTGAGTGTTATTACTGACTGTATTTTATAGTCCACAGTAGGAAAACACTCACTGAGCTGGGGCACAAATCACTTTACAATGTCATTAATAATAATATTAATTATAACAGTCATTAATCACAAGATGTTTCTAGTGAAACACCTCCAGAATAAAAGGTTAGCAATATCAAATCTTCATAAAATTATTCTAGACTGTTGTAATAATACAGATTTCAGAAAGATAAATAATAATCTGTTGTTTTTTTCTTGCTCCATCCTGTGGGATGAAATGAGTAACCCTGTGTGACTAAATATAGAATCATCCAGAAATGTCTGAATCAAAGATCCTAAGAGGAGTTAAATGAAATATTTGGTGCAGTCGGATTCAGGACAACTTTAATATTTGACACTTTGATTCAGTGTAAATCTGAAATTTAACACGTTAAATAGATGCTAAAGTTATTTTTGTTTTGTTTTCCACAGCAAAGGAAACCTGTCATAAAAAAAGTGTGTGGGTCTTTTCCTCAACATACTAAATACAGAAATAGTCATTAATGAGTTATTAATTTAACTTTTACCTTCACAGGTAGATTAAATCTCTCCTGTCACGTTAACTAGAGTTTAAATTTCACGTCTAGGTGTTAAAAAATCTTCTGCAAAGTTACTTCGTCTTCCACTATAGCGAGATATTTTGGATATTTTCATTTCTTCAATAGTTATCAGAGCAGCTCGAGTACGTTTATTGTTATTACCAACCAGAGTAAGTTTCCAATTAAGTTATTCAACCTAAAAAAACGTTTTCATTGTTAATATTAATCTGGAAATTTTTAAATAAATTTCCAGATTAATTCATGTATAGAAGAGGCAGCGATTTGGAAAACTACATTACATTTAGTAGAAATAAAAGGTCAACGCTGCGATGAAGGAGGCGAACCTACACGTTGTCTGTTTTTTTAAAGATTTCAAACATACCCGCTGTGTTTAAACAGCGGCGTTTATAAAGCATCACCTCTGAATTATTACCCGGCGCGTGCTCGTCACTAATGAATATGTTTCTCGCTCTGTATTTAGTTATTCCGTGTCTGAATGGGTCCGTCTCTGCCTCTTTTTCCTGCCACTGTATCTAAAACAGTGCATTAACATCTGCAGCCCATTTAGTGCTGCTGACACCAGGCTAATAACAGTGTGTGTGTGTGTGTGTGTGTGTGTGTGTGTGTGTGTGTGTGTGTGTGTGTGTGTGTGTGTGTGTGTGTGTGTGTGTGTGTGTGTGTGTGTGTGTTAGCGCGTAGCTTAAGCACCAGCCAACAAGCACAGCTGAAAGGTGTCACCGAGGCTCCTACGCCTCCTCTAACAGTTACTGATTCAGGGGGCGCTTGTTGTTTTTTTTTTTCCGTCTTCTTCTTCTTCTGTTTTTTTGTTTTTGTTTTTTTGTGTGTGTGTGCGGCCTCAAGCTGCCGGCTTTAAAGGAACATCCTTTTTTTAGAAAAATGCCGCATGTGTTCGACATCCAGTCGGTTGTTGTTTCCAGCGTGCTTCAGTGGCTGTAATGGCCGAGTTATTAGAGGTAATCAAAACGCCTCAGAAGAGGTCGACGTCCGCCAACACCTGAGGGACTAGTTTCTCATATCTGGAGGTGAAGTGATGGAGCTGATCGGTGCATGCAGATGGAGAGGAGGGGGTGGGCGTTAAATACAAAAAAAAAAATTAATAACAAAACAGACCCCTCGCCTATTCTCCCGCTCTCTCTCTCTCTCTCCCCGCATTGTTATTTGTCCATTTCAAATTATTGATCTTTTACAAATATTTTTCAAGGTATCTTAATTACTCGCAAAAGAAGCGGCGCCTTGGCCGGCGGACAACACAAATAAGTTAATTTGCATTTCTGTGTTGTGAGTGTTTTGGCAGGCGCCGCGCCGGTCCAGATTGTAACCCCTATTTCTGCCTCCAAAAACCTGCCTTGGAGGAGCGTCCACGGAGGGATTAGGGATTTAGTGGGGAAGGTAAGTGTGACTACAAGCTTTGGCTCGCCATCTGCTCCCCAGCAGAGTTGAGGCCAACCTGTGCAGCCTGCAGCAAAGACCTGGGCACTGTGCTAACTCTGGTTTGAGCCAACCTGGCGCCCGCGGCCCCAATCACCAACAGTCTGCTGATTAGTTGTAAGAAGCACTCCATATGTAGCAAAGTTTTTTTTCTCTGTCTCCTTCCCTTCCTTCCTCTCCTCCTTATGTATTCTCTCGCCGCATTAAATAAATATGGATGTATGGACTTTTTTTTTTTTTTTTAGCACATGGCAGATCGCCTTCGGTTGTCTGGCAGGGCGAAAACAAGCCTGTTCTCCTAGCTCTTCCTCCCTCTCACCTCTGACAGAATACCAAGCCAGGGAAGAGAAAGAAGATGAAGAAGAAGAAATCCTGGCTGTCCTCCTCTCTTCTTCTCCTTCCCTCCCTTGCTCTCGCTTGCCTGGCAGCGCCGGGAGACAGATGACAAGGGTTTGTGGCCGTCTGATCACCCCTGGGTGGGTATTTTCTAATTTATTTAACGGCAGCTTATTAAAGCAAAAAAAAAAAAAAACACAAGAAGAAGGAGGAAAAGGATGACGAACACAAGCGGGAGGCAGGTCTCTCGCCCCGGTGGCCAGGGGAGTCAACCCAGCCAAGGAAGAACCAACGAAGAAGAAGAAGAGGATGCACCGACTCCCCTGGTAGAGATACCCGAGAAGATCAAACGACACCGGAGGAGGAGGAGGAGAGAGAAAAGGAGGGGAAAAAACACAAGAAACATAATGCTCATTATTAAATTGCAGCCATTCCTGTTGCCAGGAACCTATTTCTCTGTATTAATTATTCATATTTTATTTCAGTAATCCAATACTCAGGTGAGAGCGGCTGCTCTTGATAGAACATGTAATTTCGAGGCTTAATGGCAGCCGGGCGGCCTGAGCAAGGGATTAGAAACAGAGTATAAATCACTAATGGCTGCACGAGCGTACGGCGGCTTGAATCCGTCTTGCTTTGTGTTTACTTGTGTTTTATTGCGCTACGTTGCTCGGAGGGAAACACTTTGCCATGACCTTTCTCCAGAACTTGAGAAACACAACTGCAACAGACGGGGAGGGGAAAGAGGGGGAGGAGGAAGAGAAAAAAAAAGTAAAAAATCACGCTTCACAGGCAAAATAAGACAGTGTAATTTCCTGATTTGTCTAAACAGAGTTCATCAGCATCTTCTTCTCTGGCTGGCAATGAATATACAAAAGCGAGGGGAGCGAGAGAGCAGAAGAGGCCTGACATGTTTGCAAATGCACACATGGCCTGATTCATACAAATTATGTTTTTCAAGCAGAATAGCACCATCACTTACTTTTGATCCGATTAGCTTGATTCTCTCTTCTGCTCGTTTCCCTTCTGCTGCATGAAATTCATCTCATCTTCACCCCCAACACCTCCATTTGTCTGCGCGATGAAAACACTTTGTGATAATAACAATTTATGGACTTGCGGGAATTTTGGTGAAGATTATAAACATGCAGCGTTTTTTCTTTAAAGCCCCGAGGCCGTGCTTTTTTTTTATTTTTTATTTTTTATTCATGCTTCCACATAAATGTCTCTGTCACCCCCTTCCCCATCGCTCTTAGACAGGCTGACAGTGCAGGAGGCGTTGGCTCCTCCTCACCCATCCATATTCCTCTGCTGTGGACATAAACATGATCATGAGGGGGCAGACATGTTTGCATACTGTAATGTCTCTTTAAATCCAGAGACAAATGAATAGAACGCACAACTGGTTCGTTATAATTATTCCTGCTCGCGTTCAGTCGAGGTAGATTTACATCGTTGTCAGTAGAAAAATTAGGGTTAATAAGCAGAAATGAATGGTTTTATCGATGGCTAATAAATCATTTCCCGATGCTTCATATTTAGTTTAAAAGCCATTAAATGAATTGTTTGACATTTTGGATAATAAGTCGATACCAGTCTCACATTTGTAGAGTAAATATAAAGCAAAAACCAGCAGCCGGTTAGCTTAGCTTAGCATAAAGACTTGAACACAACCCACCTATGAGCACCACTTCTTATTTATATAATCCATGCAAGAAGCGTGACATGTTTTCAAGAGATCATCGAAGCTGCTTGTTGTAGTAAAGTCAGGTTTTTGCTACCTTTGGCTAAAACTAGGCTAGCTGTTCCCCTCTGCTTTCCAGGATTTATGCTAAGCTAAGCTAGGCTAACCGTATTTCTGGATGTAGCATCATATTTACCATACCGGCATGTAAGGTATCATTCTTCTCAGCATACTCTCGGCAAGAAAGCTAAACTGTCTTTTGAAGCCTTAAAAAGTCACAGCAACTGATATGCTGCATGACAAACGCATTTTTGGCAACCTCGCAGTTATCTCTTGTTGTAATAAAGTCAGGTTTTTGCTACCTTTGGATAAAGCTAGGCTAGCTGTTCCCCTCTGCTTTCCAGGATTTATGCTAAGCTAAGCTAGGCTAACCTGTCTTCCTGGATGTAGCATCATATTTACCATACAGGCATGTAAGGTATCGTTCTTCTCAGCATACTCTTGGCAAGAAAGCTAAACTGTCTTTTGAAGCACTAAAAAGTCACAGCAACTGATATGCTGCATGACAAACACATTTTTTGGCAACCTCGCAGTTATCTCTCGTTATTAGTGTATAACTGATCACATTAATCGTTGTTAAATGAGTCACTGGGTAAAAGAGGTGAAGAGAAAAGTGTTGAAATGCCTTTTCACAAAGGCGGTGCTCCTCATCCTCGTTTAACAAGCCAAGCTGGCTAAAAACACCTTCCGCCCACAGGGAGTAGTAACGTCTGCAAGTGTAAACATACTGTAAATGTGCTGTTGTATCCACTGTGGGCTTTAAGATGCGCACGTGATGAGGCGATTTCTGACAATCCCGTGTTCTTCAGGGGGCGGGTGGAGGAAGGTGCTGTGCAGCATTTAGCCACGGAAGAAAAAAGGCAATTAGGTCATAGAATATGCACACATCTTGCATGCTCTCTGGTCTCCCGCAATTTGGCCTAAAAAAAAAAAAAAGTAAAGGTCAGCCACGTTAGTCAGATTGTGCTCGACAAATTCTAAAAAGGCTCGCTGGTCACGCCGAATGTATTCCCTGCAACATAATTAGCCCCCTCAATTCCCTGTCGTGCCAGGCTACCGGGTGTCTCCAAAGCCCCACCCCTTCCCCCAAAATGCCTTTCACCTCTGCTTGCCCCCCCCCCCTCTCTCTTTCCCCTTCCCCTCTCACCGCTTTATCACACATTGTTGCTACCCTAAACTTGCTGCAGATGCGGTCGGCTGATGCATAAATTAGTCATCAACATTAGCATTAGCCGGCGCGTGGCACCCGGTGCCAACTGCTCTCCGAACGGCCATAAAAGGTCATGTTTTGATGAGTGAATGCCACACAGGCACCTTGGCTCCCCGGAGGAGGGTTCCCCAGGTGCACGTGAAAGGTTAAAAATTACCTACCCGCCGCCGCCTGTCTCTGGCGAAGGAAATAATTAGGGGGTTTTTAGGGAGCGGCAGAATGCCTCGCTGTCAGATGACAGAGCGTTACCTAATGGTCGTATCTGGGGAAGAGTCAACCGGCCTGTCATTCTCTTGACAGGACAAATGAGCATAATGGTGGCAGGGAAATGGGCGCCTGTTCCCCCCTCTTTTTTTTTCCCCAGCCAGGGAGGTTGGGAGGAGGAGGAGGAGGAGGAGGAGGGTAAAATGGCAGCGCCTGAGCAGAATAACACAAGGACGTTAACCTTTTACATAAATCTGTTAACACGTGTATGAGTGCTGTTTAAAAGTGAGGCTTGATGCTCTCCTCCTCCGAGGTGGCCCGAGCCTGTCGCAGTTTGAATTTGTTACCATATATTTTCTCTTTACTGCCGCGACAAACTGGATTCGCATCACATAAAGTTGCATACATGAACGTGTGGTAAAGACTTTTATCCAGGGTTCCCACGGGTGCTTGAATTCCTTGAAAATGCTTGAATTTCAATTCAGTGTTTTCAAGGTTGTGAAAACGCTTGAATTTTTTTGCGAAGTGCTTGAAAATGCTTGAAATTTCACAATTAGTTAAAAATCAAAACAGTCAATCTACCACCATATGAAATAATGCTAATTAGACCCATATTATTATGCCATACAGTGGCACCGCTGCGCTTCCCATGACCATCATGGCAAACACAACTAGTAGGCTACCTATTTAAAGGTCCTGGAAAAATGGAAAAACTGGTGCTTGAAGGTGCTTGAAAAGTGCTTGAATTTGTTCATGAAAAAGGTGTGGGAACCCTGTTTATCATCCGGTGTTGTGAAGTGAAGGAAAATACACATTTATTGTGCTTTTTCAAGCGCAACACTTCCTGTAGATCCTTCACAATAAAAGCCTTTTTCACAAAGACTTGACTTTGAAGAGATTTTAGGAAGTGATGAGCCTGGTTGGATCCAGTCCACCCTCCGAAGCAGATGGTGGCGCTAGTTGTTTCTCCAATGTTTGTACCAAAAGTAGAGAAGGAGGAGGAGGAGATTAATTACTGTAGGCAATCAAAGAAGTTTGGTTTTTATTGCTACTGTTTTTTTAGCAGTTTTTGGATGAACCACACACACAGTGACGTTAAATAACACCTTTCCATCTGCCATCTCTGTTCAAACATTTCCACTAATCTGTTGCTGAACAAACCAGCAGGTGTGTGCGTGTGTGTGTGTTGAGATGAAGTAAACAAGCAGCACCTGTGCGCACACCTTGCTCAGCAGAGGGGTGAGACCTGTGAGACGCACTGATGAAGAGGTGAAACAGCGTAAATACAGAAACAAGCGCCTTTATTTTTAATTTACTGTCGTCTAAAAATGTTTGCAACAGAGGAAGGAGAAGATTAACGAGGCGTTTAAGGTTCTCCTGCTGTTTGTAAGTAGTAACTCATGTTCATAAAAACAAGGTGGCCAACGCTTCAAGACAACTTTTACAGACTTGATCAGTAGATTGTCTGCTGTGTCTGTGATATACACTCATATACACATTTAAACATGCAGTACAAAAGCTAATTTGCTGTTATTGTTAAGGTTAAATTAAGTCTTTTGTACAGCCAACAGGTGCAGGTTGATTCCCTGAGTGTAGTGCCTGGGTTGGGGTTATAAATGCCCCAGAGCAAGGCACTAACACAGCCAAGGTTAGAGGTTTCATTTCCTCTATGAACTCACACACAATGTGTGATTCAAGACTTACTCCATGGGGTGTATTTATCCATGTTTGTCCTGTTGTCACAGAGTCCTGACCGGAGGAGCTGCAGGTGCTTCACGTCCACTTTTACCACCAGATATCAGCCGAGCTGAGGTAAGACTCGACTCTCTGCTGTCTCCTTTCAGTGTGTGTCCTGTCATGGTCCAGTTGTCTGTGTGCAGATGTGGGTCAGAACTTGTTTATTGATGGTTTTTATCTGCTAAAAACAACTTTTTTATTCTAATAATTTAAGAAAATTCAGTTAAAGTTACAGTTTTAAAGGTTACAGCTGGATCTTGAACCTGGCGTGAGATTTATATTCTTAAATAAGAAGTCAAACTTGCACCTTGCCTCTGCAGCTGCAGTGCAAACCTCCAAACCTGCAGTACTGTGGAGCAGCCAGCAGGGTATTCTCCTCAAATGGGTGTAAAAATAATAAAACAATTCCCACATGGAGTTAAGGTTAATTTCATATTAAGAGCACAGGATGGTTTCCTGGTCTCAGTTTCTGCTCTGCCGCGTTCATCTCATCTAAACTCCTGTCAGCTTCACACCTCTGATCAGCCTCAGAGGTTTGGAGGCTCAGAGGTGCAGTTTAACTCTGTGCTGCAGTGCAGTTTAATTCTTCCTGTGCCACATCCTGCATGCTAACAGAGGGGTTATTAACATAACAAACTTAAATGCCCTATATAAATAATATGTTCGCAGAAATGCAAACCGGCTCAGCTGACGCTGTTTAGGCAGCGCCTCCAACATCTGTTTATGAGCACTTTGCCTAATGATATCATCCGATATCATTAACTGTGGCAGTGTGCGCCGCAGCAGCAGGTGCAGCTGTTTATGCCCCCCCACCACCCCCAACACCTCCCTAACACGCACATACACACACACACACTTGAAGAGAAAAGACTTTCACAGTCTCCTCCAGCACCAGCACCAACCCTTCCCTCCCTTCCACCCCGCGAATCGCCAAACCGCTCATTAGGACAATTTTCCTCAACAAAAAAAGCGGCCCCTATGATTTCAATCTGTATATCACCTGTAATTGTAGTTTTTAGTGAGAGCCTGATTCCATACATTTAGCGGGAGTAAACTGCGACTGCGGGTGCGAGCGCTGAAAGCACGCCTCTCGCTGCGGCCGCCAGCTGCAGAGGCTGTTTTTAGATGGCAGCCGCTTTCCGCGGGGAGGCTCTCATAGGCCTTTTCCGTGAGTGTGTTTTCTAAGGGGAGGTGGAGGCGGCGCTTGGCGAGCCCCTGCTTTGTTTCCTGACTTGGTTTGCTCTGTTTAGATGCTGGAAATTATAGAAAATTATTGAAATTATTATTTCTGGCAGCGACAATGAGGCTTCTTTCCTCTTCCTGACCGGAAGGCCACGCTCGGGGGTCTTCACAGGTTCTCCGGAGCCGGATTTGATCGTACGCTGCTGTAATTAGTCAGATGGTCGATTCAAATGTTGTGCGACACAGAGATATCTGTTGCATTAGCACTGTACTCGAGGCGGTTACGGTATTTATAAATCCAAAACAAACAATGCATATGGCAAAATGTTATCTGGCTCCGATTTTAGTTTGATTTTTAGAGAAGGAGCGAAACTGGATTTAATTTTTGGACTGAAGTAGCAGCGGCTTTCCATTTTTTTATCAAATGTCTGACTTTGCAGACTTTGCTTTGTGGATGTTGGCGTTGGGTTCATGTAGTTCTCCAAGAGTTCATGTACAGTCATTGACTTGTATTCATCTCTGCATGACATGAAATCAACTTCTTGAAAATCACGAGTCAGTTCGTGTTTGGGCTCCGCAAAGATGCAGCGATCTTAAAATGCAAAGAAGGCTGCTGCTTAACGATCTTAATGAATGAATGGAAATCAACGGCTGCTGTGAAGGTTACTGATGATATCAAATATACATGTTTTATAGGAAATTTGGTGTCTGCCCTGACAGTTTAAACAAGAAAGTTTAATCCTTTAAACACCAGAGTGAGGCCTTAAATGATCTTCATGCTCCTGATATTATTAATTCTAGATCTATGGGACTTTAAGGTGTGTATGTATAGATTATACAGTAATCTAGAGGCATAGTGCTGTTTCTACTGGCTGTAAAGACTTTAAAAAACATTTTATTTGAACGCTTTGGGAGCAGAAGTTGTTATTTAGATGTAATGATGACTAATTTCATGTTTGCAGACTTGATTTGAAGTCACTTTTCGATACTTTTTAAACTGTAAATCTCGAGCGTTTCCCCTCCCGCAAATCTGAAATTCCTCGCTCTGACAGTTCTACCCACAGTCGAGCATGTTGGCACCCAGAGGAGGAGTTTTATTTGCAGGCAAAGACCCCGACACTGAACCCGCCCTGAGCGCTGAGGCCCAGCGGGGAATACACACCGACCACACACAACCTCAACTCTGCACTTTTTAATGCTGTAGTAGCCGTTTACATGCACGCACGAAAACACACAAACGACAGATCAAATATATCCGAACGTGAGAAAACACATGTGCACAACACGCACACACACACACACATACACTCCTCCTCCTTCCAGCTGTTCTCTAAATGTTGATTACACAAGACACCAGGGGGAGCCTCCCCCCCTCCTCCCTCTTTCTCCCTCCTTCCTCCTTCCTCCTCCTCAATCCGGTAGCCGGGCGATTTCCCCCCACAAGGAGGCCGAGCGGGACTGGCTGACCCGAGGTGCTCGGTGACCCGGGGTTGGGGGTCCAGAGAGAGGGCCGCGGCCCCGGGGCCTCTTGGCTGGGCTCTTGTTCCCCTTTCCCCAGCACATCTCAGGATGGAAGACATGGGCAGAGACAGCAACGGCCCGGGGACAACTGGCCGAGGAGCAGAACACGAAAATAATAATAAAAAAAAAAATCAAGATCGCCGAGACGCTCTGGTAACTTTGTGTCAAGTGAAACAGAGACGGGGATTAAAAGTGAGATTTTTTTTTTTTATCTTGTCCAGCAGGAGGATGAGATTAAAGTGCACGAGGCAACATGTTCATATGAGAACACAATCAGTCTGAATCAGCAAGTGGAGACTCACTTTTCTGGCACAAAGTTACCCGCAACCTCATCATCGACGTGTGTCGGCGTTCCCAAGGAACTTCGGCAACATTGTTTAGATGAGAAGTTCACTTTAATCTAATCCCAGGTATTCACTGTAGATCATATTCAGCATTTATCTGCCACAAGGAATGGAAAGGAGTGAGCTGAGTAGTTTTTAAAGGTCATAGACAGTTGCAGCGCGCAGATGAATGTAGTTTGATTGGTGAGCTAAAAACTATTTTTGTATCGTGTTCGCGGAAACTAAAATGTTAGTGATGGGGCTATCAATAAGTAAGAGAAAATAGAGGTGTTATAAAGCGGGTCAGGGTGTTTTTGTAACTCATTACGACAGCCGATCCGCACCACCCGACCCACAAATATAAAAATACACAGTTAATCAACAACCTGATCCGTCCACAAACTGCCGACTTTACACATAACAGCAGCACAGTTGTCAGGACCTGGCTCTCTTTTCTTTCCTTCCCGCCCACAGTACGACAGTAAGTGAGAAGACCTCTGCTAAATCAAAAGTTGTCTCTTTTTCTCCCTCACACTCAAACGCCAAAGAGAAAAAGGCGAAAACATTTGTGTAAAAACTTTTCGGCGACCGAAACTATGCAAGATAAAAAATGGGACGAACTAATAAGATGAATCTAATATCTGTCAAAATGTTCACGGCTGCTAACGAGCATTGATGGGAGTCTTGTTTAAATGCACGTTATCACATTTGTAACCTCTTTTTGAACCACTGGAGGGTTCAACATGTCTTTTAATGGTCCAGTGTGTCAGATTTATTTCCAGAATATGGCAGAACTTTGTCTTCATTAGTGTATGATCACATAAATTATTGTGTTTTTGTTGCCGTAGAATGAGACTTTTTATACCTGCAGCCTCTTCAGCGGCCTCTGTGGCTGATGGTTCAGATTAACATGGACTGAAGATAAATCTGTACTGTTGCATGTGAACATGTCAAGGTCTTGGAATGGTAATCTCATTTCCTAATTAAAGTAATTAACACAAACTCTCAGAATGAGCGTTTTTACATCTACAGGTCCGCCATGTTTCGACAGCAGCTCCTTTCGAACGGCATGGTGAGGTGTGGTGTATTCAGTTGGATGCCATATAAGCAGCCTTCCCACTAGATACCGCTATATTTCACACACTGGATCTTTAATATTTCAGAGATCTGTCAGAAACTGGTGCAGTGCGTCGTTTCTAACTGACGTGGCTTCAAATTTAGTGATTTTCTTGACTTTAGCTTCTTTTAATTCCGATAAAATCTGTAAATTCTGCTCCAACTACTGCACAATGTATTTATGTTTGTCAAAACAAACAAATAATTAGAAATCTTAATGAAAAATATGAAAATGTTGGTGAAAGTAAGTAGTTTTAAATTGAGAAAGGTATGATAAAGAGTACAAGTCTGTGTGGGATGTTACCACCCCAATATCCAGTGTCTTTTGTTTTTCTGGAAAAGTTCTAAATATACAGTATATAGAAGAAAATAAATAAAAACAGACTGGTCTAATTAGTAGTGACTGAACGTGTTCTGTAACTTCCCATGTCTCACTCCAGCGCCCTGACAATGACTTTAACTTCTTGAAGAGATCATCCAGCAGAGAGAAGTGCATCTTTTAAGTGTGACGTTTGGTTGTTTAGTGTCTTCTGCCAGCTCCTCCGTTTTTAAAGACACCCACCCGCTCTCTGTATGTAAAGTTGCGCAGTGAAACATCGTGGCGCGATGGCACGGAGGACCTTAATTCTCACTTCACAAATCTCCTAATGGGGGGGAAACTAAAGAGATCTCTGTGCTTTAGCACCCTCAGGCATGAGACAGTGGAGCTAACGTTCAACTTAATGATCGACCCGGCGCTGTTGTCAGAGAGCAAGCAGGGGAGAAAAAAAGAGAATCTGTAACACTGCTGCTGAAGCCGATAATGTTTTTTAAGCACGTTATTGTTGTGAAACTGAACTTGTGCTTGTTTGAGACTGGCCTGTGGATAATTGCATTTCAAAGAGAAGGTGACACGGGTGAGGAAAGAGAGACTACAGATGCAAAACATCACATGTTCTATATTAACAACGAGGCTTTAAAGCATTTTATGCCTGGAGCAGACAACATGACATTTATGTCTTTCCTGATTGTCATCTGGTCAAATTAGGTGACGGCGGCGCGTTCACGTCTGTCATGTCTGATGATGAACTGTGTGAGATGTGCAAAGGTAACAAACGAGGCGAGAGAACATAAAACTTGACGTGTTTGTGGATATTTCTGTCAGTCAGACTAATTTCTGCATCTGATACCAGTGGTAGAAAGTAGCGAATAAGTACGTGTTCATACGTGTACTGCATATATTGTACTCCAACATCTTTAGTTTCAGATTATTTTGCATGAAAACCACGATGACCTTTGATTCAATATGCATTTCCAAAGATTAAATCTTTTTTGGGCTCGTGGCCCGTTTCCAAAAAAAGCATAGTCTAGTTTCCTTCAAAGAGACTTTTTCCCTCTGAACCCTTTCAGATTTAATTTAGGCACTTTTAGGCCCATAGATGGCAAAAAAACAAGACATCAGACTAAAGAAACAGACTAAACTATCTCAGAGTATTTAAAAATAGATCCACCTTGACCAGCTACAGAAGGTTTGGCTGTACTTTTTAAATACTTCTGAACTGAATGTAGTATTTGTACATGGTTGTATTGGTACTTTTACTTCTTGCACCACTGCCTGATATTAAAGTGGCCACTGACCGACCTCCATCCTCTCGAGTTTAACGTGGGACTCGCTCTTGTTAATGCTGCAGTCCAATCACTCAAAGTCCCTCATGAATTTACAATCGATGTAGTTATTGAAACCAATAACGCAGTGAACTTGGAGCTTCTGTGGCCACAAAGAAGATTTATTTTTTTTAAAACATCAAGAATAAGAAGTCAAAGAGCGTTCTGCGCTTAATTTCTATTTGGAACACGTAAAAAAGAAAAAGTACTAAAAGTTGTTTTGACTGAATTTACATTCCCTCAGCGTTCAGTTCCTGCATCAGCTGTCTCCGAGCCCCAACTTCCTGCTGGTTAATGTATGCTCGCTGTGCGTTTGCACGACCTGTCTGAAGTGATTTCTGACGGCCTTGTTTAATTAGCCGCGTGTGTGCGTGTACTTTTTATACATATTCATCGGCCCCGCAGATTTCAGCCCCGATTGATGTTGTAATTGATTCAGACGGTTTTTTATAATTCCTTCAAAAGCAGACCAGGAATTTCAATGACTTTGCAGTTTAGGGAGGGGAGGGCGGGAGTACTGCGGCGGCTACACCTGAGGAAACGTGGACGCGCCTCGGCCGGTGTGATTTCTATCGTTCTACAGAGGAGGAGACGGGGAGAGGGGAATGTCAGCTGCTTTGTTGTTCCTCTTTCACGAGTAAATTACACATTTAGGATTTATTAAGACAAGAAACAATTTCCAAACAGTGAATCCGTTGAAGCCTCCATGGAGATGTGCTCATTACTCTGTAGCCTCGGGCCATGTTCACCGCCTCGAATGCATCCTCTTTTCTTTTTTTTCTTCTCCTCCTCCTCTTCCCCTCTGTCTGGTATTTTGCGGCGTTTTCCATGCCCGATGCCGTAATGTCACAGCGGTTTGTTCAAAGCTGCGACGATGATTTGGGCTCCCAGCAGGTGCCGCCCCGATGTCTGTTCAATTATTAAAGCGAGGGCCACATGGATGCATTACAGCCGCCGCACCCATTAGATAAAAAGACGACGGCTTTTTGACACGCCGCATATTTCCTCTCTCTGCCTCACAGAGACGCCGCCGCCGCAGCCCCTTTCTTGTTGCTTCTTTTTGTTTTATTCATCACCGTCTTTTGGTGCGCATGGAAATATTAAAGAGCCATTTGTTCCCTCTCAGTGTTGTGGGCACGAGCCATCGTGATCTTTTTTGTTGTTTTGTTCCCTCTTGTCAAACTGAGGTCACGTCTGCTCCTTGTAGTACTCGTTTTAACTTCCCAGCAGCCCCCTCTCCCTCTCATCGTCGCCCTAATCTAACCATGAAAACGCCGGCGTGTGGATAAATAAATCATGCGGTGGACACAAAGTTAGACCTTGACACAATTGCTTCCAGCAGCCGTCTGTTTTTCCTCTTCAAATGTTCGCACTTTGATGACGCTGTAATGACCAATCGATGCCCGAACAAAGTACACGACACTCGATGGCGGCGGCTCGGAACCAAAAGACGAAACCCATGAATTCTTTATCTGTTGTTTCGTCTTCTTTCTTCACTCAAACTTTGCTCTTTCTGGTCAAAGTCTGGGTGGCAGCAGAAAATGAAATGCAGGGTCAGATCCACACGAGAGGATCTGTGTTTTTAAGCAGAGGGGGGTTTAAGTGGGAACCTATGCGCCTGTGTGGAGGCGGCGGGTTTTCTGAGAGGAAGATCGACAGACTGCGGCGAATCGAGAACAGATCCCGCGTGCGGAGCGTGATGCTGAAATGCAGGCTGTGTTTTTATGATGTGCAATTTATGTACGTGTGTGTGTTTTTATATCCTGTTAGAGAAGCTGATGGACTGACAGCAGCCACAGCGCGCACAGCGACACGGTCATGAAAAGGGAAACTTCTACCAAAGCCGAACTATTTAGCAGCTCATGCAACACGTATACAGACGTTTATTAGTATCCAAATCTGTTTTGATCGTCCGTGAATCGACACAAACATTTGATCGCGACTAAAACCTGATCAGCTGGTCACATCTGGCCACCAAATGTTTTTAATGATCTATAAAGACAGGATTTATTTAGGGCTAACAAACATCTACTGATGCATCATAGGTTCAGTTATCAGCCAGCGGCTTTTGGGAAGGCAGGGTTGGTGTAGTTAACATTTTAAATTCATCAGAGTTGACCTCTCTAAGGCCGTGCTGAACGTAACCGCTGTGAAACAACCAGTAAATGACTTTATTTTATTGATTAACCGGCTTTCTCCGTGCCGGCGCTCACTCACTCTCATTCGCTGTCTTTATCTCTCAACCACCGTTCTCTCTCTCTTTTAAACCATCAGCCACACAAACCAAATTAAACTTTTTCGTGGTGGTACTAAATCGTGGTGTAAATTGCGAGTCAGATTCAGAAGCTGGTTCATGAAATAAACAAATTAGATTAGAGCCAGATTAGAGTATCTGAGTTTAGACCATGAATCCACCTGGATAGCCTCAGTTTCAGGTGGACTGTGGAAGTTTGACCGGTCTGATCGGCAGACAGGTTGTTTTCCCAAAAGTTGGATTTTGGAGATGATATACTAACTTTTTCTGCTGCCCCGTCAGAAAATGAGAACCATTTTTTTTTTATCATTAAGTGAATACGTCAATTAGGAAGAAGCAATTTATTTATTCAGAGCCAAATCGCAACAGCGCAGGACTGGATTCTTTTATAATAGTATTTGCAGATCCACTATGGGCGAGAAAAACCTCCTTTTTTAAATTCCTTTTATAACGTATAACAAAATCTGGAAACACTAGCTTGTGCAAAAACAAAAGATATTTGAGTGTAGTTACCCGAAGTTTAAAAAAAACAGAATCGTTTAAGAGTTATTTGATAAATTTGATGACTTGTGTTTGTTTTTTGGTTAGCTTAGCATAAAACATGTTTTATTTATTTATTTATTTATATATATATATATATATATATATATATATATATATATATATATATATATATATATATATATATATATATATATATATATATATATATATATATATATATATATATATATATATATGGCCAACTCTTTGTTGTTCATTCAAATATTTGTTTTATTGTGTTCTTTTCAGTACATAGTAAAGAGGTCCAAAAAACAAAACAGAGGGTAGAGGTTTTTCTTTAATATTCAAACGCCTCTCTGCCATCTTTTAAAGTGAAGAAAAAAAAAGTAGCATCAGGCCACACATGCAACTCTCCACTCCCACACCAACG
This sequence comes from Collichthys lucidus, assembly GCA_004119915.2. Taxonomy (NCBI): domain Eukaryota; kingdom Metazoa; phylum Chordata; class Actinopteri; family Sciaenidae; genus Collichthys; species Collichthys lucidus. The sequence goes on along the minus strand of CM014078.1, from coordinate 33,887,644 downwards.
CACCCCAACCTCTCCTCCTCCTCTTCCTCCTCCTCCTCCTCCTCGTTTGATTCTTCACTGTATGTTCTGTACATGCCAACAAATCCTAATTGCACCCCACACTCTTTTCTTCCCACCGATGCTGCGCGCTTCGTGCCACCAAATTCCTTGTGTGCTAATTAGGCACGCAACCGCGGTGGATACACTCCTGACAGGTGCTGCTGGCCTGCCGGGGTCACACACACACAAACACACACACACACACACACACACACACACACACACACACACACACACAGCGAGAGACAGTGAGAGAGAGAGAGAGAATGAGAGAGACGCTCGTGCTCGTGCTCACAGCATTAAAAATAAATGGAGAGAGGAGAATAACGAGAGAGGCAAGACGTGTTAATTTCTAGCTTCCATCTGTTATTACATAAGCACTGCCAACAACTACGCATCTCTGGAAGAACGGCGCAAAGAGAAGAGAGAGGAGGAGAGGAAGACGGAGAGCCGAAACAGCCATAACTGAAGTCCTCCTGCATGGAAGAAGAATTCCTCGGGGAGGCCGGCGGAGTACAAATCAGATTGATCGAGCAAAAACCGCAAAACTTTGACGATACATTTTGAAGGTTTCGCTTCCAAAACAGTTTGAACGCATTAACCTGGTGTTCCTTCCGTGCTCGAAATGTGGCAAAGAAACAAAAATGTGTGCCGTCTAGAAAAACGTTTGCGGCTTCATAAGTTTAAGGCCCCCAGAGAGCTGGTATCTTCAGAAATGTTTAAAAAAAAAAACTTTTTCTTCTTGTTTACAGACAAGTTTGTCAAAGAGTGAAGTCGTTTACGGATTAGCCGAAGAAGTTTCTGTGGAAAATTGCGGAAGCTTTCCTTGCGTTAGCTGGGATCCGTGTGTGTTTGATCACGTTTAAAGGCGGTACCAACACTTTCGGACCGTCTGTGATGTTTTGCCAGAGGTAAAAGTGACACCCCCGAGATCACAGTATTAGTACGGCTGCTAATAAAAGTGGTATGGTGGAGCTACGTGGCATTGATTTATGATTTATGAGGTGAATTCATCATTAAGAGGGTCAATACATTTTCATTATAACAGAGTGGTTTCGCTTTCTTGCCAAGAGTTAGACGAGAAGAGCAGCACCTTTAAATCCAGAGAGTGCAGAAATGAGAATACTGCGGCCTCATTTTGACTCTATATTTATAGTCGGTATTATTTCAGCATTTGCAGAGAACTTAGTGACTTAGTGTTTTCTCAAAACTCAACATTTTCCACCAGCTCTTTCCTGCCGAGGCCGCCCTGTCAAAATAATCCACTGACAGCGAAGACGTACCGTTTGTCATCTAACAAAAACATTCCCCCCGTCGGAGGAACAATGGGATGAGCCGAAAAACAAAGAGCTCCGAGGAGTGACGAGCACCTCCAAGGGTCGCACGTTCTGGGGTTCGAGATCTTTTCCACCGACGAGGCGCTGAGGCCGCGACACGTGTTGACGTCCTGAGGTGGCGTTTGTTTCCCATCAGCGCCGGTGAACACGTTTTTTTTGTTTTTCTGGACGGAAAGACACCAGGAGAGGCTGTGAATGTCTCGCATGTTTGCAAGGGACGCCACAGATTCTTTCCCAGGGTGGAGGTACGGTACTGTCAAGATCCTCGCTGCCAGAATACACACGAGTCAAGCATAGATCTTTGCAGCGTTTCAACACTCCTACGGTGATAGATTTTGGAGTAGAGGGAAGCTAAACAGCACAAAAGCCTGTGGCTGCTCTTGTCTGTAACCGGCAGTGTGGGAACGCACATTATAATTGTTTGTTCAATTATTTTTCTTGGATGCTGCACCTGCACTTCACCAAGTGAACTCCTGAGACCGAAGTGCAATTAAGCCGCGCAGAGCGGCGATGACGCCTGTTTAAACAGCAGGGAGGGAGTCGGATAAATACCTTTTTAGTGCTCAAGGTAACAAGCAAAGGGTGACAGTGAGGAGGCTCGCAGGGAGCAATTTCCTATTTATTTGTCTTGTGATCTGACCTCTCCCTTGACAAGGTTCCAGGGCTTATTACCGTATCTGTCCTCCGCTCTAATCAAGGCCCATTACAAATGTTCAGCAGGCTGGAAGTGCCAGATGTGGGCGAGGGATGAAGGAGGCAGCTAGTCCTCCTGACCGGGTGTTGACGCCCTCCTGAAATGTTTTGTGAGGTTCGAAATTTCACGGATAAGTAGCTCGGATGTTTGCAGGAATTGGAAATTGTGTTTTCTGACCCTCGCTGGTCATTTTAATGAGAGTTTTTTGTGCAGAGGTGTTAAGATGTTTCAGAGGAATGAGGGGAGGGGGAAAGAAAAAGTTTTTGCTGCTGTTTGGAGAAATCCTGCAACGCGCAAGAAAGCATGTATGTGGCTTCGATCAGCTGTAGTCCTTGATGATTTGTACAGTTTTAAATGGTTGTATCTGCACTGATGGCACTCTTTAAAAGTTATATGTTCAGTATGGATTTGAGCCACTGTTCAGTGGAACATCGTGGTTTTATGGATACTACACCAGCGTTTCTAGATCACGTACCACCTCCAGAAAATATCCAAGTACGACCTCTATCACTCTCTTGAGCTCTACAGGTAGATCAGACAGGAGGATTAGTCCTAATAAGATTATTCATCGTTGACTGTTGTTGGATCCTGAACAGAACCGGTTCAAGAACCAGAGCTCATTCGGTGAACTCCTGATCCGTACTTCTCTTCCATATAGTTCCCATTTGGAGCCACGTTGGCGGTGTCACATTTGAGATGGTAACTAATCACGGACGTATGCGCACGGCTACCTGCATGAATGTGACGCCGTGTCAAGCTGATATTAAAACCAAATATTGCAGGAAAAGCAAAACTTGATTTAAACTACCTTCCAACAAACTTATAGTTTATTTATTATTTAAATAAAACTTTAATAGAATACAGTGGTCCCTCGTTTATCGCGGGGGATACGTTCTAAAAATAAGCCGCAATACACGAAATCCGCGAAGTAACTTTTCCAATTATTATACATGTTTTAAGACCGTAAAACCCCTAACCACACACTTTTATACACCTTTTTATACGCATTTTGTACAGTACTCCCTTAGTTAATCAGGACGCAGAACACAATGCGCGTTCATACTGTACAGTACGCTGTAAAAAAAAAAGCATGCAAATTTACACACAAAAAATCCCAAACAGCGAGTCTGCGAAAACTGAACCGCGACATAGCGAGGGACAAATGTAATATGTTTTTCTAAACTTACAACAAGCAAATCCTTCCCGCACCTCTAGGAGAGTTCGACGGTGGTACTCTTACCATAGTTTATTGCTCGTACAAAATACAAACAATATTCGAAAGTTGCATGTTGTTGGTCATTGTATATCACATTAAAATGAACATTTCAGCCAAAACTATTCCTTCTTTACTTCTGTCAACTATTGGATGATCAGTTTCTGACATTTACTGGTAGTTTTGGCTTTCAGATTGTTGTTCAGGCTGATTTTAAGACTCAGTAATCATTAAACAGAAGCAAAATTAAATCAAAACTGTCATCAGTTGCAGCCCCAGACCATTCAGAGTTAAAGTGTGACACTTCCCTTTTTAATTTGGCGATCAGTCTCATCACAGGGGACGTTTTAAACTCTTCGTCACACTGATGTCTGCTGGTGTCTTTGGGAATGACCATTTACATTCGCAGCATATTTACGGTTGGCAGTCGGCTCATTCTGCACATAGATGCCAGTCAGTGTTTTACAGCTCGCTCTGCTTTACACCGACTGTCTTCAGTCACACAGCTATCATCCCAGCCATGCATACCTCCCTCTATGCTTTCCATGCTCACAGACCTCCATGCATTATTCACAGCCAAATTAAAATACCGGCCGAGAGTGAGAGTTGCATGTTTAAGGCAGCTGAATCGGGGAGGTGCCGTCACAACAGCTGAAAGTGTCTGTCACAGAGTTATAACTTTTTTTTTTTTTTTTCCGTAGTTCCCCGGCAGTGCAGCTGCCTAAATGAGAGGGATTAAGTTAACTCCCTGCTTAGAGGAAGAGCAGGCCCTGGATTAGGGCACTGGGCATGGACACAGAGAGCATTCAAGCAAGAGCCACAGCTTTTTAAAAAGAGAGACGTGGGAGAGGGGGGAGCAGTGAGAGAGGAGGCAACGGTGCACAGCCCTCGCAGGGACCTGACGGCCGAGTTGCTCGAACAAATACATTGACAAGTGTAACGCCGCACCCGCGACATGGAAAAGTGTGTCGGGGCAAAGAGGGAGAACACTGGCGGACACGCCGACAATCACAGATTCTTTCTTTTTTCTTCCCGCCTCCTCCTTTTCACCCCGCTACCAGCCCGACATATTCTGTCATAACCTGCAACACTCGCTTTAAGACACGCAAGAAATATCTCCTGCTGGAGCCTCCACCAGGTGCTTTGAGTCATACAAACTTAGCTGAGAAAACTCAGTTTAACCTGTTTTTATCTTTCATTTCTTTATGGATTTGAGATTAGGAAATGATTCTCAGGACACACTTTGACAACTTCAGAGTGCTTTTAGTCGTTCCTGCATATCAAGAACAAAGTGTCGAAGACGTTACTTTGTCCTGTTACGACAAAATGACACATAATAATCAAAATCAGTGCGATTAAATGTGCTGAAACTAAAACTTGAACTCATTTTGTTAGTTGTTAAATTACAGTTTGAATACATTCTGAATCTAGCACTTCTTCGTTCGCAAAAATACTATTTATTCCAGTTTTTCTGATGCATTTGGATTCAGTAAATAACTTTTTATCCACAACAGGAGGAAAAAATCCACTAAAAATCATTAGAGCCATTTCTAACTTGCGATCATGAAGCGAGAGGCAGCATTTTTTAGAGAGGCAGCATAATTTAGAGGAGCTGCATGTGTCCACTATGTTTACCAGTAGCCACTGTGGGATTAAATATAAAAAATATACCGTGGAGGCTTCCACAGGTTCTAGTGATGACATATAAAGTCATATAAAGAGGAGAAATGCACTATCTTTGGTCAAAAAGCTGCGTTTTCATCACACTTTCCTAAATGTACATATACGAGGTGTCAAATTGCAGCGGGCACACAGGAAATCTGGAAATTTGGGCTGTGTAACACGTGTCGTGTGCATTCTGCCATGTGCTGTGTACCTGATGGTCGACTAAGTGGAAACAGGATGCATACACAATGATCAGAGAGTGGGAGGAAGGAGGGGTCAACAGGGGCCCCCCTGCAGATCATTTTGGCCCTGGGCCCTCTTAGCAGGTTGATCTGCCCTGGTGACTTTACCTAAGCAAGTGTTTGTTAGCCAAAGCGAGGTGGACATGGATGCCCTAAATCACGATACAGACCTGAATATCTTGTTTTTCAACCACTTACTGTCAAATTATTCAATTTTTCGGACTTCTTTCAACAAATACTGAGCAAAAATTGCAAGATGACAGTAAATGATCTTTTAAAATGACAAAAAGCAAAAACAAAAGACGTTTTTTGTTTATTTTGACCTCCCAATCCTTCATGAACACACAAAATAAGTGTAAAATTCATCTCTTTATCCATCTCTCGTTACAATTTTTCCTGTTCTGTCAGGGTTGCAGTGCAATTTCACCTGATACAGTAATATTTAAAGCAAAATGTTGCATTTTCTAATGTCTGCCCTACACACCCACAAGAGAGATAGAGAGAGAGAGAGAGAGAGAGAGAGAGAGAGAGAGAGAGAGAGAGACGATAGAGAGAGATAGAGAGATAGAGATATATAGAGATCTCTATCTATAGATAGACTCTAGTCTATCCTCGCTCTCCTATATCTCTCTCTCGCTCTCTCCGCGCTCTCGCTCTCTCTCTCCTCTTCTCGCTCCGCGCCTTACCCCCCCCCCCTGTTCCGGAGTCGAGATGGGAACAGGTGGTGAAACAGTGTGAGAAACACGAGGGAGAAAAACAACAGACACCTGCTCGTGAAACCCAACCTGGTTCCTCCATCACATTCCAGCAGAGTTCAGCTGACTGAGCTGCTCAGACAGCGGCTGGGGAGGATACACTCAATCCCCTACACTGAATTATACTGCTGACAGTGTGACCGTGTGAGGGAAATCGCATCTACAGGGCAGATATATCTGTACGCTCGAGGACAGACGCAAATCTTTTTATAGTCGTGACTAAATACCTGTTGAAGTCTGCATCGAACCCAACGATAATTCAGAAAACGACAACAAATAAGCTTCCAAGTCCAAGTCTGTAAGGTCTGAGGACGCCTTTTACTCCGAAGAAGCATATTTATTCAAATATCTTGAGTAATGTTACTGATTATACCACGATTAGCTCATCGTCAGGCCTGTAGTTTCACATTTTTGTTGGGATTCACTCAGCAAAGTCAGAGATCTGTGAGGTCGTATCACGTGATTGCGTTATTTACGTTCACGTTGAGTAGCTCTTTGGCACGTCCCTCCATCACTTGGCGCGTTACGACGCCAACTGTCAATGAGACTGTCGGCAGAAACGCGTAGGCGACATCTGAGTCCCTCGTGGGCGCTCGCGATACAAACAAAACGAGAACCGTCGCATCCAAACATTGCTCCACGCCTCCCTCTACGGGTGGACTAAGGGGTTGTTTCAACCAAACCAGTGTTAGTGAGTGGATTTAAGAACTTCTTTTGCAGTAGAGACATAAATGGATGCTGCAGAGTTCCCAAGAAAGATCACCTGAGTAAATAATTAACCGCCTCTGATGTTCTCTCTCTCGTTCTGGCTGTAGGTCACGTCAGCTCCGTGACATCCAAGCGACCATGACACCGCAGCAAACCGGCCGTGACGGGCGCCTTTTTTGTCTTTTCCGCGGTCAGGCCTGCATCGTCTCCCCCGTGGACGACTGTAATTGCACCGACAGGTGACACATCTGTGGAAACCAAGAAGATGATGCGAGATCATGTGACCTGCACATCACGAGCCTCCTCCGAGTACAGTAAGTGTCTGAAGAGCTTCACTGTGACATTTAGGAAACAGCCCTTAGACTGATAATTTAATTATTATGACACGTGACGGTGAAATTTATCACGATACCTGAGCCGAATCATCAAGAACAAGTTCCTCAAATTAAAGACCACATTACCCATCAGGCCTCCTTCTTCCTGTCCCCCTCGAACATTTGTTCCCGTCGTTCTTTCTCATCTTTAACCGTCGGTGGAAGTTTTGTGACTTTTACCTGAGTTTGCTCTGAAAAAACTTGAAATCAATGAACCAGATTTACTTAAAAATCCAAACCATTACGTCAGGATCACCTCTGTTATTGTGATATTACTCATGAATCATAGCTGATGATTCATCCGTCCATCCATCCGCTCTTTAAGCTGTTTCAGTCACAATCGGACAAACACTCGATAACAAGCCGAATGAAATAAATGTGCAGAAGTGTCAGCAGAGAAAAGCAAAGCGCAGAAGTAAAACTTCTTAATTTAAGTTTGTTTAGTTTGAATCAGAAAAGAAGCTGAGCGACAAAAAGCAGCTGCTATAAATGAAGAACTGTCACTTTATTATTAAAACTGTCGTCCGCTCTTATTTCTATCAAATCTGTTGTTTTCGTATAAAGCTGAATTAGTTTTGTTCTTTCAGTTTCGTGGCATTTTGTCTGCCGGAGACACTGTCAGATTTTTGATGTCTTTATTTAAAAATAGAACAGTATAGAATTTAAATGCGACTTAATAATGAATTATAGAACAGTGAGAAATAATTTAAACATCGCTCGCCACAAAGAAACGTTATGTACAAAGTATTTAGGACAATCGCTACTGCACTGCATGTATACAGACTAATTACAGTGTCTATAGTCGGTAGAATACATGTACATATCTGTGTACTGTATGGCCAAAAGTGTGTGGACATCCCAAAGGCTCTCTCTCCAAGCCTGACTCATAATCGGCGTTCCATTTCATCCCAAAGTTGTTGGTTGGAGAACAGCGTTGTCTGAAATGCAGATTTTAAGAAGTAGCAGGATGTCGGGAGTTCAGAGTGTTCCTCGAACAGTTTGAGGGATCGAGGCTCGATGATTGGAAGTAGCTCAAAGAGATCAAATAGGGTTAGAGATGCAGAAGTTTTCCCACTTTCCAGGAGTCAGGAGCTAATAAATGTGTTAGGACAGGATTTTTTTATGTATTTGTAGTTATGTCGACAGCGGTATGAGGCTGTTTTGGCTCAATTGTTGCTCATTTGTCTGTGGGATCAAATCACGATCCCATCCAGGATGGGAGGCCCAAACTACGAAGACCAAAGCTGCAAACCAAACTGTGCAAGAGATTTATCTGAACTTTTGGCGTACTCTTCATTATGACTGTGTACATTCAGCTGAATGCAACCTAATTACGACCAGTTCCCCTTGAATTATTCGTTGTGTCCCGACAGTGGGGCGTCGCCGTAAAGTGCACTGTTTGTCACAGGTATTTGTTTTGCTGGACGAACTTCAGAGAGCTCTTCGTCACCTGTGGCCCAATTAGCAAACAAATTTCCCAGCAATTGTTTTGTATTGTAGATCATTAGCTGAAAATCCCCCCTCGCACCACGGCTGTTTCAAAGAGCGGCAACTTGTTTTGTTCTGTCGAATCCCCTCGTTGTTTATTAGTCGGGTTGCCCTTGATGGGCGTCGCAGAACCGAATCTCAAATCTTTGGCCCCGGCTTCTCGTCTCAAACACATCTAAGCCGGCAAGGCTTGTGATAGCCCTTCTCTCCTTTTTAAAACGGAGCAAAAGACTCACAAGGCGAAGAACGAGAAGCAGCTCTGTTTGAGCCCAGGGGAGGCGGGATCCGGTCCTATTTGTCAGAGCTTTCCATCGTCACTTTTCATCGACGGGCAGGCGGGGAGCCGGCGGGGGGCTCTAATGTACTCGCGCCGTCTTCCTCCCCGCATGAGTGTTTTCTGTTTGGCTGCTGTCACTGAGAAAAGACACATAAGTACTCGCTCTGTATCTTTTCTCACACACACACACTCCGGCCCTCAAACACACACTCTGTGGACGGAGCGATGTGCTCTCCAGGGCTGAGAATTTTCCCCTCTCTGTCTTTATCTGCTGGTAAATGTTGACAGACCACTGAACCTTGATGTCGGACTGTGACAGGCTTAGCTGTTTGTAAAGTGTTGGGGTGAGGAGAAAAAGAGAGACAAAGGGGCCTCTGGTGTGGTGGTTAGCCATCATGGCTGCTCAGCTCGCAGTGAAAGGACCTCTAACACCATCCCTGCTCTAGCGCGGAGGCGAGTGCTCGGCTGCGCCCGGGTCGGCCCGGCTCGCAGACCATTAGGGAAATGGCTGAAGGGTTTTCTCGTGTTTCAAACCCGGCTGCACCGTTCAAATTAATGAGGGGATTGTCAGCGTATCTGAGTTGATGGGTGTGACGAGCGAGGCCCCAGTACAGATCCTGAAAGCAAGCAACGCTCGGGACAAAATTTACTTCAGTGAGAAGCTGAAGGGACTGTTGTCTTTGGCCTAGTTTGTTGTGAACTTAAGTTTTCAGTGTTTTTAACTAGTTTTCTGTCATATTTCACCTCTTGATGGAGGGACTTTGTCTTCAAACTTTTAAATTAAAGAGGATCAGATATTTCATGCTGTAAATCTTGACATCAACATTTTAAAAAGTTGCGAACAAGAAAAATCTATCAAGTTGTAAAAGTAATTACGAGGCCGCTACAGTTGGACTTGTAGTAGACAGAAACAGGCTTGGGATTGGCTCTTTTAAGGGTTTAATATCTGCAAGTTAGACTCTCCCACATACAAAAACTGCAAGTATCTACTGTTCCCAATGAGTTTTCTTCTTTTTCTCGACCTACTTCTTCTTTGTCAAACTGTCGGCTGGAAAAAGCAGGTGGAGGCCGAGTTCGCGTCTATATATCACTGCTCACATGACTGAAGTTCGGTCATAACAGCAGTGAAACATCACTCGGATTGCAATGCATGCCCTGACAATGAAACATGTTGAAAAGGGAAATCATTCGTCTTTTTAAGGGGTCAGGGGTAGAACAGGTTGAGGAGTGGTCTGAGAGAATAAACCCTGAGAGCGGCAGGGTGAAGCTCACGCAGACAAATCAAATTCAACATGAAACGAGCACGTTGGAGGCTGAGGATCTCATTATTTTCTTTTTTAAACGCACCAGCTGCAGCTCAGCTGCTGGAAGTGTCACGGGCGCTCACCTCTCCTTGTTTGATATGCTTCCCCTGCATCTTGTCGGCTTCCTGTGGGAACCGCGTTTTTGTTGAGCGGCGTTTCCCCTGACGAGCCAGAGCGGTTCATGTCTGAGCGACCCCACCGATGCGACAGTCCATAAAGACACAAAGACATAAAGGTGAGGACAGACAAAGAGACGCGGCGCTGGCGGGGTCTCGACCCGCTGTGGGGGCACCGAGCTTTGACGGTGACAGCGTCTTCCGCCGAGGATGTCGCCCTGACACATCGAGAGAAACAATGGAGGCCGAGCCAGGAGGATGTAACTAAGCAAATTAAATCGGAGTCATCGGGGTTTCTTTGAATGAAGATGAAAATGTGTCACACACCTCTGTATTGCAGCTCCGTGGCACTAACACAACCTACAGGGACCGGTGAGAGAAAATTGGATTTCTGAGGTTAAACTGGAGGACAATTTAAATGTGTCCATCTTTGCCGACGTACCCTTCAGCAAGACCTGGCTGCTCGAGCTTTTAGTAAAATGTCAAGACGTTTCTCAGTGAGAAAGTGACTTGACTTGGTTAGGAAACAGTTTGTAAAATGACAGGTGATTATTATGATGTAATAAGTCGGGAGAAGATTGAAAGCATCAGTGGCTGACGCCGTAGCTCATAGCAGGCAGTAGTTCCTCGCAGGACTTTGATTGGTCCAAATTTGTGTCGTTCGGACATGAGTGCACAGCTTGAACCTCGAGAAGATGGATTTTCATGTAATCTTGTGACTTGCAGAGAAAAAGTGTTGGCACGACGAAATGTCGCAAAAGATTCAGAGAGATCCCGGTTGCACAAATACAAGTTGCAGCTACTCAAACTTGTAGATTATAGATTTGAAAAGATGCACCGGGACATGTAAAAGCTGCAGTTACAGTACAAACTAAAGAAGCAGAGGCTTGTCCGACATGTTTCATTGTTCAATCAAAGCCTGGCATTTCCATAATTTGTGAATTCGTGTGGTGGTCTGCCACCTGACACTTTGAATTCATGAGCTTTCCCCTCATTACACTCATATGCAGAATAATGTGATTATATTATATTTGCATCCACTTGTCAATCGCTCCATGCCTTGGGCGGCATGTCCAACGTAAACTGCTGAGAAGGAAGAAGACAGGAAGGGCAAATCAGACTCCTTAGGTCTCGTAAGCGAGTGTTTCAGGTTGTGGTTAACATCAGGAAAACATCCTACAGTTAAAAGTTAAATGTACAATAATGACTCCTGACCCTGTTTGATCTAAACTCAGCGCTCATGTGCTGGCAGTGGAAAAACATCCAGTGTCTTTAGATAGCTTTCACGCCGCTGATTAAACTAAAGCTGAGCTCATCGTTTCTCCTGCACATCCTGAAGGAAGCAGTTTTTTTTTCTCCTCGTCCTCGCACACGTTTCCAGGCCTGTCCGCTTGTTTTTTTCTTCTCTCTCTCTCTTTCTCTCTCCCTCTTTCCCCCCTCTCCATCTCAGGGAATTCACTTCACTTTAATTGTTTGACAGTCTTTTCCTGCCTTTATGCCACGGCCGCAGAAGGTGCCGAGGATTTTTTCCTCCTTTTTTGAGGCATTAATAACATTCCGCTCGACTGATTCCCCGGGGCACAACCTCATTATGGCTTATAGGCAGAAAAAATAAACTGTCTGTACCGCCTGGCAGCTTTTTTTCCTCCTTTTTCTCAGAGAAATGAGGAGTTGGTGTAAAGTGCCTGCTTATAAAACAGTCTTCTTGTTGCTAACTAAAACACATGTCCAGGGTGTTATCTGTTTCCATGACGGAAAGTGGCTGGCTGCTGAGAGACGGCTGCTGTTGACGGCAGTCTGCACTGGGTGGCAGCACTGTGGGTGAGATTGCAGGGGAGAATGGCTCACGACTGGAGAGCCAGCATGTGAAATAGGCACATTTTTAAAAGGAGCATCTTTATTGGAGTTCACACTTCATTTTACCTCCCTTCCTTTATTAGCATCTGTAAACATTATAAAAACACAGTATAGTTTAGTTGTAAGCAGATATATTTTAAGTGTTTCAATTCTAGCATGTAACATGACGATAACCATATTTCATTTATTACACACAGCTTTTTAGACACAAATAAGTGACAGCTTAGCTGATAGCTTAACAAAGTCTGAAGATCCACTTTTTTAATGTCTCCTGGTGCTTTCAGCTGTATATTATTGCCTTCATTAGTGAATAGAGTTTCTCCAGTTTTTGTGTATTTGCACAAAAGTAAATAATAAATCAGTATAACTTTTGATGAGGTTAGAAAACTCAATCTGCTGATGAATATTGTGTAATACAATTGAAAACTCTGGGTAAAACTATAAAGTGAAACTTGAGTTGGTATTGTTTTGTCTAAGTAGTGTTTACTAGACTCTTATTTTGAAAGTCAAGAATGCACTTAATATATCATTCCAAGTCTGGGAGGGTCTACACTTGTCCTCATGTGACTCCAACAACCATTGTCCATAACGAACCTCAGGTAACCTTAACGACTGTCATTCACACCAGACCTCGGTTACCTTAACGACTGTCATTCACACCAGACCTCGGTTACCTTAACGACTGCCATTCACACCAGACCTCGGTTACCTTAACGACTGCCATTCACACCAGACCTCGGTTACCTTAACGACTGCCATTCACACCAGACCTCGGTTACCTTAACGACTGTCATTCACACCAGACCTCGGTTACCTTAACGACTGCCATTCACACCAGACCTCGGTTACCTTAACGACTGCCATTCACACCAGACCTCGGTTACCTTAACGACTGCCATTCACACCAGACCTCGGTTACCTTAACGACTGTCATTCACACCAGACCTCGGTTACCTTAACGACTGTCATTCACACCAGACCTCGGTTACCTTAACGACTGCCATTCACACCAGACCTCGGTTACCTTAACGACTGTCATTCACACCAGACCTCGGTTACCTTAACGACTGTCATTCACACCAGACCTCGGTTACCTTAACGATTGTCGTTCACACCAGACCTTGGGTTACCATAACGACTGTCGTTCACAACAGACCTCAGGTTACCTTAACGACTGTCATTCACACCAGACCACGGTTACCTTAACAACTGTCATTCACACCAGACCTCGGTTACCTTAACGATTGTTGTTCACACCAGACCTTGGGTTACCATAACGACTGTCGTTCACACCAGACCTCGGTTACCTTAACGACTGTCGTCCACACCAGACCTCGGGTTACCTTAACGACTGTCGTTTACAACAGACCTCAGGTTACCTTAACGTCTGTCGTTCACACCAGACCTTGGGTTACCTTAACGACTGTCGTTCACACCAGACCTCGGGTTACCTTAACAAATGTCGTTCACACCAGACCTCGGGTTACCTTAACGACTGTCGTTCACACCAGACCTCGGTTACCTTAACGACTGCCGTTCACACCAGACCTCGGTTACCATAACGACTGTTGTTCACACCAGACCTTGGGTTACCTTAACGACTGTCGTTCACACCAGACCTCGGGTTACCTTAACGACTGTCGTTCACACCAGACCTCGGGTTACCTTAACGACTGTCGTTCACACCAGACCTCGGGTTACCTTAGCAACTGTTCACACTAGACCTCAGTGACTTTAACAACCCTGACAACAGTCGTCCCAGCAACAATGAGCACTAACGAACCAAGTGGAAACTATGGCCTGTAAATACTCACATTCATCTTGAAGATGCAACAATACCAGCATACAGTTGGTATTTAAAAGTGTCAAATAGGACTAATGCATGAATTATCTAAAGTTAAAAAAAGACATTTTATCCAAACTCGTCCCAGATGTAACGTGAGTCTTCAGTAAAGTCAAATGAAACATTTTGAAAAGCGTCAAATCATCTGAGGGTTGGGAAAAGCACGTCTGTATTTTTATCTTCTGCAGTTTATTCAAACTGGAAGCCGGCCAGTCTTCTGCTGCTGGACACACAGCAGCCTGAGGTCAAGTGCCTTGCCCAAGGGCAGTCGGGCAGCAGTAGGCTGAGTCAGAGGGTATGTCCTCATTGACCAAGCAGGAAATGTGCAGATTTAACACTAGAAAGGCCAAACATGCGGTCGGCTTGACAGCAACTTTGAATTTTACAAGTTGAAGTGTTTCAACTTTCAAGACGTCACCTCTGTGGCTTTTTGGAGAACCCACCGACGTCCGTTGACCTCAACTGCGACCTTCTAGTTAGAAACCTGCATCTTCATAAACTCAAGTTACACTTTATTGAACTAGACGATTTTCCTTAAGAAAGTAAAACATTTCTACACACTGTCAGCACTACGTTTATGGAAAATAAACCTTCATCAGGCAGCAAAGTCCAGTCTACTCACACCTCTCTTGGAGCTGGTTCTGTTGTTATATGACCCAAGTATGTGATGTTAGTCACATGGTTCTAGGTGGTCCCTGGTCTCGGTCCAGAGATGTGGTATGGTGTTGGATGTGAATGCTGATTTGTAATCTCCCGAAAAATTCTGCAATGTTTAGATTTTTGAAGAGTTTGCAGTATGATTTGTTTCGATTTCTAATTGCGCTAATGTTGTGCTCCGCTATGAACGACGCCTGGCTCTGCCACTCCAAACTTTTCTCGTCTGTCGTTCCTCGTTGGTGGAACGTCCTACCAGTTCCTACCAGAGCAGGGGCGTCCCTCTCTACCTTCAAAAACCTGTGAAGACCTCCAGCTCTTCAGAGAGGACCTCCTCTCCTAGAACTGGACATGTCTTTGTTGCACTGTACCTTGATTGTTGTTGACTCTCCTCTCTTTTTGTAAGTGTCTTTGGAGCAGTTTGCTCCTTGTTTAAGGTGAAAACAAACACACAACATTGTCTTTAACTGTTTTTGTGAAGTATCAGAGGTGTAGCATTGGAGAGATTTAGATCCACCACCTACGAGATTGATATTGAAGGTAGCTTTAGATGTTACAAAGTATTTTTGCTCACACTTTAAGCGAAAATGTGGCTTAATACTCACTAAAACAACATCAAGAAGAAGAATTTATGCAGATATGTGACCCTTAAATGTGAAATTTAGCTTTTTTTTTTTTTTGAAGTGCCAACTTTCCACCCGACAACACTAACACAAAATGACTGATCCGATGCAAAGCATAAAAGTCTGAAGTCTTTCTCCTCCTCCTTCTCTTCAGCAGCAGCAGCGGCCACAGTTTGTTGCTGCCTGAATGCACACAGTGATTGAATATTCAATATAAAGCAGATTTATCATATATACGCCATGGAAGTCATGTACAGTCTGTATTCTTGTTGTCCGGCCTCTGTACTGTCACTACTTTAGCTGTCAGTGTCTCTGCTCCTTGTTCAACGAGACAAATTCCCGTACACGAGATGTAGATTCTGTTTCTAAAAGCTTTCCTTACACTCAATTTATATTCATTCAGTTAAATTAAAGGTTTGGCTTGTTGGAGGGGGAGTTAAGCGTCAATACGACTTCAATCAGCCCCTGCATGAATTTCAGGCAGCATCCAGGCAAGGTCTGCATCAAATCCCACTAATGTGCCTCCCAAACAGATTTTAGCGTTGCTCTTATTGAGTGAAGGGTTGTAATTAAAGGCAGGTTCACGTCGATGAATATGGGTTATTTAGCTCAAAAGATCATTTCTGGTGATGCTTTACATAATCCTTTAAAATACACAAGGAAGCCCTGCTCTTGAGGAAAAATATAAATTAATGGGAAAGCTAATGGACATGTTGATGGCATTTCGGTAAACCTAATAAGAATTGATTCTTGGTTGTGAGAACATTTTCATTCCTCAAACCTCATCCCCCCCGCCCTCTGTGCTTTACATGTGTAATGAACCTGACTGAGCATTGATCAAAAACAAAAATTGGAGGAGTAAATCTGCTTAAAAAGCCTGTCTCCCCCTCGTCTGCCTGGGCTTTGTCCTGGCAGCAGGCTGGCCAGCACTTACAGAGGTGCTATATGTCTCTTAAATTACTAAATTGCCTTCTGGCCCCTGTACTGATTTTTTTTTTCTCCGCCTACGATGGTTTGCGGGCATTAGTCGAAAGTTTTTCCCGCAAATATTTAATCCTTGCCGTGACTGACAATGTTGTCAGACCTCCGGATGGGTTTTACGCCGTTATTACAAGCGCTCCTCCGTCCGTGGCACTTTGGATTATTCAAGATTATGTTGTAATCCCTTTAATCCTCATTGCATTAAGATTTCAGTCAAAATACGACAACAGTAAAGTAGCACTCAGAAGCAATGAGGTCTTAAGCAGGCGTCATGATTGGGCAGCCGCCTTCATTTCCTCCCTTTTTCCCTCTTTATTTATTCTCCGGTCTCTCTACATTGTCAATAAGACGAGCAACAGCTCTGTATTTGCTTTTCAGAAGCGACAATGATTTATTCCGGGCGGTGAAACCCATCTCCAATCACCGCAGAGGAAAACACATATTTACCAGCTCGCAGTGTCAAGGCGAGGCAAAGACAAACCGAGGGCGGGGTGCGTTCACAAGCATCCGAATCTCCTCCAGCCTGGATCTGGGAACTTCTCTGATGAAATATTTGTCTCCGGCGGTGCATCCTGTGGTTTACTGTTCAACTATTTCTCCCCCATCTGATGTTCTCCTGCTGCTCTATACAGCCCTTATCTCTCCTCGCTTGACTTCCCGCCATGTCAGAGAGCTTCCAGCAGACTCCTCTGTCTGCGTTTTTTGAAGCGGCATGAATAAAACAACCTCCAACTTTGAAACTCTGGCTTGTTTTGCCAATGCTGTCTTTATGTAGCTACAAAAACAAATCCACATCATGCAGCTGCGTGAGCTTTGACAGGATGCAAATCCATGCTAATATATCCGGTTTCAGAATGAGCTGAAGCCACTTTATTTACAAATCACAGTAAAAAAGCATCTCTGATCAAATATTCAACAAATGACTTTGTACGAGGCCTGATCGGATGGCTGAGGTTTGAGTCTGTCATTTAATTAGAGTTGTCACGATACTAAAATGAGTAACCACGATACTATACCAGACAAAGTATCACGGTTCCGGGTAATACCGCGATACTGCGGCCTTTTTTTATTATTATTATCTTTATAAACTGCAATGTATTTGTACAAGTTAGTTTGAAACAACGACGTTTGTTTTTAAGCAAAATTAGTGTTGCCACTGACAAAGACGCCACAGCAGACTCGCTGCTCGGGCCCGGTGCTTCTGCCATGGTGAGTGTGTTGTCTCGTGTCTGGGCGAGACAGAACTTTAGCTCGTTGTTTGTTTTGAAGCGAGTTTCTATCGAAGCAGAGCTGTCTTCACGGAGTTCATGCTTGCCGGCAGAAACACGCGAACAGCCAATCAGCTAACAGACGGGCGGACCCAGCGTCCAACAGCCTATCACATCCCAGGACGTCACCAGTAACAGGCAAACAGCCAATCATTCAGCAGCTGTGTAGTTCGGTTGCAGCACATGCCATGTTTTTTTTTTTACGAGTGAGTAGCATGCAGTGAGAAGCCGGGAGGAGAGCAGAGGCGGCCGCTATGTAGCGGAGACTGGCACCGGTAGTATAGTAATCCACGGTAGTACCGTCGTGTAAAATTTCTAGTATAGTAGCGACGGGTATGATTTGGTACCGCGGGGTACCGGGTATACCGTGGGTATCGTGCAACTCTACATTTAATTACTGTCACTTTGACAAGTTTGATTCAGAGCAGCGGTTGGATCATCGCCAACCGTTTCTCATCTACCTTATTTATCTTCCACGTCTTAGTTGCTTCATTCTTTCAGAGCAGCTTTGTTGCACTTTGACTTCTCTGTTTTTGGTCGGACAAAGAAATCCTGACTCGTGATCTGGTGGCCGTGAGGTTGCACTGACACCCTCCCTGTTTTGTGTTTCTTTCTCCTTATTTCGTGTTAGCTATGACGACTGCCCCACTAAAAATGATTAAAAATCTTTATGTATCTTGTCCCGTGGTCCACTTAGTGTTTGTCATTGTCAACGGTTGGACAGAAAGTTCTCAGGGAAAGCTAATGAGGACACTGAGTTAAGAACTTAAATGCATGCCGAGTCCCAACTTTATTTTAAATTCTAGTCGAGGTCCCAAAGTTTCAACAGATACCAAAAAAAAAAACAGATTGAGCTTGAGTACATATGCATTATGGATAGCTGTGATTCTCATAAGATGGAGTAGTTGTTTTTAGCGAATATTTAAACTTTTGAGACTGTTCGACAGGAGAAAATTAAAGTAAAATAAAAAAAATGGTACAACCTGGTGTTGAAGGACATTTCATCTGGTTAATTAGTGCCAATTAGTGGACTAAGGATGGGAGATTATAGAAACGTCATACTCAAGTACAAATACTCTTAAAAGAGGTGGAAGAAGCCCCTTATTTAAAAGTTAAAAGTAGCTTAGTTCCATAAAAGGCGACATTAAATTAGTTTTTTTTATTCCCCAAGTTAAAGGAAAGAACTCAAACAGGATTTATTCGAAAATCTGAAGACGCAGTGTAAGGTCACGTCTTTTCTCTCGTCCTCGCTGACTGACCACAAACAGCTCGTCAGTTTCTGATGCATGTACAGAAACGAGAACAAGACATGAGCTTTTTTTTTTTTTTTACTTCTATCTGTACTGACATGTTTTTAGCAGTATAGAAGAGCTTCAAGGCCTGAAAGAAAAAACAGTGAAGCAGGTCTAAGGGAGATTTTTAACAGCATCATCCTTAATGTGATCACTGATCCTAACCAACCATAAAAAGGAATCCATGTCTGCCTCCTGGAGATGCTCTGTGTTTTTCCTTCCTTCTGCTTGATCTGGAAGATGCTTAACGATATCCGTTCGCTTTGTTTCTCGGGGTAGAAACCCTTCGAGGTGAAAGGAGAAGCGGGTACTTGTCGGTGCCGCGGCTCTCGACTTCAAACCCTATAAGATCTGTGACGCGCCTCAGAGTCAAACTTCAAACCGGCAGCGAGTCGTTGAGAGAAGACGGAGCAGGATGATCCTGAGCGGAGCAGATCTTGTTCTCGGTGCTACAGGCCAGCCGTGTCTCTCTCTCTGTGTGTTCGTGTTGGTGAGTTTGCATCGACTAGATGCTGCACTGAGGTTAGCAGGAGGGTCGGCAGCCTGCGGGGCAGCAGCAAGGCGGCACGTAGGAAAGAAACTTTATCTCCTACAAAATCTTTCATATACGACTAATTTGGTTTGCCAAATAGGTTTCGGAAGGAATAAAACTGCTGCCTGGACAACTTTTTTTTTCCAAATGCAGGACATGTAAAGTTCTTCTAGAGAAGAGAAGAGCTTCCTGACGTGGATACTTGGACATTCAAATTGTAGGACTTGGATATGGAGGAACATTGTTTTCTGCATCTTAATCTATAGATCTCTTTTGACGAAACAAGTTGCAAAACAGACTGGGCATCAAAATGTATTCACTTTTGTGGTTACTCTGGTGTAAATTACTCAAACGATGACGCTTGAGTATGTAGAGTTTGGCAGAGAGGGACTAATGAAAGAGTGGCATTATGGGAAATGTAGGATTTAGTCTTTTTAGAGCTTGACTCCTGATAATGGGCTGAAATCCAAATGATCTTTGCATCTGCGGCTTTGATGCTTCCATCAACTTGTTGGTCGTGTATTATTAAATTGTCCGAGCAGCGCTTTTAAAAGTTGGCACGGTGGGTGTCTAAACTCTCCAATCTTTCAATCAAATGTAAATCCGACTTTTAAAACCTAAAATCGAATTCGCAGTTTAACACCATCTCATCGTCTCGGTATGTAAAATGTATATTTTAGCTGCAGTTATGCAAATTGCACTAACACTGCAGGCCTGAGTGATTTGTAGCCACCCACACTGAAACCAACAGCGCTCTGGGAACTCTGAGGCACTTTGGTAGATGCCCCAAAGTTTGCCCAACTACCTCTTCTCTTTTGTGGCCTTTTGACTTTGCAAAACATACAGAACGTCAAGAGTGGACTCCGTGGCAGGATGTCTGACTGGCTCACTGTAGCGTGTGTGTGTTGGGTGAAAGTAGGTTACAGTTTGCTTTTAGGACATGTAGCTAACCCCCCTGACCCTGGCTTGGATCCTGCTCACAGACCCCTTCAGCAGCAACTAAACACACACTCCTCCCTGACGGTCGAGGCCTCCAGGACTTGGCTACCGGTGTCAAAGTGCACGGGCAGCCCGGAGAAGCTTTCACATAGTGGCAACACTCAAACATCCTCATCCTCTTCCAACCACCACCCTACAGATTTGTTTTTTTTGTTTGTTTGTTTTCTCTGGCTTGTCCCCAAACTCCGTCATGGTTTGTCGCAGCAGATGAGCAGGCCGCTCTCCACCGGTCGAGTCTGAAAAGGTTTGAGTTTCTGTTTGAGTCAGAGCGGCGGCGAAGCCTCCGATGCCCCTGACGTTTTGCCTTCGGATGACCCGTGTCGGGTTGACAAAAACAACAGCGCCGGTTGCACCTCTGAAAATGTCCCCATGACTATGCTGGAGGGTTAAACTGACACGAAGACAATTACAGAGTGTGTTTGTCCCCCATGTGTCCAACTGTATACAGTGGTAGCTTCCATTTTGTTAACGCACTGTGTCATGTAGTCATCCTTAAGTGTTATGACTCGATTCATCCTTTAATATTAGACTCTGTAATCAAATTAAAGCTCCTGTAATTCATCTTTCTTATCCAGCTCAGCTGAGGACAGTTCATTTTCTTAAGACAACACAAATCTGCTGGTGCAATAAGATTATTTCAACGGATTTACTTTAATCAAATTCTTCTTTTTCATGTGTTTTTGTCCCAGTCGCACCATTGCGGAAAGTTTAAGTCGGCCTTCATCTTTATCGATTTGAGTTGCAGTCGCTAATTTCTTGGGACAAGTTGATTTCTATTGGAGAAGATTAATTAATTGAAATCTTTAAATTAGGGCTTTTAGGGGTCAGAGAGGGCTTGATAAGATGGAAATCTGTGCGGCGCATGAGTCGCTAAATCTCAATATACCCGAACAATAACTCTGGTTAAAGTTTACAAAGCCGAAAAGGAAGTCGTGTTTCTTTTCCTGGTGGTTTATTTTGGGTACATTGCAAACATTTTAAAGTGTTGTTTGCTCAAATCAAGTGACAGTCTGCTCATAAAGTGAGGTTATGGCAGCTTCTATCCAAAGCAAATCAACTTTTTTAGTTTTTCTTAATTCTAGTGCATTTACCTGCTTTATTCTTGTTTCAAGGTACAGACACAAAGTCTTGAAATGCAATGATTGGCATCTAATCACTCCTATAATAATGGTCAGTTCGTGATATCCTTAAATGCCTAAAAAGGGTCATATCTGATTCTTCGGAGGGATCTTTTGGGGAATGCAGCAACAGTGCAGCAGTAACTTTGCGTTAAAGGTAAGACGTGATCTTTGTCTGCATGTGTGCGGTTTGCAGTGAAGGAAAACACAGGTGGTCAGTGTTTTTTAAGCTGGTATTCAGAGAGCTTTCCAGGGAGCACTTGCATGAAATGGGCGCGATGTTCCCGCCAGCACACTCGTGTTTCTTTTCCAGTTTATACGAGTCCCAGTATACACATGCCATAACACAGAAATATTTTGTCAATAGGCATATACAAAGCACTCTTTGGGCCACAGGAGAGCCATGAGAGAGTGTCCAATGTTTTTAAGAGGTCGATTCTGTGTTAAAAACAATGGGCAGTAAAAAAATCCCCTCGCCGGAGGAAAATAGCCACTTTCACCGCGGCTCCCAGGATGAGTGTTTACACATGCTCAGCTGGATCCGTCGGACCCCACCTCGCCGCCGACCTGCGCCGCCGTACAAATAAACAGGAAGGCCACAGGCACTTGGACGAAGGCCACACTCATAATTCACCAAAAGCAGTATATTTTACAGAGGACTGTGGTGCTTTGGTGTGGCTCCAGCAAAAGGAATAAACTGTTAATCCATAAAAAGGCACGCTGGTTATGCGATACAGCACTTAGGTGCCATCTGAAAGCTCCATATCCTTTTAGCACTGGCCCTCTGCGAGCAGCGCCGGTTGATTTGGATGGAAGTTAAAAGAGAACTGTTAACAATAGGGATCGTATAACATGGATGTTATGGTTGTTTGTTAGAAGCATATTTATGTGGAGGGAAAACTGCAGTTGTGAAGGAAGCTGGATGTTTTATTGCTGGGTTCAGAAAATGCATGAATGTAAAAATGTCCAAAACAGCTGGCAGCTCAATGAAGTCCTCTCCACAAAATTACTATTTCCATCGAGCGCCGACTGTTACCACATGTAATTTTGCACAATGTTGAAATTCGTTACCTTTTGGAAGAAGCTCTGATTGACAGAAAGTGCTTATCTCGTTAGCGTGAGACAATACCAGGAAATTGCCTCTAAAGCCGCCGATTTCAGACACTTCAAGTCGTCTCTGAGCCGAACTGTGCCACAAAAGAGGGAAACCGTCCAGATCTCCTCCGCTACACTTAGACACCACACACAAGCGGACATGAAAAAGCAATCTTCAAAAGCTATCTTTATCCCTCTGCAGTTTTGAAGTGCCTGAAATTAAAGTTGCATATGGATGCCATCGAGATGCTAGCCACTCGGGGAGATTAACGACAACATGAGGCATCTGCGCTTTCCTAAGGCGTCCACGGTCGTATCCACGCGTTGGTTGACAGCGACGAGGGCCGACACATCCGCACAGATCAGGCCGTGATAATCTGAAATTGCCTCTTTTCAAAAAAAAATCTCTAAATCCAGATTGGGTTATGTGGCCAATGTAACCATCTGAATTATCCTGCCAATCAGTATCAAAACCAGCTCCTCTTTAAATAAATCTTAAAGAGCCCTTGGATAAAATATCACTTCATCTTAAAAAAGAAAAAACAGTTTATAGGGAGTTAAAAAGTTGTAGTCGGTGTTAAAGTCCAGTTATTTGATCAATTTGTGGGTTGCCAGGTTGATGGCGCGTCAATTTCATGACGTTAATCGCCGCAGAGCTAAATGCTTGTAATAATTTGAAAAATATAACTCTTTATAAACGACTTGATTACTTTCTAATAAGTTAGAAAGTCATTAATAAAGTTTCTGACTTTCTAATAAGCTGTGAAGTGTTTTAAACGTCAGAACGTCCGTTAGAGTTCAGAGCCGTACTTGATTACAAATCTTACTTACTGCTGATTTATTTTCGAGGACATCAGCTCAAACTGTGCATGAAACAAGTCGAGGCGGAAATGTTGCATCTGTACAGAACCCAATAGTCTCCATCCTCCGACCCACACTTGGAAAAGGAAAGTTTTCTTTTTAAGCTGAAGACTTTCACAGGTCCAAAATAGTTTGACTGTGTGGAAAACTGACCGGAGCAAAACTTAAATCTGGAAACTATCTGAGGGCAGTCAGGACCGGATGAAAACATACCCGAGATAATTAGACCCAGTCCAAAATATGGCTGACCCAAACAGAAAGAGAACTGGCAGCAGCAGCATGACGATCCACCAATTAACAAGCAAATAACGGCGATACATTTTTCCAATATGTTTCCACAGTTTAAAATCTCCGTCTGTCCTCTAAAGACACGGAACCGTGGCAAACAGAACAGCAGCCTACAAGACCCAATTAGACTGGATGTAATTTTGACTTGGCTCGAGTCAGTTCTTGGGTCGGTTCTCAGCCCAGTGTCCCTGCGAATTACGTCCATATTGGACGACTCTGCAGTTTGACTTTTATGGAGGAGACTGGCATTCGCCTCCGACGTTTGCTTTTTACTGACCGTGACTATTTTCTCACCTAACCCTGACCATATCATCGTTTATCTGCCTTAACCATTGTTGCCACGCAAAGAAACCGTAGAAAGAACATAATTTAAAATGTTGACACTAATCCAGGATTTTGCAGAATCCAATATAGACGTTCATATTAGGAGGCAAGTAGACCTGCAGAGACCTTAAAACATCCCTTGTATTGGGAAGCATGCACACAGCAGTGGAAATCATGACTCGTTTCAATGGGAGTAAGAAATGCAAAACAAGATATAAACACAAATCAGGTAACTTGAATAATCTGCAAATAATATACCCACATCCCATACTTCTGCCAGTCGTGTTATCCAGAGGAGAACAGATGTG
The DNA here is from genome assembly GCA_004119915.2 of Collichthys lucidus. Classification (NCBI taxonomy): domain Eukaryota; kingdom Metazoa; phylum Chordata; class Actinopteri; family Sciaenidae; genus Collichthys; species Collichthys lucidus. The sequence goes on along the minus strand of CM014078.1, from coordinate 33,863,389 downwards.
AGCTCTGTTGGGTTTTAAAGTTTGATTTCTTGTACCTTAGTGCATGAATCAAATCTGCCTCAGCTTGGTCACATTTCTGGGAAGATTTTATGTCGCTTTACCTTTTTTAAAGATCCAGTGTAGCGGTGAAGTTACAGATTGCAACCGAATAAATACGAATAAAGGCTCACGTCCCGACCAGGGCGTTACGCTCCGCTCATTCAAACCGTCTAGTTGTACCGTCGCCTCTCACAAAGCGAGGTCACTCTAAACTCTTCTCTGTGGTCGTCCCCGAATGGTGGAATGACCTACCAACGGCTGCAAGAACAGCAACATCCCTTTCTACCTTTTAAAAAACTTCTAAAAACCTTTCTGTTTCGAGAATACTTCCCTGCCTAACAAAACTAACAACTACTCTGTGCTCCTTTACAGCTTATGTCCTCCTCTGTAAGTCGCTTCGGATAAAAGCGTCTGCTAAATGTAATGTAATGTAATACTCTCCCACCATTTATGTAGTACTGGCTGCCCAACTCGCAAAGATCGCAAAAGTTCATAATCTAATATAAAGGGCTTATTTTAAGACAGGTGATTATACATCAATGTAAACATACTTATGAATATTATATTCCGTTCCTGCCAATAAATACTCAGTAGATCTTACACACTGGACCTTTTTAAACAATGATAAACTGTATAAAACACTGTCAAAAAGAAAATACCCACCTCCTTTATCACCTTAAATCTTTATTAAGACCTCAGGTTTGGCTCATTACTGATCTAGAAAGGATAAAAATAATTTATTAACATGAATAAATCCAGAGTTTATGAATTCTTATGTGAGATATGCCATATTAGAAAGTTGTACCAAACCTTTTGACGCATGAACTTACAGCTGAAGGTGCATCCTGGGATATGTTGGGCCATCAGGACATACCGGCCTGGCCGCAGGAAATATTTCACAATTAAATATACAGCAGGATGAGGTGGGGGTGGAGTGTGTGTGTGTGTGTGTGTGTGTGTGTGTGTGTGTGTGGGGGTGGAGTGTGGGGGGGCTTACAAAATACACCTCTTTTGCAATATAAACAGGATTTTCATCTAAATTGTGTACACAGCCGCAATAGTTCAGCTGGAGAGCCTCAGGTCTTAGCTCACTAATATGGCAAACAGCATCGATGCGGATATCACTCACGCAGACCCCAAAGTAAATACAACCCGGCGATTCATCCAAGGTAACAATTGAGGTTGTGTACGATATGATGGAATGCACAAACCCCCCCCCATTAAACGCTAGTTCAAATATTTATATTTCTTTTTGGTATAAATATAACAGAGAGTTTCACAGTTCTGGCATTGTTTGGAAGGGCAAGGAACCCGCTCGCGTTATAAATGAGAGCCCGGTGACAGGTGGCGATGCAAAAATGAAGAGCGTCGGGGCCCGAAGGTAAACAGAGCGCTGTAACAATACGGGCTGATGTGTTTGGAAGCGGAGCAGCGGACCGCAGCGACGCGGCAGCATATTTCACGAGACTGAGTCAGAGTTTTATTGCCTCGGTCAGGCTGTGAAGGAGAGCTCCACATGCCGGGGGAACGGCTCTTGTATCCTGGATGGATTTCACTATTGCAACTCCACGTTTAAACATTTGCAAAGGGATAAATGTGTGTGTGTGATCCTACAAATCGCACACGTTCATGCAGTCACCAACTCTGCAACTCGATCACTCTACACTTCCCTTGATGTGTAGCGTACACTGTGCAGCGCGCACACACTTCTCACCCTCGCTGACACGAACACACAGATATGTTTCCATTACTAGATTTATGGGGATCTTATGGGGACAAACTAAAGTTGCCGAACTCGTGTCTGAACCCAAACCCTGCATCAGTCTAAAACACAGAGAAACACGTGTATGTCGCTTTATTTGAATCAATGCTAAATGATCCACAAGTCCCAGATGTTCAAGTCATAAAACACGAAATACATTGTGTGCCGCCACGGTATGACAAGTTTGCTTTCCACACGTTTCCAGACTTAATGTCATCACAGGTCGATGAGGCCTGTCGCAATCCCACAGCTCCTCCAAATGCTAAGAAATGCAGCATCTCTCTGCTGAATTTTGCTGCCTTCAGTATCCCACCATCCTCTGTGCAGCTGTGAACTGTTTACATGCTGGTACGCCCAGCGTGTTGCAGGAAAATAAAAGTTTCATGAATGTATTTACCCTTAATATGGAATAGTTTGCCACCGTCATGGCACGGGTCGTACGGCACAAGTGGTTTGTTGTTGTTGGACACAATATAGTGGCATTGTTGAGAAGGTAGATTTCCTGAATCTGAAGTAATCCCAGCCTGGCGTTGTCCATCCACCTTCTCCTGTCTTTCCTTTCCTGATGTTGGGCAACCAGCCATTGAGCATTGACATCTGGCTCCAGATTACCAAGTTCTAGTGGACCAACTACCCGTTCATGATCTAGATCTTTTACTTTGACTAAAGCATCAAAGGTTTGCTTTAATTTAGGGAAGAAGGTGCAGATTCAGCCTCTGATGGAGGATCTACCTGTTGAAAATGGACACAGCTGTATTGAATAAAGGTTTTTCTGATCATACCTGTCAAAGTCAGCGCTTGATACACCCAACTATCCAATCTGAAATCCTGCAGAAGAGGTTTCATACCGTTATGATAATGTCACGCTACTTCGAGGTCAGGAAACATCAAATGTTTGCTAAAATATCTGAAAGCACTTGCTCTGAACTCTAACCTTTCTCATCTCCCTCACCTTTCCATCCTTGTGAGACCATCTTGACTTCAAAAATACAAACGCAGTCACCTCGCTCCTCCCTTTGCAGCCGAGGGGCAAAACCATGGCAAGTGAGACAAGGGCTGAAATCCTGACATGCATTTTCATGGTGCCTGGTCCCCATAATGAACCTGAGCTAAAAAAAGTGACTTAAAAATTCGGTGTCTGGCCGACCGACCTCGCACGAGAGGGGAGGATCGATAGCCGGGTGGCTTTGATAATTGCTCGGCGCTTCATTAAAAGCTTGCGGAGGATGCCCATTTCTTCACCACATCACATCAGAGGCCAGATTAAATAAAACTTCTCCCCTTCTCTGACCGTGATGGTAAACACGTTCTGATTGGCTTTAGGAGGAGATGAGCGAGGTATCAAAGCCGGTTAATTTGCCCGGTTAGGAAAATCTGTCAGCGCTTCGAAAACCTTAAGGAAGAGGACACTGTCGGATTAAAGTCGACATGACGCCTCCAAAAGCCATGACCGACTATCCTCCATCTCATAGACGAGCGCGCACGCTGGAGAAATTGTCTTTTTGCAGAAGAATCACTTTAATCAGCTCAAGTTTCTATTGAAATCTAAAAAAAATTAGATTTCATTTGCTAAATTAAACAAAAAACCTCCTAATGCTACTTGCTGCAAGTGAAATGAGGTTCATTACGGTTTTGATGTGACTGGATAATCACCCTTCAAAATATAAGCAGCACTGGTAAACATGAATTATCAGGGGAGGAGGAGGAGGGCGGGGGAGGAAAAAGCCAGGAGCAGCAGGACCTCATTGGTAATGCAAAACTTTAATACTGGTGACTGAAGAGGCTTGACGTGCCGAGGTGTAATGTCAGCTATCGATTGATCGGCGGTCGGGTGTCTCAGTGTCAGGCCCCATTGACATTCTCTCATCTTACGATGGAGGGAACTTGTTATATCTGTTTACGGCCGCTTGGATGTGCCGGGAATGCCTCGTCTCAGCGGCAGCTCGCTCTTCTTCTTCTGCCCTTTTTCTGGGAAGGAATCGTAACGGATCTTCCAGCGTGTTAGCCGCGGCCCGGGCTGTTGACTGTAAGTGCAAAGGCAATTGATCAACACCCCCCTCCTCCCGCTCCTCCACCTCCCTCGCGACACACACACACACACTGACGCATAATCACACATGCAAACATACACGGCACAGTTTCTCCTTACAGAGCAGCAGCCCTTTAAAGAGCTGATGAACCTGAAAAGTCTCCCAGGTTTCAGGTTCTGTTCAGGTTTTTTGAAGGCCAGACCGTATATTTTTAGACTTTAAGTCACCAGATCCTGCAGCGTCTTGAAATTTTGAACAATGCAAGGCCAAAAAAAAAAAAAAAAAAAAGGACAAACAAAAAAAGTCTGGTCAACATTTTGTGGCCTCCAAGTCAAAATAATATAAATTATTAAGACTTTGTCTCAACATCAACATTTGACGTAGTGTCTTCTCGTTTTGAGTGCTGCGTTTTTGTGTGTCGAAACTTTTAATTATTACACTTTTAGTTAATCGGACACAGCCGGTCACATTACGGCCTTGATGCTGTTTTGGTCCGTCAAGCGGTTTACCCACCAGACTTTAACTTGTTTCTTGGTCGTGCTACATTATTAAATTGTTTCCCTTTTTGGCTGTTTTTTTTATTTTGAAAGTCCCTATGTCGTTTCTGGGCTGGTGCGGGCTTGAAAAATCAAAAACCTAGAAAGGCCACGACACAGACCTGGCAGGTTGCATCCTTGCCTGGTGAAATTCAGCTCCAAAATCCTACATTTTCCATGATGCACCTTGATTCTGATCCTGGGAGATGTCACTGTTCTTTGTGTCCAGTTTGGTTCCAACCTTTTTGCCCATTCTTTAGCGATCCCTTGTTTAGAGTGATATTTTCCGTCTCAAACAATCTGAGAAGACGTTGAATTATCAAGTAATTCACAACAAAAAACAAATATTAGAGAAAAATAACAAGAATTTGTGAAGCGGCAGCACATTTTTATCAAGTCTCGTGTCTTGTTAATCATTTTATGACCCCGCAGATCGAGTATCTTGCGATTTACTGCGAAGCCCCACTTCGAGAGCGCTGTGGGAAGCGAGCAGTGACTGCATGTTAATGCACGTGGGATATTTTTACTATCAGGGTCTTATTATGTTTCCCAAAACTCTGTCGCATCCTCGCGTCTTCCCTCCTTTTTTGTTCCCTCCCACCAAGCGCTGACCTGCAGTTTATCACATCACGTATCACACCTCCAAAACTCGCTCTTCATGCATGCACGCTCGCCTGCACACGCCGCATATGTATTTTCTCAAAACAAACTCCCAAACCCCCCGGAGCGGGCGCGTGTTGTTAGGTGACAAGTCAACGCCACCACCCTCGTCGCCATCGCCTCCTCCCCTCCTCCTGTACAGAAATAAAAACACACAGACCCCCGGTCCATCGCTCTCAGCGGGGGTTATTGATTGTGACGTGTGCTCGCAGTGCACCTTCCCAGTCGCCTGTCAGCCAGATGCATGCTGGCAGGTCCGGTCCTCCCCCCCTTTGACAGCTCCCGCGTGGCAGGGAGGTTGTAGGGGTGGCGTTGGTGTTGGAGGAGGGGGCACGTTTGTCAGAGAGTAAAACAGAGGGAGAAAAACAGCTGGCGGGGGCCTGGCCTTTGATTTCTCCCCTGTCTGCTCTCCCCGAGCCTGCAGAAGGTGAACCCAGACCCCCGACCTCCTCAACCTCGCTCTTGTTTGCGTTGGCGCTACAAGGTGAGTGGAGCTGCCTGCACGGGTTAGCCCCCGTTTGAGGATGTTCAGGTCTGTCACCCTGCATTTTTTCCACCATCCACCCCCAAAAAGCCCCTCAGGATCAGGATGAACCGTTTCAGTCCGTGCATTACTGTCGCTTTTCGCCGCCACGTTTAGTACGACAAATCCTCCCCTCCCCGTGACAACCAACCAACCACCACCCCTCCTCCTGCGCAGCTTGTTTAACGCCAGCGTCTCCAGAAGGTGCATCCTGCGCCGCGCTCGGCGGCTGAGACAGGTAATGAGTTAGCTCGGGGGAGGCCGACATGACTGCACGCGTGTGAGAGTGTGAAATTACCTGACACGGCTTTCATCGGCGCAAGGTGCTTCCCCCGTCTGTGTGTTCACACGGAGAAAAGAGTGAGTGAGTGAGTGAAGGGAGGAGGTGGGAGAAGAGAACATATGCCATTTGGTGAACGCTTTGATCCAAACCGCCTAATGGTGCTGTTAGTGGATGAGGCTGCGTGAAAAGGGCCTGTCGATATTTATTTAATCAGAATTATGATCTCTTTTGTTAAACAGACCTGCAGGGAAAGGGGAACACTTCTAAAAAATCAGTAATTCAAGTTTGAAAGTCCTTGAAATTCAGTCCAAGATCCTGCAAGAGTCAAGTTATTTCCACATGGAGCAGAGTCGATCAGTCTTGTGCCTGGACCCCACCGGACAACACAACGCTGTTGTTATGACCGGAGGTTTGCACAGGGTGTTTTATTTTGAAAATCAACTGTCTTCTCTGTGTCGTTTCTGCGTTCTCTGACTTTCAGCCACCTCGATCTGCTCGCTGCTGCTTGACGTGGCATCCAGTGACCTCCAAACTTTCCTTACACGCCGTCACGTGTCAAGCATTCGCTGTGTTTCTTTTGCTCAAAGTAGATTGGATCGCACTGAACAGGTGTACCTAACAAAGTGGACACTGAGTGTAATCCAGGTAATCTGCTGATCTAAGTCGGCTCGTTTTATTCAGTCTCTAAGCTCTTGTTGGTCGAAGCCACACGGCATTAAATCCGCTCTGCTGCATCAGAGTGTTTCACAGAAAGGTGAAGCAGAGTAATAACCAGCACGTGTCGGGACAAGGGAACCAAATACTAAATGGATCATAAGTAATAATCACCCCGGGGGTTGCAGACAATAAGCAACCCCCCCTCCACCACCACCACTACCACCTCCGTATCTCAATCCATTCATCTTGGAAAAGGAAATTACTAAATCCAATACAGTTCGATAAAAATCTGGACTGTCTGGATCGGCTGCTGGAGGATAATGCGGCCTGATAAAGGCGCTCGTTTCCGGCCGCACGCCATCCGTCATCCGGGGGTTGCTCCCCTGGTCAAGCTGTCTGCTCGCTCCAATAGATGACTGCAGCAGTTCGGCTGCTCGCTCCGCCGCCTCGTGGCCTCCAACGCCGAGGTTACAAAGTTTAGTTGTTTGGTAAAAGACGAACGTCAGTGACTTGGCCGCTCTTCACAAAGCTGGCACGGCCTCGATCGCGATAACGGACCGGTTTACTGCTTAGTTGTCTTCCTGATACTGCAGGAATACGAGCGAGCTATGTTGATACAAGCATCTAATCATCTCCGATTCTGCTTTTCTGGATCGTATATGGTTCATTTTTTACTTTAATTGAAGATTAGTTTGAGTCAGTTTGGCTGAAATGGCTGCACTTTACAGCATTTAAACTTTATTTTTGAGTTAAGATTTATTTGTAGAGCTCTATTCAAACACAGCGGTACATAAAAGTGATTTATAAGCATTCAAAACCTTGAAAAACAAACGGATATAAAACGTTAATGTTTCTGGACACGAATCCTTTTAATTCTTGGTTTAATTTTAAGATTATAGTCGTGACATCATCCAGGATTACTCAAAGATCTCTGGCTCTCGTTTCAATCTTTTCTTCATCGTAACACAGGACTACTTGCATCTTTTGTCTCGATGCTGTGACCTCTAACTCCTTCCGACTTTAAAACAGAGTTACAGTCCGTAAAGACATGGTGTGGATGAGTGCATCCAGGTTTTAACAGCAGTTTAGTTCCTGTGCATGCAACGCTTTGTCACATTGTGCATGTCTAAGAGCCGTTAAACTGAAGAGCTACAACTAATTCCTGATTCCTATAAAGAGGCAAAACAAACAATGTTCTTAACGCCTTTCTGAACTGATTTCCTGACACCTAAATCTATTTTTTAATCACTTTGTGCTGGATGATATCGTGGCCCCTGACCCCCGAAGGTCTCATCGCTGCGTTGTCGGAGCATATTTCACTGTTAGAGCAGTTTGAGCTGAATACCTGAGATTTAATGCAATCGAACGCACAGTCTTACTTCTGTGTGAGCACAGAGCGGCTGGACACTCTTTAAAAGCTCAGTTGAATCCGTGTTAGGAGACCTGCTTAAAGTTGCTCAAAGCATCACTGAAGGATTCCTCTGGATGTAGAGGCTCGTCTGCCTTCTTGTTTTTTACCAAAGAACGTAAACGTAGAGAAACCCTAATCACTGTGAAGTCGCACCAGGATTCAGCGTGTGGAATTAGGGCACAGAAATGAATACTAATCGCCTATTACGATGCAGATTTGCTTAACAACTCGCTCTCGGCGGCCTGAGGGAGAAGAGGATGTGTCGTCTTTTACTTAAGGTGCTCCGTGACCTCGGCACGACCCGCTATTACAGAGGGACAAACGTTGCTGCTGTTAATGAGCAGAGAGCAGCAGAGCTCATAAAAAGGTGTAAATATTGGGACACCATCGCGGGAAGGAGATGTAGTTTTAGCTGCGCTGTATGGAATTAAGACAAACGCAGGAAGTTGACATTTATGTATGAATTGTTCGGCTAACGGGCTTAGCAGCTCGCTGTTCGTCTCAGGTTTCGGTCCTGAAGTAAACCCGGGCCGTCAAACTGAAATATATGTAAATACATAAATATAGTAGTGTCTGTACCAGAGATTTATCACCTGAATCTGCCTTTTTTAAAATCGTTTTCATAGAATAAGCTCCAAAAAATCTCCTGTACACGACCTGCTCAGCAGCGAACAGTATTTAGCAGCTAACGAGCTAGATATTTCCTTCAGGAGTTGGTGGAGACCAAAAATGTAGCTAAAACAGAGCTCGAAAATGTTTTTGCAGTGCGTAAATTAGTGGGACTTTGCACCTTTTTGTATTCTATGAGCACCTACGCTCGATACGTAACCTTGATTTCATTCAAATTTATATTTTAACAGCTCTGAGATGATGTTAAGTGGACAAAAACACCTAAATGAAGCCAGAGTTCTTCAGATTTAATCACATCCAGCACTTTTACACAGGGGTGTTTGGTTTTAGTCAATATGGACCCAACTCTGACTCGAGAGGCCACTCCGGTCGCCCCCTCTGAAGCCCACCAAGGCCGAATAATGTGAGCGCCTCGATTCGATTCACGTCCCCGCCGCAGCATTTTCAAAAGACACTTAATTTCATACTTGTTTACGGCTCTCTCCAGAGATCTAAAGTTCAAAATCGCATGCATTTTTAATTCCAAATTAAACCAGGGTAGAAGAAGAAGGAAGAGAAGGAGGAGGAGGAGGAGTAAAGGGGGAGAAAAAAAATTCCATGTTCACTTCGCCACATTTTGACAAACATGACCTCCCCTCGCTGGGGTGGAGGGATTATGTGGAACAAAAGTTGGCCCACTCGCCGTACCAGGGCTTAAGGCTATTGGGGCGACAGATTAGAATATCTTTCACCCTCTCCAGGAGATAAGAGAGACACCAGCATCAGAAAACGGTGCAAAACATAATGAACCCGTGATCTCCCACCACCAAAGAGCATGTGTGAAGTTGAGATTCATAAATCTTCAAAACAGTAATGCAGATTTGTGGATTTTTTTTTCTCACTACTTATGCGGCTGCTAATGCCTAAAACATGATCTGGGTTATCAAAGGTTGGAGCTTCCTGCTCATTGTCTTTTCCTCGAGGAGTCCAGTTGAAACCATCACCCCCTCACACTGTTGGCTGTTTTTTTGTTGCCCGCATTTCGTTTCTTATTATCCCGGATAATTACAAATATGTCAGGCGTGTCACCACCGTATGACGCGCGCTGACGCCGGCGCGTTGGCGAGCCGAGCGGCTGAAATGACACGGTGATACATCTCACCCTTCTCCCGCTCTCAATTAGCTCCCGGTGCTCCAGGTTAATGGAACTTTTGATTGGGGAAATCTCCGGTTTCCTGGACGCCCGGTTTCCTCACAGATGGGGACGCGTGGGGGGTCGACCCCGTTCTTATCTGCTGTCGCAGAAAGCCCGAGTTACTCCATTGCTTGTGTGTGTTTTCCACTCCACCTAAGTGCACCATGCTTTTTATTTGGCTTTCTTTACATTTAACAAGCTGGGAGTGCACTGTAAAAACTAATGTTGTGAAATATTTTAAACTGAGGTGGGCTGAATGACGCCTGGATGCTCAAACAAGCCATCTACCTGTCAATCAAAGCGTCCACGCTCTTAATCCTGCATAACTTTAAGCCTTAATATAATGTGAACAGGTGAGTTGTATATAAATTCACCCTCAGTACAGTTGTCATGAACGGGGAAATTAGCTACAGAGACCAAAACTGTTTTTTGTACCAGGCTGTAAACATGTTTATTTCTGCTGTGAAACATGGGGACTTATGGAGACTGACTCACTTCTGGAGCCAGCCTCAAGTGGACGTTTGAGGAACTGCAGTTTTTGGTACTGACTGGAAATGACAGCTTTGACTCTGTCTAGTTGCGGTCTCAGATATCTTAGGATTTCATTTCAAACCCACATGTGAGGGTCTCTAAAGAAGAAAAAGAAGAATCTGTCTGAGAGGAGCCATCAGCCAAATATTCTCTAAATCTAAAACTACAAAACGGCGTCCAAAATAAAACAGTGTGTAAATCCTGAGACAGCTGGGACCACCTGTCACCCAAAGAGATTTGTGGAATATTAGCTACCTAAGGAGGGTTTACACTGTCTGGTCTTGGTCTCGCAGTATCTTGACCCCTCAAAGTCCTGTCTGGGTTTCTGTGCACTCTGGTCTCGGTCATGACGACGATAACTTCCTATAATCCTGTAAAACAGAACGTGTTCTGTGTGAACAGACATATCGATGCTTTAATTAGCTTTATTGATTGCACAAGCATAACTGGTTTTGTTTACTGATCATAGTCCAGACAGGAAGTGGTCACAGATCTTGATCTTGTGTCTTGAGTTTAGTTTTTCTTCACCGTCACAGGAACTCGAGGTGAATTTATTTCCCTTCAGCTTCTTCTGTAACGCGAATTGTCTCAGTTTAGATGAAGTTTGGTCACCAGTAAGTCGTTTCTATGATTTCTCTAATTAGAAAAGTGACCATCTCTCGTAAGCTTTACCTAATAATCAGCTCAGATGAAATCTGTAACTCACTCCGGTGAGTCGGTTTGACACAAAAACCCCAAAGCGTGAACAGAAATATTAAATAATATTTGTCACAGTGAGTGCGACTGCAGCGACACACAACCCAAAAGACCTAAAAGAAACATTACAGCCTCGGATTAATCGTGTTTTTGATACAAACTCAGCGTTCTACTACACAGATGGTTGAAAATGAATAACTAAGAGTCATTTTTGATTCAATCTGAGCATCTCGAATGCACCGAACAGCTTAGACAGACCCTAACAATGTGCACAGATCCTGTGTGAGTTGGGAGGATTTACAGTCCGTCTTCAACTTCCACCAAATGACCAGCAGAGACTCGGCCTCGCGCTGTGCTTCCTCCTCGCCGCGCTGGACAGGGAGGTCAGCGAGATTACTGGACACACAGTCAGCCTCGCGTTGAGCACAAACCTCCTCCGGCCAAACAAAAACCCGCTATCAGAGGATGACACAAAACACCAGCCCGCCGGGCATCCTCCTCCACCTCCTCCTGCTCCTTCAGTTCCTCCACCGCTCTGGAGCAAACGCCTCAGTGAGCCTCACTTCAGCTTGTTTGCGGCCATGTTGGAGGCAAGGTGACAAGAGCAATACAAGAGAAACATTCCTGTAATTTCCCAAAAAGAGCTTACGGTGGAATTATTCTCCAAAGGGGGGGAAAGCTGCCACCTCGCTCTCTTCTTCCTCTCAGTTTACCTAACTTACCCCCCAAAAAAAAAAAAGGAGAAGGGGTGGTGGGGGAGGTTTATCCACACAAACACACACACACACACACACACAACCCTCCTGAGGAATGGCTGGCGAGCAGAGAAGAAATGCGCCCTGACAATCTCGCCTTCCCTCCGGCGGCCGGATGCCAGAAACGAGCGCTGTTTCTTCTGAGAGATCTTTTACCGAAGATGCCAGGGATTAAGAAAGAAAAGACTGCAGGACACAGCTGTGTCACCTAGCATTAAACAGCCCTAAACTCTCCCGTTATGAGATACTCTGCGCAGAAGAGAAAAAAAATAAAATAGGTCAGGCCGGGCAAAACGAGGAGAGAGAAGAGAGAAAACAGGAGAGAGGTTTTTGATTTCAAGCCCTCACGCCCCTGGACTCTGAACACACATGAACGTACATGCAAATCAGTTAAAGTGCAAATGTAGAAATGCACAAAGATCTGAATATTATCTCTGAACATAAACAGCTAAAATACATGCAAGTGTCTGAAGTTGTTTCCTGTTTAATATTCTGACAAACAGGATTCGAGTCAAGGTGGAAGTTAAATTAAATGCTTAAATATTCAAGTTATTTATCAACCGCATCGTGTTCAACATCTGAAAACATGATATTCATGTCTTTGGTCTTTACAGATGAATATTTGTGAATTTTTTTTTTTACTTTTCTGTCATTTTCAGGTCTGTGGATGAATATTTGGAGCTCATGCCCGGAGAGGAACTGCTCGTGTTATCGAGGTTGGTTCAAATGTTAAAAAGATTTCAGGTTGTTGTTGTCGGGTCACGGAAGATCAGCGAGCTGAACTTATGATTTAATAAAAAGTGGGGAACAGTGAGAGAAGCAACTTTAGTTTTTAAATGCAGCTCCGTAAAAGTTTATTTATTTATGAAGGTCAAAGTGTTTGACAGAGCAAAAAATAAAAACAGAAATAGACAACACAGAAGAACTGAAATAGATAAAAAAATATAAAATGTTTAGAAAAGAAAAATAAGTTTGAGAACGATTGGACCAATTGAGCAAAACATAAAAACTACAACGTATGGTAGTAAATTAAAATCTATTCAGCGAATAAAAAAAATCTCACAGTGACTGACTGGGTCTAGCTACAACTAAGAGTCCGGCTGCTCGGCATATACTGATGTAGCGTACCTAAAAGATCGTCGATTTAAAAACTAAGACTTAAAATCTATTTGAAGACTTTAAAACACGTGCTCTCTGTTTGGTCTCCGTCAGGGCGCGGGGCTGCAGAACTCTGGACAAGTTTTAGGAACTAAAGCAACGACGGCAGCTGAATGATACAGATTTTAGCTCCGAAGCTGCGACTCATAATTATTATCATTACAGATTAATTAGCAGATTATTTCCCTAATTGATTATTTGGCCCGTAAATCACCAGAAATTAGTGAAAATCGAGATTCTCTACCGCCTGAGCAGATATTAAATGTCTCGTCTGAAGAGAAGCAGCAAATTTTCAAATGTTAATAAAAGTTTTAAAAATCTGAGATACTACATTTTCTATTATAAAGAGTTTGGACTTTTGGCATCTGCAGCTTCAACATTTTCGTCTTTATTGGACAGTTTAGACACTCAGGAAACACGAGGCAAACGGAGCGGCGAGTCATGCCACAAAGCTGCCCAGCAGGAATCGAACCGCTGCGGTTATATATCGGTTTCTCCACCGCGACCGAGCACGCCCTAAAAAAAGAAACCCGGCCGTCATCGGCCATCATTCTTTCGAGAAGCGTCTGCTCTCGCTCTCTGAAACCAAAGTTTCCTGTCGTCTTTGTCATCCCGCTCGGCCCGCTCTGAATAATTCAGCGGGCTGCCTGGTCGAATGCAAACAAACGGAATAAAACATAGATGGTTATGAGGCATAAATATGAACAAACAGCATCTAGGAGCATTAAGAAAACAGAGCGTCGGGGCTTCGGAGCGACACATGAGGACAGTGTGTTTGACTCTGCCCACCCTCCCACATATTTCATTCACCCCCCTAATGATGTGTGGCCTGTCAGAGAGACGCCGCCAAATTACATTCAGGACTACAAAGCCTCTGTCCGAGGTTTTCGCTGTCTGCGCGACACCCTGCAAAACAATAACTGGGATTCAGCAGCTGCAAATTGCACTAAAATTTCCCATTCTCTCTCTGTGAATTATTAATGAGAGCTCAACCAAAAAAGACAAAAAAAAGAAAGAAAGGAGGGGAGAGAGAAATATCTACAGTATGCCCGAGCAGAGGAGAATGCTATAAAGCCGTAATTATGCCAGAGAATGAGAAATGGAACAAAGTTGTTGGAGCCAGAAAAGGCGAGGCAGAAACTGAAACTAAGAGCTGGAAATTTAGAGCTCAGAGGGTGAGAAGAAAAAGTCGTTTTACTACATATGCAAAACAAAAAAATATCCACACACAATTAAAAAAAAAGGATGAACAACAGGATTTGCATCCGTCTCTGTCAGGATGTAAAAGAAATATACGTGCGATGAGGAAGACGAGGTCAAAATACATCCAGGATCTGTTTGGGAATGAAAACCCGACAAGTCCAAATCTGAATAACAGGCTGGTTCTCCCAGCAGGAGGCTGAACCCGTTTCATCGTACAACAGAGAAATGACTGACAGTCCGTGTGGCTTTACTCCACAGATCATTTCTTTTATAAAGATTGTTGTTTTTTTCTGACAGCCTCTCGTGAAACAAAACACGGCAGCTTCACCTCGCACGTTTCACGATTAGGAACGCTGCAAATGACCCAGAAAAACTCACCTGATGCTCTAGATCTGATAACCCAGAGATCAGATACCAGTGGAAGAAATACCACAGAGTAAAAATACTTTAAATTCTAAGTATTTATGAGTAAAATACACTTTTTAAAGTATTAAACATGTCCTGTTGTGTAATCTGCAACAATGTATTTGTGCAGTATTTCCTCTTAATTCTCATTAAAAGTGAAGTAGCTCAAAGTAATCAAGTAAAAGCAACATTTAAACTTGATTTTATGTTTTATGAGCCGCACTAACAGAACAAAAATAAACATTTTGTGCAACAGTAGATGACGTAAAGTAGTTTGTTTCGCCTTGTATTGTTTTATTGGACCTCTCGGTCGGCGAGTTTTGTTCCCTCGTTCTTGTCATACGTTCGTGGGTGCAGCCTTTCGTTTTTAAGGTTGAGATGTTTTATAGATGTTTGTTCAGTTCAGGATACATCACTTTCTAATAGAAACACGCCGAATATTTGTTTTTGCTTTTCACTGTTCAGATTTATAAATTCATAAATCATTTCCTGATTTATCTCATCAGTGTTTTGACGTTAGAAGATGTTCAGCTGGTTTCTGGACGTTTGAACCGAGTCGCAGACTCTGAATATAATAAAATAAATTTATATATTATATAAATATTAAAATAATTTCAGGATTCGTCGCTCAGTGCAACATTAACTTTACGTTGTTTATCTTTGAGCACAAACACACTCGTCCTCACTGCTCTGTTGTCTTTTGGCACATGTTTGAGAAAGTGCCAGCCAGAGTAACACACACACACACACACACACACACACACGCACGCGCGCACGCGCGCGCGGGCACACACGGTTCGACTGAGGGCTTGGCATGGATCCTCTGCTCACAGGAGGCAGTGGCGTCCCTCAGGGATCCATAACCAACCAAATAGCTCTGAGAGAGAGAGAGAGAGAGAGCAGCTAGCTCGCTCACCCAGCTGGGCCTCAGCACTTTCTCACTGTGTGTGTGTGTGTGTGTGTGTGTGTGTGTGTGTGTGTGTGTGTGTGTGTGTGTGTGTGTGTGTGTGTGTGTGTGTGTGTGTGTGTGTGTGTGTGTGTGTGTGTGTGTGTGTGTGTGTGTGTGTGTGTGTGATGGGAGGAGGATGGAGGATGGAGGACCAGATGACAGACACAGTCGACTCCCAGCATACTGTGGGTGAAATTAGGTCGTTCACCTGATCTGGAGAGAGAGAGAGAAAAATAATCAAACGAGACAGTATGTGTGGCCAAAAGTATGTGGACACTGAAATATGCCAACAACCCATCAAAAAAAATCAGATATTAGACGATAATTTCCCTTAATATGACTCTGGAATGATCACATGATGATGCCTGACCTCACAGTCAGAAAAATCAAGTTTAAATGGAGGACAGTAATAAACGTGTTTTAGGTGAGCAGCAGGAAACTTTATCCGGACTCAGACGTCAGATTTTCTTCATGCTCCTGCAGTAAAGGCTCCTTCACGAGCTCGAATAGTTAAACATTAAAAAAAAAAAAAAAGATTTTACCTGACACAGCTCCACCTGGTCGGGGGTTAAAGGTCACGATGACGGCGTCTCCGTTAGTGACTCAGGATTTTAGAAAGTCGTTTGGTGGTTGGAGCAGCCGGCTGAGACACGTTCATGTGTTTCCTGGTGCTGTTGTGCCCTCTACTGGCTGCTGAGTGGAAGTTACAACAGAGTGTGTGTGAGCGTTAGATTTTTCAGTTTGAAGCCTGCTGACACACAGGGTACATGTTTAATATTCACCGTGTTTATTTCTCCATCTTCACTTCAACCTCTGAAACCTTCTTTTAATTATTTATTAGAAACATTTTTAAAGGTTTTTACCTCAGACAGTGAAATTACGTCTAACTAGTAGTAATCCTAAACATTTAACACCACTCTCAAGAGTTTACATGCATGAACTTACTTTTAATTTATGAAAATTTAAGTATATTTGTGGAATATTTTGTTCCTAATACTTCAGTGATTCTTGGCTGTACCACTCACGAAGGGAAGCTCCACAGCTTGAGAATCGATGTTGTGGACAGTTAATTCATCCTGTAACCTTCAATGTTTCCTTTTTTTATAAGATTGTTTGTCTTTTTAATCCGTGTTCAAGTTCTGGAGAAGATCACTCAACTTATTTTAGACTAGTGGAAAGAAAATACACATCAGATACATTAAATGATGCCTGGATTGTAGATTTATGGACAAAACAAGTGATGCAAAATCCTCTGACTGCAAAATGTCAGCACAGTGAAACACACATTTTAAACCTGGCCTTATAGTGTCTATGGAAATGTGCATTTTTAATAAGACAACGCCTCATCTGCATATTTAAAACAGAACTTGAAATGTTCACCTGTGACGTTTCCCTTTTAAAGCCAGACTTTCTGTGTGTGTGTGTGTGTGTGTGTGTGTGTGTGTGTGTGTGTGTGTGTGTGTGTGTGTGTGTGTGTGTGTGTGTGTGTGTGTGTGTGTGTGTGTTTCAGAGCTCCTGTCACTCCCGTCTCCTCCTCAGAGTTCAAGGTCGCCGTGCGGCTATTTCCAGCTCGTCTTCGCTTTGATCCGTGTCGCAAAATGACAAGGTAACGCAACTCGGGGGGTCAGCTGTGTTACAGGAACGCTTCCACGGATCGGGAAAGAGAAAATCAATCCTGCCTGACAGTGTCTTCAGGATACTCCGACCTGACTGGACGATGACAACTACACACACACACACAGAAGATGGTGTATACACATGCACTTGAAACTCACACTAACATTCACACACGTACACAAACAAACACTTGTAGTGCACACAAACACAAGCCGCGGCCAAATATAGCGCATGCACACACTCCAGCTGTCTCTCCGTCTGACACAGACGACCTCTGTCAGCTCCGGGTTTCGCCTGTCGTCTCGTCAAGGTGCATCAGAGAGACAAGGTGTCGGCCACAAAGTTCATCGGTGGCTAACCGCTTCTGAAAAGTTTGGCGCCGCGCAAAATGTTTCGAGGGATGAGAGAAAGATGAAGTGGTCACAGACGACCCTTTGACGTCTGTCAGGATGGATGTCAAACACAAAGTTAAAATACAGTTTTACCTCCACTTACTAAGTTAACACCCAATTTTAGCTCATAACTAATGAATATATGCGAGCTACTGAACCCAAATATCACAGGAAAACTTTAAATTACATTCCACCACATCCTTCATGTTCGGTCCTCATCAGGTGGTCGACCACAAACGGCACCATCGGCCGTGTGCTGAAGGAGTTTGGGGTGGAGCTGGTGTGTCTTCATGAGGATCCTCACAGGAACGTTTGTCAGGAAATGGATGTGTGGTGTGTGAATACTAACCATGTTCACCATCTGATGGCTCAAAAGAAGGTCAGGCTCTGCAGGCTGCAAGCTGCACTTCGGAGCAGTAAGTATGACATGAGCTGAAAGACGTAATGTTATTTAAACTGAACAAGTCACACTTGTTTTGTTCTTGTTGTTCAGGAAGAGGTGGACATCGGCGCCGTCATCGTGCAGGAGGTGGTGCCGGTACTGGACGGCGACACAGAGGAGAGAGGCCCGAGCATCGAGCCTTTCCCGCCGCCATGGATCTGGTTGCGAGCGGCGACGTCGGCCTGGGAGTTAACGGACATGACACATGGAAGTGGAAGACACACTAACGAAGCAGAAAACACATTTACTGTCACCCTGTAGAGTTTGGTAGATAAAATATTAAAATTTAACTTCCTGTGTGAAGACACGACACAATTTGAAACATTCCAATGTTACCTGGTGAAAATTAATGAACGTCTGTATAGTCAAAGTGTTATTAGTCATTAAATCTTCCTGGATGAGTATAAGTGTGAGTGTAGAAAGAGACTCTAAATCTGTTAAGCACGTCGCCCTGCTCTGGGTTTTGGGTTAGATCCAAACGAAAGAGTGGAAACTACAGGTGATCAACGATGTGGATCTATAGCTCAGTTTGGTAGCACGCCACTTGTGAGCTGTATAGTTGTGAGTTCGAATCTCATGCGGTGCAGTCAGTTTTGAGGGCTGCGTCCACAAGGCAGAGTGTAAACTGCGAGAAAAATCATCACTACCTATGTGAGGCTGATAGCGCAGATTGGTAGAGTGCCACTTGTAAGCAGTGAAGTTGTGGGTTTGAATCTTATGAGGTGCAGTTGGTTTTGAGGGCTGCGTCCAAAAAGGAGAGTGTAAATTGCGAGAAAAAGCATCTTCCCTCATGTGGCCCGATAGCGCAGATTGGTAGAGCGCTGCTTGTAAGTGGTGAAGTCGTGGGTTAGAATCTTATGAGCTGCAGTTGGTTTTGAGGGCTGTGCCCAAAAAGAAGAGTGTAAACTACGAGAAAAAGCATCTCCTCCTGTGTGGGCTGATAGCGCAGATTGGTAGAGCGCCGCTTGGAGCTTCTGAAGTCGTGGGTTCGAATCTTATGAGGCCCAGTCAGTTTTGAAGACCAACACCCAAAGTTTAGAGAAGAATCGGTTAAACCGGTGCTCCTGCTCCACTGGCTAAGGATGGTAGCGCACTGCCTTGAGGTGTGGAGGACGTAGGTTCGTTGGAGGGTTGGATTGGAAACTAGAGGTCTGTGTATACCTATAGCTCAGTTAGGTAGAGTGCTCCCTGTAGGTGTTGAAGTCGTGAGTTCGAATCTTATGAGGTGCAGTTGGTTTTGAGGGCTGCGTCCAAAAAGAAGAGTGTGAACTGCGAGAAAAAACATCTCCACCTGTGTCGGCCGATCGCTCAGATTGGTGGAGCGCCGCCTGTAAGTGGTGAAGTCGTGGGTTCGAATCTTATGAGGTGCAGTTGGTTTTGAGGGCTGCGTCAAAAGGAAGAGTGTAAACTGCGAGAAAAAAACATCTCCACCTGTGTGGGTCGATAGCGCAGATTGTTAGAGCGCCGCTTGGAGCTTCTGAAGTCGTGGGTTCGAATCTTGTGAGGTGCAGTCAGTTTTGAAGGCCAACTCCCAAAGTTTAAAGTTAAGAGCGCTCACGGTGAAGGTCTGTTTGTAGTTCACTGGATAGCTCAGTGGTTGGTTCCCACTGACTTTGCCCCGGTTGATGCGTGTTCGAATCCAGGTGGACTACAGCCTGGGATACATGGATGCTTTGGAACATCATCTGGCTAACCTGTAAACAGCGTTAGTCCAGAGTTCCAATAGATGCGATCGGAAAGTGAAATCATACGCTACAGATTCACAAGGTGCAATAACAATGCTACGGCAAGGAGGAGTCAGGACGCCAGGACTGATGGGGGATGTAGTCATCCCCCACATTAAAACGGGATCTTTGGGTACCAAGCCCCAACATACGAGTAAATTAATAATTACTGAATATAAATTAGACTTAGGCAGGGGCCTGATGTGAGTGTAAAAGTATCCACGTCCTTCAGGTGAGAGTAAAGTACCAAGTGAGTACCTCTGAGTACATCTGATAGCGTGATGATCGCAGTTTCCAGTCGGTAAAGAGATAGATAGAATAAGTTAAATACTTAAAATACGCCCAGATGATGGGACAAGCAAACATGTTACGTTTTTTTTCATTTACTTACTTATTTATCACACACACAGTTAATTATACACATGCAAACATGCAAGACAGTAAGGATGAGTATGACAGTTCCTTCACACACTTACTGTCTTGTATAGATTGTATAAGACAGACTTACTTATTACACTCATACAGACAGTAAGGGGAGTACTGTCATACTGTAATCATATTGTTTCATTCTTTATTACACACTCATACAGACAGTAAGGCAGTAACGGGGTACACTTTACTGTTAAGACAGTATGACTGTACCCCCCTTACTGTCTTGAGACAGTCTCTTAAGGACAGTAGGTAGGGTATAAAAATAATAAAAATTAAAAAAGTAACATGTTTGCTTGTCCCATCATCTGGGCGTAGTTTAAGTATTTAACTTATCCTATCTATCTCTTTACCGACTGGAAACTGCGATCATCACGCTATCAGATGTACTCAGAGGTACTCACTTGGTACTTTACTCTCACCTGAAGGACGTGGATACTTTTACACTCACATCAGGCCCCTGCCTAAGTCTAATTTGTGTTCAGTAATTATTAATTTACTCGTATGTTGGGGCTTGGTACCCAAAGATCCCGTTTTAATGTGGGGGATGATTACATCCCCCATCAGTCCTGGCGTCCTGACTCCTCCTTGCCGTAGCATTGTTATTGCACCTTGTGAATCTGTAGCGTATGATTTCACTTTCCGATCGCATCTATTGGAACTCTGGACTAACGCTGTTTACAGGTTAGCCAGATGATGTTCCAAAGCATCCATGTATCCCAGGCTGTAGTCCACCTGGATTCGAACACGCATCAACCGGGGCAAAGTCAGTGGGAACCAACCACCGAGCTATCCAGTGAACTACAAACAGACCTTCACCGTGAGCGCTCTTAACTTTAAACTTTGGGTGTTGGCCTTCAAAACTGACTGCACCTCACAAGATTCGAACCCACGACTTCAGAAGCTCCAAGCGGCACTCTACCAATCTGAGCTATCAGCCCACACAGGAGGAGATGTTTTTTCTCGCAGTTTACACTCTGCCTTGTGGACGCAGCCCTCAAAACTGACTGCACCTCATGAGTTTCAAACCCACGACTTCAGAAGCTCCAAGCAGCGCTCTACCAATCTGCGCTATCGGCTCACAAAGGTGGAGATGTTTTTTCTCGTAGTTCACACTCTTCCTTTTGGACGCAGCCCTCAAAACTAACTGCACCTCATAAGATTCGAACCCACGACTTCACCACTTACAGGGAGCACTCTACCAAACTGAGCTATAGGTCCACGCAGACCTCTAGTTTCCACTCTTTGTTTTGGATCCAATCCAAGCCTCCTTTAAGACTTCTTTTATTCGAACACGGACCTTAAATATTTCACCAATGGGTTGGAGGTGATGAACTGCTTTTCTTACAGATTTTCACTTTTTTGTTTGGATACAGACTTTTAAATTTAAGGGATTCCATGACCTCTGAGCTTTTGGGCAGTCCTTTAACATTCTATGAGCTATTGGATCTTTGAGGTTTAGAGGGTGTTTGTTGGACGTTGTGAGGGGACAGTGAAGCTGTGTCAATTAAAACTGAACATTTTCTTTGTAAAGGCAGAATTTATAGAGTTAGATTGGCATGTAACTTGTAAAATATGCCAATTTTCTTTTCAGTCAAAGTATATTTAGTCACAGACGACCCTTTAACTTTTTACATCATGTACCGGTTTGACATCCATCATGACAGACGTTACAGTACAGTCCACCCTGTTTTTGTCCCGTTGCTGCAGCACCTGTTGTTGAGCGATGGTCGCCCGCTGCTTTACGTCACAGACCAACAGTAGGAGACGGACAGATCATACAGTGTATGCGCAGCTTCATAACTTTCTGTCATCTTTTCTTGAACATTTCATTTCTGGTGTCGCAGGGTGAGAAGACACACATGAAGAATCGCTGCGTGACCTGGACGTTATTGACCTCCCCCCCTCGTTGTGCCACCAGGTAAAATGTTCTGTAAAAAGAGAGTGCGACATGTTTTGAAGTGTTTTGAGTGTCGCACCAGCCGCCGGCGTCTTCATCAATAAGCGTATCTGCTCTCCATCCCTCAGAGGTTGTAATATCTGCTGTTTCTGTGGCCAAACAATGCCTGCAAGCGCTGGCAACCGTTACACTCCCTCCCAGGTCATCGAGCATTCCCTGCTAGCTAATTACAACAGGGCCTGTAGTCGTCTGCACCCCTGCCTCCCTCCCTCTCCTGTCTGGAAACACAGGCAGGGGCAGGGGTTGCGAGGGGGACATATTTCTGACAAATGTGCCATCTCCATAATTAGCTCAGAAGCAACATATGAAACATTAAACACGCCGGGCGCTGACGACAATCAAAACATTTCATTTGTTGTCAATTATTCATTACTTTGAAGGTTCTGAAGGGGTCGTTAATATGGAAATCAGCTCGCGATGCTAACAAGGTTGTAGTATCTGATTCCAGATCATCTTTTTTTTTTTCTTTTAGGCTAACATTGTCTTTTCTGTCCCTCTATTGTGATTTCGTCTCTTATTCATGAAGCCAGCTCTTCAAACACAGACTTAAAAACAAGCCGCCTTCACTCACTTTATTAAAGGAAACTGTATTTGATGAAATTCTTTGATAGCTTCAAGTTCAGCAAATGAAGTTAAACCACCCAAAACTAATCTAGTAAATGTTTTTTTTTTGCACCTGCCTTTATTAATGTGTAATTCCCCTCGGTGGCTGTCATAGCAGACCTGCCAACAGAGAGCGGCCACTAAAGTTCCCCCTGTCTGTAGCTTTTCACGGTTTAGTTCCCCTACAATTAATTAACGGGATGAAAAGTCCCACGCAGCACCTCGCCACCGCGGCTACCTTTGCCAGCTGTCAAATTGGAGAGACGTGGACTGGAAAAATAAGCCCGAGGCTGGGGCTATTTAAGGTAATTAGTTTTGATGCATGCAGCTCTCAATCCCTATTACCTGTCGACTGCTGCCACCAACCGCCACAGACTGCCCGGGGCTCCGCTCAGTTAGGGAGTTCAGCGTAACATGTTTGAATCAGACTGGTGATGTCGTACATGCCCCATGAGCGAGCACTGCTCTGTTGATGCCGAGTAGTTCTGCAGATGATTTAGCTGTGGTCTTCTAAAAACAGGGTTCCCACACCTTTTTTTTTTAAATGAACAAATTCAAGCACTTTTCAAGCACCAGTTTTTCCATTTTTCCAGCACCTTTAAATAGGTAGCCTACTAGTTGTGTTTGCCATGATGGTCATGGGAAGCGCAGCGGTGCCACTGTATGGCATAATAATATGGGTCTAATTAGCATTATTTCATATGGTGGTAGATTGACTGTTTTGATTTTTAACTAATTGTGAAATTTCAAGCATTTTCAAGCACTTCACAAAAAAATTCAAGCGTTTTTACAACCTTTAAAACACTGAATTGAAATTCAAGCATTTTCAAGGAATTCAAGCACCCGTGGGAACCCTGTAAAAATGTGCCTCTTTCTTCCACCTCTGATTTTGCACGATGGCCTGTGCACTGTTGATTTACGTTTTCACTTAAATTTCAGACGGTCATGGTTGTGAAATGAAGCCGCTGAGACCTCTTCTCTCTGCGCTCATGTAGTTGGTAAGTTCGCCCTCGTGAAATGTGAATTTGTACAGAGGTAAAACAGGCTTCAGGTTTCAAACCAGGCACTTCACCTCCTCTTTGTGCCCTGCGGTTGTAAAACAGTCCTCAAAATTAACCAGCTGACTCAGGAAGAGTTTCTCTCAGAGCTTTCAGCCTTTACAACAGGAGTTTTTAGAGACAGGTGAGCGCAGTCACTCGGTCTTAACAGTCTTAATTACCCAGAATTTAGTCCTAACCTAAAAATAGTCGACAGTTCTTTGAATCTAGACATCTAAGTCTTGACAGATCTAGTCAGAGTCTGGCCCCAGGCTTGAACTTTTTCAAGTAGGATGTTTTAATATCTGTTCAGAAGTGCCAGCTGTGTTTTCTCCATCAAACTCGTGCTGATTTACGCTCTCTCTTCATTCCTTTTTGATGCAAACGGTCCCGTTTTCCTCAGCGGGGACACAGATTCTTTGTATTTCTGTCCTCAGACACTGTACGCGTGCAAGCAGCGAGCCCACGGTCATCATTAAGACAGTAAATCTGCATATTCCCCAACAGTACAGTCACTTTAAACTTAAAGTTGCCCAAGGAAAGACAATACCCAGCCTCTCTCTTCAATTATTTATTCTCACATCACCCCAAAAAGATGACAAATGCTAATTCTGGTCCATTCCCCAGCTGGGCATCCAAGTGCTCATTAGTTTTAAAGAAGGTTAATCCATTTAGGTTTTGCATATTGATATGCCAATTATGTCTAATCGTGGAATAGGCATCCGTCAAGGTAATAGTGCATAAACACATGCAGGAACATTAGGGAGAAGTCAACGTTATAATAAAGTAGGTGTTAATTGGTGAAGGGAGGACTGTCGGCTAACTCATGTGTGTAATGTACAGCCGGGTGAGAGGGGGAGGGAGGGTTTCATCAGATTCTTTTCTCCCCCGAAACATGTCATTTGCAAAACCTCATGCTGTGAGCTCTCTGGGTGTCTCGACTGAAGAGGAAGGTCACAGGGGCGAGGGGATTGTAGGAGGGTGGTGGAGAGAAAATGTTTACTTAATCTGTAACAGAGTCAGACGTCTACGTTTCTAACTATTGTTTTAAAGCAGTGTGTATGTTTTTTATTGGTGTATCATCATTTTCATTGTGTTTTCGCTATCTTAGAATCAACAGAGGAAGCGGGATGTCTTCCACGGTGTTCAACTTGTTTCTACACCACCCCAGAGCGGTATGCTGTTTGTAGTTTTTTACACAAGTTTCTTTGCTAAGGTTTTTCTACACCTATATATATTGGTGGTAATCTGCAACGTCACCACTAGATGTCACTAAATCCCACACACACACTGGAGCTTTTATAATGTTTCGTCAGTGTGCGTTCAGACAGGATCCGGTGAGGTGTTTCTGTTTGCTTGAGTCGGGGTCGTCTGTTCAGGCTCCGGTGGTCCACGCTGCAGAGGTGTCAGGGAAAAAAGGTTCCGCCGTGCAGGAGCAGAAGTTGAGCCAGATCCCGACATCAGGCTCCGGCCGCCAATCAGACACTGAGTGAGTGATCTGTCAAACTTCCACTGTCAGCCTGAAATGTTTCTCACTCTAGCACTTACTTTAACTCACTCTCTCTCACTAACACTTACTCTAACTCTCTCTCTCTCTCACTAACACTTACTCTAACTCTCTCTCTCTCACTAACACTAACACTTACTCTCTCTCACACTAACACTCTCTCTCACACTAACTCTCTCTCACACTAACACTTACTCTAACTCTCTCTCACACTAACACTCTCTCTCACACTAACTCTCTCTCACACTAACACTTACTCTAACTCTCTCTCACACTAACTCTCTCTCTCACACTAACTCTCTCTCTCACACTAACACTCTCTCTCTCACACTAACTCTCTCTCTCACACTAACACTCTCTCTCTCACACTAACTCTCTCTCTCACACTAACACTCTCTCTCTCTCACACTAACACTCTCTCTCTCACACTAACACTTACTCTAACTCTCTCACACTAACACTTACTCTAACTCTCTCTCACACTAACACTCTCTCTCACACACTGACTCTCTCTCTCACACTAACACTTACTCTAACTCTCTCTCTCACACTAACTCTCTCTCACACTAACACTTACTCTAACTCTCTCTCTCTCACACTAACTCTCTCTCACACACTAACACTCTCTCACACACTAACACTCTCTCACACACTAACACTTCTCTAACTCTCTCATACTAACTCACTCTCTCTCTCACCAACACTTACTCTAACTCTCTCTCTCACACACTAACTCTCTCTCTCTCTCACACACCAACACTTACTCTAACTCTCTCTCTCACACTAACACTCTCTCACACACTAACACTTACTCTAACTCTCTCTCTCTCTCACTAACACTTACTCTAACTCTCTCTCTCTCTCACTAACACTTACTCTAACTCTCTCACACACTGACTCTCTCTCACACACTGACTCTCTCTCACACTAACACTCTCTCTCACACACTAACTCCCTCTCTCTCACTAACACTTACCTCTAACTCTCTCTCACACTAACTCTCTCTCTCTCACACTAACTCTCTCTCACTAACACTTCTCTAACTCTCTCACACTAACTCACTCTCTCTCTCACTAACACTTACTCTAACTCTCTCTCACACTAACTCTCTCTCTCTCACACTAACACTTACTCTAACTCTCTCTCTCTCACACCAACACTCTCTCTCTCTCACACTAACACTTACTCTGACTCTCTCTCACACTAACTCACTCTCTCTCACTAACACTTAGTCTAACTCTCTCTCACACACTGACTCTCTCTCTCACACTAACACTTACCTCTAACTCTCTCTCACACTAACTCACTCTCTCTCTCACTAACACTTACTCTAACTCCCTCTCTCTCACACTAACTCTCTCTCACACTAACACTTTAACTCTCTTTCACACTAACTCTCTCTCTCTCACACTAACTCTCTCTCTCACACTAACACTTCACTAACTCACTCTCTCTCTCACTAACACTTACTCTAACTCTCTCTCTCACACTAACACTCTCTCTCTCACACTAACTCTCTCTCACACACTGACTCTCTCTCACACTAACACTCTCTCTCACACACTAACTCTCTCTCTCTCACTAACACTTACTCTAACTCTCTCACACACTGACTCTCTCTCTCACACTAACACTCTCTCTCTCTCACACTAACACTTACTCTAACTCTCTCTCACACACTGACTCTCTCTCACACTAACACTTACTCTAACTCACTCTCTCTCACACTAACACTCTCTCTCTCACACTAACTCCCTCTCTCTCTCACACTAACTCTCTCTTTCACACTAACTCTCTCACACACTAACTCACTCTCTCTCTCACTAACACTTACTCTAACTCTCTCTCACACTAACACTTACTCTAACTCTCTCTCTCACACTAACACTCTCTCTCTCACACCAACACTCTCTCTCTCTCACACTAACTCTCTCTCTCACACTAACACTTACTCTAACTTTCTCTCACACTAACTCACTCTCTCTCTCACTAACACTTACTCTAACTCTCTCTCTCACACACTGACTCTCTCTCTCACACTAACACTTACCTCTAACTCTCTCTCTCACTAACACTTACTCTAACTCTCTCTCTCACACACTGACTCTCTCTCTCACACTAACACTTACCTCTAACTCTCTCTCTCACTAACACTTACTCTAACTCTCTCTCTCACACACTGACTCTCTCTCTCACACTAACACTTACTCTAACACTCTCTCACACTAACTCACTCTCTCTCTCACTAACACTTACTCTCAACTCTCTCTCTCACACTAACACTCTCTCTCACACTAACTCTCTCTCTCACACTAACACTCTCTCACACTAACACTCTCACACACTAACTCTCTCTAACTCTCTCTCACACTAACTCACTCTCTCTCACACCAACACTTACTCTAACTCTCTCTCTCTCACACTAACTCTCTCTCTCACACTAAAACTTACTCTCTCTCTCACACACTAACCCTCTAACTCTCTCTCTCACACTAACACTTACTCTAACTCACACTTACTCTAACTTACTCTCTCTCTCACTAACACTTACTCTCTCTCTCTAACTCTCTCTCCCACACCAACACTTACTCTAACTCTCTCTCTCTCACTAACATTTACTCTCACTCTCTAACTCTCTCTCTCTCACTCTAACACTTACTAACTTTCTCTCACACTAACTCACTCTCTCACTAACACTTACTCTAACTCTCTCTCTCACACACTGACTCTCTCTCACACTAACTCACTCTCTCACACTAACACTTACCTCTAACTCTCTCTCACGCTAACTCACTCTCTCTCACATTAACACTTACTCTAACTCTCTCTCCCTCTTACACTAACTCTCTCTCTCACACACTAACTCTCTCACACTAACACTTAATCTAACTCTGTCTCACACTAACACTTACTCTGACTCTCTCACACTAACTCTCTCTCTCACACTAACACTTACTCTAACTCTCTCACACTAACACTTACTCTAACTCTCTCACACTAACACTTACTCTGACTCTCTCACACTAACTAACTCTCTCTCTCTCACACTAACTCTCTAACTCTCTTTCTCTCACACTAACACTTACTCTGACTCTCTCACACTAACACTCTAACTCTCTCTCTCTCTCTCTAACACTTTAACTCTCTCACACTAACTCACTCTCTCTCACACTAACACTTACTCTAACTCTCTCTCTCACACTAACTCTCTCTCTCACACTAACACTTACTCTAACTCTCTCACACTAACTCACTCTCTCTCACTAACACTTACTCTAACTCTCTCTCTCACACTAACTCTCTCACTCACTCTTACTCTCAAAAATAATAGTAGTAATAACATATTTTACTGATTGTCTTACAGCTACTTTAATGATACTTAATTACTGAATTAATTTGTTTTCATTTTATTTTCTATCAGGATTAATATTAGAATTACATTATAAGTTCTGAGAATTTAAAACGTTATTTTCAATTTATATAAAAAGTTTTAATTGGATCTGATTTTTTGTTGGACAAATGAAAAAGAGACGTCCGTGTCTGGACACTAACTGGTGGAGTAAAACTTTTTTTAATCTTCAGCCAATGTTTGTTAAATATCTTTAAAACACATAAAAACATGATTGTTTACCTACACTACAGTTCAGCAGTTCAGTCAGAGCGGATATTTTCAGAGTAAACCTTCACTGTTGTCTTCATTCACTGGCAGCGAGAGCTGATCCCAACGTTTCTATAAAGCGATGGACGTCGCTGAAGGAGTTGTAGAGCGGCACCGGAGCAACTCGCAGCACACTGGGCTCCCTCATGTCACACTGAACGACACGAAATCAGAGTCAAAGTCAAAAATCTGCTCTGCTTCTTTGTCTTTTAGTTTTGTTGGTTGATGCCCAATCCCAAATACAGCTACTCACAGCAACGCCCCTCTTCTCCAGCTCCTGGAAGACCTTTCGGACGTGGACGGAGAAGGAGAGTGACAGCTGACAGCCTCTCTGCTGAGGGTCAGAGGGCGTGATGATGCGGACGTGAGGTTTGTCAGGCTGGGCTGGGTCCTCGGTGTAGTAATGCTGGATCAGGTACTCCAGGTAACCGGTCAACAGGAGGGACTTCCTGCGCAGCGCCTGCATGCTGGTCATGTTAAACACCTAGAAAAAAGAATTGTATAATATTTCTACGTGGGTTGAATAAAAAGCTAAGCAAACCATGTTGAATTACCTGAAAAATGCATTGACAGTATTTTATAATTGTACTCAATGAAGAAATAAAAGACATTATTGAATTATCAGTGTTTGGTTTTTTAAGAATTTTACACAAATAATTCAATAAAGATGAAATTAAATGAAAAAACTTTAGATGATGACTAAAACCAGGTGTTGTGAATACTTTTCAAATCAAAAAACACTTAATTTACAGTATCCAAGTTACATAATGTTGATTTAATTGTTGCAAACACTGCAGTACCTCGAGACTGGCCTGCAAGGGGCAGACCAGCAGGACGGGCTGGTTCGACAGTCTGAAGCCGCTCACGCCGGGCTGCAGCTCCAACTCTGAAAAGAGTCAGAAAAGTTTAAACTATTACGACTGTATATGCATGTAAAGGTGTAATATCCAGTAAGACCACAAGATGGCAGCAAACATCAGCTTCAAACTCAGCACTGACCATTCGTCATCTGGAAGCGAGTCTTCAGGTCGTGTCCCCACCATCCGACCAGCCTGCAGCAGATCACATGATGTTATAATCTCTTATACAAACTGCGATAAGTCGACATGTGGGTCACTCACGCAGGTCTGATGGTGCCTTTGTGCTTCTCGTGGATGAACGCTCCGGCTATTCCGCCAACACCTGAATTCATATACTGTGAGAGGACAGGCCGTCATGACTACACGTGTGACCCGGTGTGTGTTTGACACGAGGAAGCAGGTGCAGTCAGCTGACCTTGTAGGAGCACCAGCAGGCGAAGTCCACTCCCCAGTCGTGCAGCTTCAACTCGGCGTTCCCGGCGGCGTGGGCGCAATCAAATCCCACGTAACAGCCCTGTGAGAAGAAGGACGTGATTATGAGTTGTAGTAATGTCATCTGCTTAATTACTGTCACAATTATTACTACTCCAAGAATGGATTGACAAAGGAAAACTGTGTGTTTAGATGTAAATGAAGCACGTTGGCTGACTTCTGCTGATGAAGTCGAACGTTACCTTCCTCTGGCCGGCCTCAGAGATGGCAGCCATGTTGAACAGCTGACCAGTGTAATACTGAACGCCGCTGAGCATCACCACGGCGATGGAGTCGCCCTCCTTCTCGATCGCCTCCAGGATGTCCTCAGTCCTCAGAGTCTCTTCTCCCTGTGCAGAGGAAGAGAATCAAACTGAAGAACGTCTCAGAAATGAAATAAACTATGAGCAGATGATGAACTATAAAGTGTGCGGCTGCGGTACCGGTCTCGGTGACAGCCGCAGCATGCTCGTCTGAGGGTCGAACCCTCGCAGTCGGATCTGAGACTCTACAGCGTACTGAGGACAAAGGAGACGTTAGAGACACGAGACAGGTCGTAACATTCATGCAGACTGACGCTGGCTGTTTCTTTGTTTGTCATGTTAATTAATTTAAAATTTAATTCAGTAAAACTCTGATTTGATTTTTGCTTTCAGTCCATTACAGCTAATTTGTAATCAAACCCTCACTGCTCTGCCTTTGAGGAACAGAAGTCATATTATATATATATTATATATAGTCATGTTGCAGTGAATGAGGAAAAGTGATTACTGACACAAAGACAAATTCTGTGTTTACAAGTTTTATGAAACTTTATGTGTAAATATGCAAATTAGGCTTCATCTCATTAAACATGTGCCGATTTAAATACATTTCCAGGACAGAAATCTGAACATGGGTTTAAAATTCTTCTTTCATCTTGTTGCTATGGTCAAAGGTTTTATCGGAAACTCCTGGTTGGATTTTAAAACTGGTGAATTACAACAAACTGAGCTCTGAGCTGGAGAACAAATTCAAACATTCAAGAACAAAACACACACACAGAAAAAAGGGTTTTATAGTACAGTGGTGTTTTAGCGACCATGATCCGGGTACGTTCACTCACGTGGTCTGACGGGAAGGCTTTGTCCTCCAGAAGGATTTTGTGCCGAGCTGCCGTCGGTTTGTAGAAGGAAAGCTGCAGAACGACGACATGGAGTCGATTAAATATCTGCATCATTCATTTTAACTCTTGAAAAATTCTTTATATTTCAAAATGTGTTTTAGTTTTTCTATCAAAGATATTAAAGAGTTCTTCAGTCCCATTATCTGAATGACTCTTACCATCAGAAGGTGTAGATTCACGGTCAGGCCGTTCATTATTGCGACCTCCTCAGCTTTGGCTCCTGTAAGAAACAAAAACTTCTCGTTTCATATGTCAGTGCTATGTAAAGTTGGTCTTGGACAAAAATGAGGAACACATGCAAAGGAGCGACAGTGTGTGTAATACTCATTTTAACCACAAGAGGGTGACGTGCACCAGTGATGTGAACAGGACTGAACACGTTCAGGTGAGTTTTAACGCAGATTTAAATGCAAAGACGTGAAAGTAAAGTCACATAACTTGCACATGATATTAACCTTGTGTTTATAAAGCATGGAGAAATTAAATTAAATATATAATACTTCCACTGTCAGAGCTTCCATTAAAAAACTGATCAGAAATCAATAAAGAATTGTAACAATAAGCAAAATAAACATGACAAAAGTGTTGGTATGAAAACAATCTGACCCCTGGTTATTTAAAAAATGGTTGTAATTGTGAATTTTTTTAGGCGTTTGCAGACAATAAATGAGCGCAACCTAAAAATAATCAAGAAATAAGAGTATAATGAAAATAAGTGTTGACGAAAACCATCAGGGTTCATAAACTAAGAGATATTAATCTAATAATCATCATTTGAGACACGAATGATGCCATAATTTAACTGAAGATCTGCACACTGTAATCTATACACTGCAGCTTTCTACTACCACCTACTGCAGTGTGTGTGACTGCGTATTTGTTTAAAGAGCCTCCATGTGAACTCTGGACTGTACATGAAGTGCAGTGACCTGAACAAGCAGAGAAAGAAACGAACGAATCATCAAATAGTTCAAATGTTTTCTATTCAGCTCCGTTTGTCTGACGCCCGACATCCTACACGTTACATCATTTAGAAAGTGGATTTATAACTGCTGGTTATTTTACTGTGTGCACAGCTCCTTCCTGCTTTTACCGTTTTACCCTCCTAATCCCAGCTCCATTAGGAGGCCACATACAGGCCAGAACCAGAACCAGCTCCTGTTTGTATCTGTGGTTTAATTAATGACACATGTCTCTTACCAACAACTTTAGCCATGAGTTCCTCCAGGTTGCTTTCAGCCCACGCCCAAGGTCGGGAGCCTTCTGTGTGACCATGAACGCCCCTGTGGAGCAGTTTATTTCACACGCTGTGATGTTAAGATTTCTATCTTATGTTTGTCCATTACCAAAAGGATCATGTGCACGTGTCGACATACATTTTGGCCCACTTCTCCAGCTCCTCTTCCACATACTTCCTTGTCGTTTTGGGCTGAAGCCCCAGCGAGTTTCCCACGAAGTAGATGCATTCTTTGGTGCCGTCGACCACCGAAAGATCAGCTACAAAAACAGAGAATGTGAACTGCTTTCATATGATTAAAAGACTGAGCTGTTCATGACGTTGATATCTTTGCTGCATCTTTTACTCACATGGAGGCAAATCTGCAATTTTGGGCACCAG
This sequence comes from Collichthys lucidus, assembly GCA_004119915.2. Lineage (NCBI taxonomy): Eukaryota > Metazoa > Chordata > Actinopteri > Sciaenidae > Collichthys > Collichthys lucidus. The sequence continues at coordinate 33,830,504 of CM014078.1, read as the reverse complement.
GAATTTCTCCCTGAGATGTCTCAGTTCGTCGTGTTTGTCGAGGTACGCAGCCACTTCCGGGGAGGTTGGACTGCAGCCCAGCGAAGCTGAAACTCGCCTCAAAGTTTCTGCTGGATTTGAGCCGTCGAACAGATCCATCGCTGCGAGACTGGGAGGCTGCCGGCCTGCGGAGAGGGTGAGACACGCCACTTTTTTAAAGCTTAATGCTTCTCACTGCAGAAATGCTTTTCATTTATCTGCTTCTTTGTTTTGACTCTCAACAGTTTCTGGCCTGAATCGATGGGAGGGAACCAGCTGATTCTTATTCTGACTGAATTAAAAAACAAATGCTGTAACAATGTTTAGGGATGGAAATGAAGAACTGTCTCATGCCCGCAGCTGAAAGTTATGAAAGTGAATTTTAATCTGGAGCATGGTGTCATTTTCTGTAAATAAACATCCTTCTGCTTTATCTGAACAAAGTTCCTCGTGTCTGCCTCCTTCTACTCTCTCAGGTCAGGTATTCCCCCACACCGGTGGTCTGATTTTATATAAGCGTTGCTCACAATAGTCTGCTGCAAGACACCAAAAACAATCGACTGAAACGCTTTGTTTACATTGAACACTTTGCTCTCAAAGTTAGTTGCCATTGCCGTGAAACCTGAAACCTGGAAATGCTCTTTGCCATAAAGCCTAAAGTTAATCACTGATTTAAAAAGCAAACCCATATAGGTAAAACTCTTTACAGAGCTGCTGTGACTCTGTCTGCATGTCAAAGCACCTCATGATGTTTTATCTGCAGCAAATAAGAGAAACCTGTGCGTGCAAACCAGAGCGTCCAAACTACATTTTCAAGGATATTTGTAGTTACATCTATCTATCTAATTGTTCAGTGTATTCTAGATGAAACATGAATTTGTGTACATAGGTTACACAAGGTCACGTGTGGGCCTTGAGGTCCTCGGCAGTGTTAGTTGTTTGGCTTCTGATGAACTTTGAGAGTGTCTCTAATTCTCCTTGATCAAGCATCAATAAATAATACAGCATAAAAAACATTTTCTTCCTTCCTGACCTCACCACTGACTTCAGCAGTTTCTCCACAACAGACATAACTTTTTTCTTTAACTTTCAAAGTTCAGTTTCTAGTTTTGACATAAAGCATTTGATCCCAATGTGTCTTCCTCACTGTGAAGCTGCCACTTTGTCAGTACAACGCTGTAACCACTGATCAGGAACATGCAGATACTCACTATCCCAGCTTTGTTTGTGTTTTGCATTCTTGGTTCAAGGTAAATTTAGTCTTTTTTTTTTAGTCATTTGTGTGGAGTTGCAATATAGGTTCATGTTAAATAATGTAAAAGAGTTTATACTGTGAATGTGGCAAGAATAAAACTTTAAGATCCTGATCAGTCTGCTAAATGCAATGTAATGTAATGCAATCATTCATTCTGTCATTAAGTGAAACCTGAAAGATGAAACTCACGGTTTGGAGAGGAGCGTCGTCTCTGCAGACAGCACACAGACTGGATGAGTCTTGTGTTCGGCAAATGCTCTTTAACCTCTTGTCATACAGCCTGATGTTAATCATTGATTAAACAAGCAAGCAACCAGAGCTCAACATGATGTTTGACTCTTTACAGAACTGACTGTTAAACAACAGAAAGGCACGACTGAGTTCCCTAATTTTTACTTTCACTTTGAATACACAAACGTACAGTGTGACGTTGAACACACTGTGGGGAAAAGAACACATACCATAGCATGTGACCCAAAACAATGAGTCCATCTTCAGCCACAGGAGCATGATTGATGTAACGGACTGTGTATGGACTGTGTATGGACTGTGGCTGTGAGTTGTGTTTACTAAGTTAGGCTGCAGTGTATGGGGTGACGTTTGGGGGAGGGGCGTTGTTAGCATAGACATATATACATAGACGCCGCATTGAGCAGGTTGGTCGTTGGTTGCGATACGTAAACGGCGCCGCCATATTGGACCTGGCAGGTCTGACGGTAAACTAATACAGGGAAATGGACTGAACTTCATAAAGCGCCTTTCTACAAAGTTCTTTAAGTTAATGTCTCTTATACACCCATTCACACACAACACTAATATATCTGGGAAATAAACAGGCACCAAAAAAACAACGTATGTAACTTTTAAAGTGATGATTATAAATGTTTACTCCTTATGTAAGCACCAAACCAACGTATGTATTTTTCTAATGCTGAATATTTACAGCTACTAATGTGTGTAACACTGTTACTGTGATAAATATTGAAATATTTATATTTAACATTTAATCTGCATCTATAATAACCAGATCCTGAAATGTAGATGTGACATGAGGGTTTCTGAATAAACAGCACTAACGTTTAGATTTAACTGATTTTGATTAATCGTTTTATTTCACATTGATGAACATATATATTGATGAACACACACACACACACATACACACACACACACACACACACATTATATACACACACATATTATATATGTATACACACATATTATATATGTATACACACACATATGAGAGAAGGATTTTTTTAAGACAATTTTTTATTACTTCTCTCTTATTCTGGCATTTAGCGAATAGAAATAATTTTGGTAATCGTAACGGAGCTAAAACAGGAAAAGTTATTGTCTGATTTCATGTCAGACAGTGAGGGAAAAAAATGTCTTTTTATACAGTGTATGTAAACTTTTGGTTTCAACTGTATGTATCCCATAGTCATATTTATATCTGCACTATATATATATATATATATATATATATATATATATATATATATATATATATATATATATATATATATATATATATATATATATATATATATATATATATATCTCCTGTTCATTTGTACACACTCTGCACTTCTGGTTAGATGCTAATCTGTATTTTGTTGTCTATGTACTTGTGCAATGAGAATAAAGTTGAATCTAATCTAAAATAAAATAAAGTGCAGCCTAGTACAGCATAGTGATCACCTACCCTGTGGAGCTGAGCTGGGAAACAGAACACTGAAGGAACAGCTCCAGCTCTGATCCTGACTGTCTGACCTGTCCTGTCCAAATCCTCCGGTCTGAAATGCTCACTGCAGAGCACGGATGATGGACTGGCAGAAAAGCCTTCCCTTCTGACAGCTGTTTCCCCATTTCTTACTCAGCTCTTTATCTTTGGGAAACCTACATAGAATCAGATCAATCGATCAGAGTAGTTACTTCGGCCCAATTTAGTTAAATAGGAAAGAGTTCCTGCTTGTTTGGTTTCACCGCGGGACAATATTATGCGCATGACTTCATAGTATCAGACATAAAGTCAGCAAATTCTGTTCGTAAAATGACGTTATAATGGCCAAATACAATCAAAAGTAATCTTTCATTCTTACCTGTGAAAGGTAATACCAAGAGATCTGTTTTGTGATGTAAACCGCTTGGTACAATTCCACGCAGCACATGAAATAGGCATCTTCTCCGTTTGCTCCTATTCTCCGACCGCTCGACACAGCCAGGACCAATATGGCGGCGCCGTTTACGTACCATTCAGCGCTCAATGCGCCGTCTATGTATATATGTCTGTGGTTGTTAGAGGCTGTGAAGCCTGTCAATCATGGCAGTTGCCATGGTGTCAAGGGGCGCGAAGCAGCCACCTGGGATTGGTCAAGGACCCGTGGGGGGGGGGTTCAGGTGTGTGTGTGTGTGTGTGTAGGAGAGAGCTGAGTGAGAGAGCTACGTGTGTCCATGTGCTATGCTGTGTGTGTGTTGGCTACGGCCTACAGTAGCCTACGTTCAGTTGAGAATAAAGTTCAGAAAACCAGTTACTTCGTAGCTCCATTATTCCGGGTCACTACAGTATTATAATATTAAATAATCAATTATATTTTAATGATTTTTTTTTCTAATATATATTTTTAATTTATCACTAAATTAAATAACAATTCATTAAAATATTATTTAAGATAATTTATTTATATATATATTTTTTTTAATATTTAAAAAAAGTATTTAATAAAATAAATGTATTGCGTAAAAAATATTAATAATAGTTATTATCAATGATAACTGACAACAAATTATGATTTGTTTGTTTATTCCGCCAACACAAATAGTCCCACAGCGCCGCTGCACCGTTGCCAGGCAACTTGTCAATATCTTTGCTTATAACTAGCTTTGCGTTTTTTAAATTTCATTTTTGATACTTTAAGTTCCCTGTAAATGTTATTTTGTGGATTTTTATATAAATCCACAAAAGTTCTCTACAGTTTAAAACGGAAATGACGGTTAACGACCGTTAATTTAAGGAATTTAAAACACTGGTGAAGCGGAGTGATACGTGTAGTCCCGAGTCGCGTTACGCCTCTTGTCCAATCAGATTACTCGGAACTAGCTGACAAAATGGCGCACGTAATTAACACAGTTAACGGAACATTGTGTTAACAGCCAAACATCAACCAAGGTCAACAACACAAAGCACAGCAGCCAGTTAATATTACTTACGAGTCCAACAGCAGTCAGCCCAGCTCGGCGTCTGTCTTCCATCATTTTATTTCACCGAGCTCTCGCCAACGGTTCAGTCCGAGATAACCGCGCTCCGGCTCGGCCTCTGCCTCCCTGATCTCTGGTGAAAACACACACCTGTGGAACAAACACTTAACACGCCCCCAACGCATTAAGCTCACACCGGTGTTTCGGTTTAAAGAGCGACCGTGTTAACCGGCGACCGTTAGCCTAGTTGTAGCAGTTAAGACAGCTGTTGAACACAGGAATATACGGAGCTGTCCTCGTTAATGCCTCTTTGTTTTTGTTTTTAAACCAATTAATACATTTGTTAATTAAATGAACAGACGCGTAAGGCTGGCGGTCACAAGTTAACAAGGTCGCTCCTTAAACCGAAACACCGGGGCAGCCATCATTAGCGTTAGCTACCGATTTACTTTACTGTCCATCAGGAGACTCTGTAAATCACAGAGAGTTGATGCGGAGCAGCCGGAGGGAGAACCAGAAAATTTTTTCTCCATAAATTATAATCCAGTTTCACCAAATCAGTGAAATAGTTGGTGGTGTGTGACTTAGTGCCATAAAGTATTAGGTACTTCTTGTGGGTAATCGTATCTGGATCATAGAGTCACAGTTCACCTGATTACACGTGAATGCAGCATCAAGAACAATAAATTAATTGTAGAAAAGTTACAATAAGTGACTTTAACACCAACAGTGACATGTTGGCTTGCAGTGCTGTCAACCTTTGGAGGTGAGGGACCAAACATGCACCAATAGTATAAAAGAGTATGCTGCCATACAATTAAACAGATTAATCATGTCACATGGAATAAAAGTGAAATATTTAGTGCAATAAAACACTGTCTTAGTAATGATGAAGCCAAAATTATACAACTCACTGAATATTTAAGGTTGTGTATGGTATTTGAATTTTAAGAAACCTCACCAGAAAAGTACACTATGACTTTAGGAACTTGACATCAGAATCAGAAATACTTTAATAATCACAGGGGGAAATTATGTGTCAGTTTAACTAGAGTTTTACTGTGTTATCACTAACATGTAACGGGCCCCTGGATCCCACTGAGTTTGCAGAAATATTAACGCACCATTTCCATAAAATCTTCTTCCTCACCTTGTTTTCTTCTTATTCCTCCTCACAGCTCACTAAGCCATCTGCTTTCATTTCATCACATTAGCTGTAGCTACCACTCCCACTGGAGGTAAATTCTCCATCCACGCTGCATTAAACTGTGTCGGAACCTAAAAGAAGACACACATGCCGGTAATTAAAAACACAATATTGTTCATGTTTTGACAAAAGATTCATTCACTAAAAATGACTAGAATGTCATTATTTTGCAAGGAGAGCCGACCAGATGTGACGAGTGGTGTTTTTAATTAGCCATATTGGAGAAAAACAGATTTTTTTCCCCCGCTCACAGTAATCTGACATTGCATCAGTGACACCTCGCTGTTTGGGAAACATCTCATAATCAAATTTGACAGAGTGAGAAAAGCCATCGCCGGAGGTTTGGAGGTCATACTGTACTCTGACCTACAGTATGGAGGTGTCACTGTCCTTCAGTGAGGCCCAGCAGCCTGTGCTTTGACTCAAAGTCGGGCCAGACAGCATCTCTGGAAAACCTTGGTCACACTATGACCATTTTTAAAGAGGACCCAAGGTCGTGCCTTGAGGGACTCCTCCAATATTAAATTAACTTAGCTTCTGTGGCTCTCTAAATTATGCTGCCTGTCGCTAGGTTTACAATTAATGTACAGGTCAATAAAAAGGTAAATGCAAGATATTCCCAAGGTAGTTCCTATAACGTTCCAATGAAAAGTGATCAAATCACTACAAATGTAAACAAAGCTGAATTATTGCTGATCCAGTCTTCACACATTCATGTTGTTTGGAGAAACATTGTTGAAACCCGTGCAACTTTATCTACATTTTAGTGAAGATCAAAGTTTCCAACATGATTTAAATAAATTATGGGGTAATTTAAGGGAAAAACCACCAACTAATAACAGAGATTCCATGTTTTAAATATAAATAATACAAGTTTCCTTTACCAACTCAGACTGCTGAAGCCTTGTTATATTTTGCAGAAGCACGAAAGCAAGAAAAACCTGTTTCTGTCTACATATGAGCACATGAATCCAAGACGGAGGTTTGATTTTGAAAAAAAAAAAACATAAAACCATATTGACCATATTAAACCTCAACCTGGTATCATGTATGCTGCATTGTCCCCCTATGCTTGGGTAGCTGCCCCTGAACACTGTGTCCATATGTGCCCTTAAAGTATAGCTGTTGCTGATAAATCGGCTCCTAAGGCGTTGTAAAAACCCCCCTACATTGGTCACCTCGGACATGACCTTCGGGAAAATCAAATAAAAAAGTGCCCTCTAGGTTAAACTGATTGACCTTTGACCCCATCCACTCTGCCCTCTGAGTTTACAGATGCTGGATGATCACTTTCAGCTCACCATTACAAATATGTAGAGCTTCAGAAATCTATTTTTCTCCACAAGAGCTGGAAACAATAGTTGCAAATTAGCTTGTTTTAACTTCACTGAGACACGATGACATAATCAACTAACCAGTAAACATGTCAATTTAAAGAGTTAAGCACGCAGACGTGTTAAAAATGACTCATTCTTCTTAACAGTGCAGAAACAATATGGTTGCAAGATGTTTGTGGGCATTGTAGCTGCTGACATGCCTCTTGTATGTTCTTCTCTTGTTTTTCTCACAGTAAATGAGGATGTGTGACATCTGGAAGCGCTCAGGAGGCAGGACTGAAACTTCCCCCTCTTGTCGTTTCTCAGGGCACAAACATCAAAGGAGGCGGCAGATAATCTTTTTCCTCCTGTAACAACGCTTCAGCGAGGAGCCACCACTACCGCTGACGCCGCCGCTGCTGCTGCTGTCTCAGACCAGGGAGGTTTTCCCGAGAGTCTCATGCCGATGATATGGCGCTTCTGAACACATGCGGGACAGGTGTGAGAGTTACAGGACAAATTGGGGTTTTAGTGCAAGAGCAGCAGGGAGGAGGCTTCTAGTTTCTGTCCTGTGTCCTTGTATGAGCTTTGACAATCACAAGATGCTGAAATCTGTTACCTAAAGAAACCAAAGTTTCACGATATACTGCTTTGTAATGTGTGGTTGTTTTAGGTCACAGAGGGCAGTGAATCACCTTGATTTTTAAGGTATCATGCTGTATTTTTTTATAAATTATACTTCCTGATATATTGTCACACCAAGTCAGCAGTTCCATCCTAATAGCAACACTTGAAGCTGGGGTGAATGCTGGTTTCACGCAGCCCCCTTCCCCCAATTCCAAGTTCGAACAGGTGTGGAGGAGGTCAGTGACTCTACACTTCAAAACGCCGTAGCAAGCGGCAACCTCCATGACTGTGAAATGAAGTAAATGATGCAAATTCAAATTATATTAAGGCTTAAAGTTATGCAGGATTAATAGAGTGGCCACTTTGATTGACAGGTGGGTGCTGTTACAGATGATTCGTTTGAGCAACCAGGGTTCATAACATAACTTAGAATCTTTTCCTAAAGCTAGAAAGGCTACATCATCATATTTTAAAGTGTAGGGACACATAAATTATCTTAAAGCACAGTGCAACCCTTACATTCTTGTATTGTTTTGTATTTTTAGTTCATTTGAAGGCATAGAAAGAGGAAAGAATACATAACAATGGTCCAAGGCCAGCTAAACCACCAGAAAACCTTAGAGTATACTGGAGTATCACACTTTAAGACTGCAAAACTCACATTTTCAGCTCTGCGCTGCAATAAAAAACGTCTCAGGTCCACAACTGAAGATCTCAGACATTCTCACAGTCCTGAAGTGGAGTCTGAATGAAAAGGCGAGCGCAGAACACCTGCTGCTCCTCTCAGGTCTTTGATTTAGTGGAAAGGTATGTCGTTTTGTCTCTGAAGCCTCCAGCACCTGATATTTACTCTACACACAGGAGGCCGACCTTCTCCGTTTCAGCTCTGCAGGTTCTCACCTCCCCCTGCAGTGAAATAATCTCAGTCACAAACTGTTTTGAGTCACATGAAGAGATAATGAGCGAACAGATTAGGCCTTTTTTTTTTTCTCCAGTGGCTGGCATTTAGAGTTTTCCTGTTTGGGAAAAGGAAAAATGTGTCATTTTCTGTGTAAGGTCTGTAGATTTACAGTGAAAAACATTAGTATGACTGTGTTTAAGTCATATTTCAAAACCTTTACTTATATATCGAGAGAGACTGTTGTACAGTAACACACTATAATATTTAAATGGCATATTTTACTGTCATGTTCTGGCAGTTTTTCACTGTAAAATCTACAGACATTTTCAAATATGGAACCTAAAAAATGACAATATTAATATACAAATACCTTAATATTAGAAAAAAAAAACCTAAACAGTTTTAATGTTTTTCTACCCAACGCATTTTTGGGGGGAATCGGGATGATTATGTACATTTGGCTTTTTTATGCCACATCGTGTAAGTGTATGTTTGCACTTCTCTAATACTGAACATGTGTTTAGGAAAAAAAAACACTTATTAACCAAAGAACTTCAAGTCCATTGATTAATTTCTGTTGTCAAAATATATAAAATGTGAGTAGGTACATAAGTAGGGTGATAAAATGCTGCATAAAGTATAAACAGGTTTACAGAAACTCTTTACTTTTCCAACTTCTTATGATTTTAAATGTCCTCCACTGTTAACAGTTAATGTCATACGCAGCATTTCATCCTCATGTTTCTCTCAAATGAAGCCTGACTGGACGCTCGCTTCCTCCACAGCTGCAGTAACATACTGAGCATATTACAGCTGCAGCTCTGTGTAAAACTGCTGCACACATGTCAGACGCTCAGTATGAGTTTATTTGACTTTTTTTCTCTGCAGGAAATGCAAAGAAATCTGTCACTGATGATGCGTTTGGAAACATGTGGCAGCAGCACGTGTTCCCTGATGATTTCCAGTGAGTACAAACAGTTCTTGAAGCGCACAAAGTGTTGAATCTTTGGATAGGTTTGAGGATGGATCATTTATTGATTTGCATCCACGTGATGTTGATGGAGAGACGTTTTGTGAGAGAGGACCCACCTATAGGAACAGACTCCTCGGTGATATAGTGCCTCCTCCTTCCTCCTCTCTTCTTGTCATCTTGCGCCATCCACACAGGAACTCCGCAGTCTCCAGCGAGCTGAGCGCAAAATTTCAGCTCTCTAATTACCAAACAGGAGCGGGAGTACGTTTTGTGCCACTTTCTCCAGACTTTCAATGGGACCCGACGACTGAGGCAAGCCTGCTGCATCTCTTTAACCCGGAGCCGCAGACATGGACTGTTGCGCGCTTGGTTCGGCGCGCCTGTTGTTCCCAGGATATTTACGCATCGCGTTGCTATGGTTCGTGCATTTAGGAGCGTTCGCGCAACATGGTGAGTGGATGCAAAACTTTTTATGGCTTCATACAAAATCCTAAATCCTTTTCTATCACTCCAAATGCTGCCCAGCTGCCACCAGACTATTTAAGACTTTAAGAAGATGTCTAATGCAATCCAAACGCTTCTAGCAGAGTTTAATTAAAGAGACAAACTTTCAATAAAGTTCAGGAAAACATCAGATACTGCAGAGCTGCGTGACTTGGCCCGTGAGGCTGCATTCCGATCACTCAGCAGGTCTAGAGGTTAGATGGACCTGCAGAGGCAGAGAGGAAATCACAGACAAGTCACATAAAGATTGAAGACACTGAACTCTATTTGGAGCTGAATGAAACTCAAGTTTGTGCCCATTATCAGGGATGTATTGGAGACTATTAGCTAATTATCACCTCACTCAGGGGAAATGAAGTCTAGGGTGTGTAAAATACTCAATTACAATTCAAGAAACACTGCTGTAAAAACAACACGAGCAGAATCAGAGTCATAAAAATGCAGCTGTAATTGAAACAAGATTACCAAACTGGAGTTGTGAGGACTTATTACACCACATCATACACTTGTTGCTCAGTATAAACAGATTGTGCTTACCCCCTCTGTTGTTCAGTCCCATCATGCTGCCAAATATTTAAAAGAAAGCTGTAAAAGATGCACAAAACGTTTATGATGTTGGCACAAACTGCCACAAAAGTCGGATGTTTTGTTAGACTGATAGTCTCTTCACACTGTGCTGAAGCTTCAAGGACACACACTGAAAGACAAACGTCTTGATTTATGTTTAACAGTAATTCAAATATACGACATGGAGCCTGAAATCCAGCCACATAACCTGAAGTGTTATCTGACTATGAGCTGCATGAGCTGTTGTCTTGGTCCGTCCAACATGCCACCCTGTCTTCCATCTTGCTCATATCTCTGTCTCCAGGGCGTCCAACGACACATCAAAGCACACAGTCGTAAAAATTTAAGGCAGGCCCTCGTAAAATGAAACGTGGTGGGCCCTCACGGAGCTTTGCAACAAGAATACCGATCATTGCTGTGCCAAAACAAACTACATTTTGTCCAGTTGCCAAGAAGAACTTAAAGTTTTGGCTTAAGTTACTTAAAAAGCAACACATCTACATTTGCCTCAGTAACAAAGAATGCCTTTAACCCACTGACCCTTCAGGGTGCATCAATAAAAAGTCATGTTGTGCAACCAAACATTGTTTCAAAGCCTGGTCAAGATCTCAAAGTTTACTGAACTCTCAGGCATTTGGCTTCTCGGGCTCCGTAGAAGACGTGGGGACAGGTTGCTTGTAGGCTGATGTGAACGTTTCATCCTCTGGGGAGCATGAATGTGCTCAGTGGTCATAAAGGCAGCTTTTAAATGACGTTTCGTGTGTAAAAGCCAAATGGTGAAGTCAGAGGAAAGGTCAAGTGGTCACCCTCTGGAGAATATCAGTGTCTGTGCAAAGTTTCACGGTAATCCATCTGATGCTTGACTTTGGACTTGAGTCAACTTGAACGTTGGTTAATGTCTTTACAACGTTACAAAGAGACAGTCGAGAGCGAATGTAAGACGTGCTCATCCAAGATTTCTGACAACAAACTTTATACTTTAGTTGATTTGGCTGATCTTAGCTAATTGTACTTATTAATTCTACTGCAAGAATAAAATGTAATGTTTCGGCAAGCTACGCAGAAGAACGACACGACTTGCTTGAGACCAAGAAATCTGGAACAAAAAAAACACATTTTGTGATTTAGATGCAGACAACCAAGCATGTCAAGTGTTATCTACCACAAACCTGCTTCAATAATTAATGATTTTGAGTCTTATACCATTTTCAGATCTCGTAACTTGTTCTGTTTTCGTCGTGAGTGTCAGGCCCTCTGGGAAAAAGACCCACAACCTCAGTCGTGTTAACACCACACTCTCCTAAATTAATCTTATTTCCTGAGACTTCTCTGCAGAGTTCCTGCACATCTGGGCTGCTGAGGGCCTCCTTCCTTCCCAGTGGGATCTCCTCCCTCCGGGAGAGAAGGCTTCATTAGCTCACCCCCCCTCTACCCCTCCGGCTCTGTAAACTCATTAAGCCGCCAATTGGAGCAGTTTAGCCAGGAGCCGATGTCTCGCCGATTGTCTGCCCAAAAAACCTGGTTGTTTGGACAACCTGTGACCTCAAGCGTTGTCAGTGGAGCTTCCAGACGAGGTGTAAACAAGAGCATTTGCTTTCAAGGGGCTGTCAACATGAAGACCAGCCTGTGAGACCTTGTTTAGGCTAGGGATCACTGGCAGTAACTTCGCCCTGCACATTCAAGGCTTTGACAGTCTCAAGACATCCTAAACACCCTGAATGTTTGTTTTCCCTGATGTGGCTTTACTCAGTCACCACGATTTAACTCAAACAGGGGCAAAGGGAACAGGTTTTGTCCGCTGGACGTGAAAGAAGAGCCAGAAAGAAAGGCATCTGTTGACGACTTTGACCCATTTCACTTCACAGGTTTGGAGCTTTTGTGTGTGAAACTACACGTTCTGCTCAAATAATCCCCCCAGTTGTTTCATCCCACAACTGCAGGCGGTGTTTAGAGGCCATGTCATGCGCCGTTGGCTTCAGCGTCTTTTCCCAGGGCGAGTTTAGAGAGGCTCACAGGAATGTCTGTTATTCTTAGCAATTTAGATAACCTCTGGGGGTGAAATGATCCGTCCTGCTCACCTCCTCGACACCTACCGACTGGTTTAAAGAGCAAATCGTACACATCATTAAGTCACTGTTTACCTGCGACCGTTCCTCGTCATTTGTTTTGATATTGAAGTTGAAGTGAGGTGGTAATTTGTGACCTCCACAGGCTCGTTTCTGCGATTCTTGAAGATCACCTGACAATAAAACAGCCACATTGTGACGTCTCTTGATTTTCTGTTTGGTGGGGCACTTTTGTCATTTCGGGTGTTGAACGTGGTCGATGGCGACATCAACATCTGAGTGTTTAAAGTGAGACAGTAACAGTTTATTTGGATAGTCTGCCTATAGATGAGTACGGGTATATTCATGAACATACTTTAACCAAGATGTTTTTGTATTTAAACTTAACCAAATCTCAATCACAGTGGTGTAATATCAATAAATGGTTTCATGAGCTGTTGAAATATTACAAATATTGTATTATCTGTAGGCCGACTATCCAAATAAGAGTTTTCAACTTTGCTCCACCTTGTTCTGATGAAGTATAAAGAGGTTTAGTCGGGTCACACCGACCAGAAATAACATTACAATTTAACTTTTAAAGTAAGAGGTTTTAAAATTAGTTTTAAAATTTGTTTTAAGATTATTGACGTGTTTACGGCAATTCAAGCTTGTTAAAAGTTGCTTCTTTCATTTTATGGATGCATAATCAAATGCAGCATTGACGTTGACAGTAATTTGTTGTTGTCAGTGTTAAAAATCTTAAGCTCTCATATTACTTTGTGGGTGGAGATTACCTACAACTGAGAGGATGGGAGGAGTTAAGCACCACAGGTGATATAAGGACGAGGGTGTGTCTCGTTAGGTCCTTTGTTCCTGTCCACCATGCTGCCACATCAGTGAGTCAGTTTTAGATCATTTATTTGTCCTTTCAGTTATACCCAAGGTTATGCATCCTAATTTTGTGTATTTTCTTTAAACAGATCAAATGTTTCTTTATCGGCAAAGACCTGAGATATCTGTAATTCTGAGCGGATGCATTAATAAAGTTTATCTTTGTTTATAATGCTAGTTTATGGAACATGTGGCAGTGTGTTTATTGTACAGAAAATCATCCTCCACTCCCATTTGACCAACTACCTCGAACCCACAAAATAAATGGTTAAATGGCCCAGTCATCTTCATCCTCCACCACATGTAACCTTTGAAATATACAGCCCTTTAACTGAACTGATTATAAAACTGGTTTACATCATTAAAGTGGTAAATCTGTTTAAATCTGTTTTTTTTTACCTATGTTCCAGTTATTAGCTTTCTCTGGAGCTTTCAACAACGTCTCATGCCAGGATACAATTCTCCCCCTTTTACATCACCTGGCCTTAGTTAAAATTAAGATTAAGTTAAGTCGCACTACTATCCCCAAGGGAAGTTTAAATGAAGCGTTTTAACAACAGTGTACAGAGAGAGAAAACTTCTCAGGGAAGCCAAGGACACTCAGACTTTTGAGTGCCGATTCCCATGACTGCATGAGTTTCTTTTGTTTTGTCTGTCTTTGTCATGTCTGTCCTCTCAGACCAGTTTTATACAGCAGGACTCCATCTGAGATAAAGACTCTAGAGGAAAAAACGCTCTGAGATTCGTCAGTTTTCATTTCCTCTTGTGCAAATTGACACATCTGGAGCTCAAAAAGACAAAGGGAGAGAAGAGCAAAGGCTAGTGTCCTTATGGGGTGGAGAGTTATTTTAATAGTTTCATGGCAAGTGCTGAATTTCCTCTTTCTTTGACACCATCCTTCTCCTCGTCTCAGCTCCAGAGTGCCACCCAGGAGGCCATCAGATTTTGCGCAATGCCTACCGCAGCGTTGACTTCGACTCCACAGAGATTCAGAACATGGCCATCCAGGACTTGATCTGTGACCACTCGCTGTTGCCGGGCTGGTACAGATTCAGGATCAACAACAAGCCGGCGGAGATGCCGACCACCTGTGTTGAGGTAAGACAAACATTGCACTCTTTCTCCTGTAAGTGTTTCTTTTGCCAGAAAAACAGCATCCTCTGCCATCTGTAGATTGGTTTAATAAGCACCTTCATTCCAGGTGGAGAGTATAATAATCCCTTTGATGTAGGTAATGACTGTTTCTGTCCATGCCCCCTCTCCCCACCCTCTTGCAGATGAATCGCTGTGGTACACAGGCTCCGGTGTGGCTCTCCCTGAAGGATGCCTCCCTGCCACGGGCCGGTGAAGTCCGCCAGCTCTCGGCCTGTGCCACCTGGCAGTTCTTCCACGGCAGCACCAAGGACTGCTGCCTCTTCCGCATCCCGGTCACGGTGCGCAACTGCGGCGAGTTCCTGGTCTACTACCTGCAGCCCACGCAGGGGTGCATGGGATACTGCGCTAAAGGTGAGCGTGGTGGATGCCCCAGCAGAAGCAGCTGAAAAATTTTTCATTTTTTTCATGTGGTCTGTGCTTGCATGTTACTGTTCTCCTGTCTTGGTGATTTTAAACTTTAAAGATTGACCAATACTGGACTTTTTAGGCCAGTACCTGCAAATTGAACAAAATATTGGCCAATCTTTAATTCTTCAGACACAGGCTGACTCTAAAATACAAGCTCCTCTTTGGTATGAGAAAATTAGGCCAACCTTTGTGGGAAATCCAATTAGATGAACCCCAATTTCCTTCAAACAAGGCTGCCTCAGTTCCTTCGAAGGGTCCAGTTTGAAGATATCACTGCACAACAATATCTTGTGTTTTAATGTTGCCAAAAATGGCAAATATATATATTTTTTGCACTAAAATAACAAGAAGAAATCTGATAAATATCATGTTGCAGTTGCTCCTGATTTGGGGCCCAGATTCTGCCCACCGGGTGAAGTGGAAGTCAACGGCCGATGTAAAGGTAAGACTAATATTGACATGACTTTTCTGGTAATTTTAAGGTTTTAACTTGCAGAGTAACTTGGTAGAATTCATCGTTTAGTCTATAAAATGTAAGAAAATGACTTGAAAGTGGAAAAATCCCAGAACCAGAAGGCTACATCTTCAAATAACAGCATCAATTTTGCAGCCGCCATCCCATCCCTGCCGTCCCGGCCGGTGATCACCCCGGAGCTCATCGGCCAAAGTGTCCACCTGAGATGCTCCTTCATCCCGCCGCTGTCGAGCCAGCAACTGGGCTTCCAGGTGGTTTGGGCCAGACACATCGGCCACAGCATGAAGGCTGAGATCAGGCAGGAATCCACGTTGAAGCCCTTCTCTCTGGCGGAGATGGATGGCGTTCACTTCAGGCTCGGAGAAACGGTAATTCCTGCCAGACCCCCGCTGGAAGTTTCGCGGTGCACATGTGGTGGGTTTGACCCCTCGAGCGGGCAACATGAGCAATGGATCACGCTGACCTCCTTTTTGCCTCACAAAGCAAAGGCAGAGAAGGCAACGTGTGTCATATCCCGTTAGGAGAAAGCAAGAGGAGGGAGGGGAAGTTAAATGAGTTGCAGGTTGGGAAAGCCTCGCTCCACATGCTTCCCATTTAAACCTCTCCATTCAGAGCTTCACAGTGAATTCCTATTTTTACATGGACAAACACACAGATAATGAAGCTGTTTCTTGTGATGTTTTACAATGTTTTCTATACAACTCAGCACTGCACAGCAAAACTCATGGGCCTCCTACTTGCCATCTGACAGATAGTTGCATCCAGCAATGTAACCTCCTGAGGAGAAACAGTCTGTAATTGGCATCCACCATTTGGCATCTTTGGTTGACCATTGGATAACGAATACAGACTTTGGAGTAGTTCTTCCATCTCAGCCTTCACATGTATGTGCCAGTTGGTGTTCAGATGGCCTTCACCTGTATTCCTGGTGATGTTATGTAATACAAAGCGTTTGATCAGCCTTTATCATTCCTTTTTATTTGAGTTTGGCTTGAGTTTGGGACCATTAATAAATTTTTTTCCAATTCAGGATCAAGAAGCTGCGGACCAGAAACTCTTGACGAACACATGTTCATGCTGTTAAAAATCAATAAACGAGAGCACTTGTGCTGCTGGCTAATAAGCGGAATAATTGAAGACGCTTCTGGTTGTCAGGTTGAATTATCGCTCATGAAACTAAATTTGAAGAAATCTCATAAATCTGGCTGTCGGCAAAACATGACAGTGAACAGATACGAAAGATTTGGGAACGCTTCCTCAAGACTTTTGCTTATTAATGCATTGCTTTCCTATAGCGAGCAATTTCTGCATTGGGAGTAATAATTGTTATAATTACATAAACCTAATTTTTCCTGGCACTTTGACAGCCTGCTGCACAGCTTCATCTCCAAATCACCAAAACCCAGAGGCGGCTGACGGCTCTCATTTCCTGGAGAGATTATTTGTTGCCAGGAAACATTAAGTAATTAGATTTTCGACGTGATGCTATTTGAAAATGAGGTGATGTCACTCTACTATTCACATCTTGGTACAGCTGTGGACCATTGTGCTGCCATGTTTAGACACTGGGGATATATTAGTTGTGTCTGGAACATGTTGGAGAGGGCCATCTTTAAGACATGTTGATGTAGCAGCTGAGCTGCGTCAAAGGTCATGCGCTCAGGGAGCTGCGGGTGAGCTACATGGGGATCTGTTTTGATAGATCATAAATACTGCGCCAGTCAAGACATTGTTAGTCTTTCTCAAGACGAACAAGTGCACACTGCAGAGATTTAAGACTTTCTTTGTTGGAGATGTAGCTAAAAATATGTCACGTTAAAATCTGTAGATCTGCAAAAACATAAATTAAGGAACATGTACAACAAACATGCATTGTTCCATTTACAAGTAGACCTTTCAGTTGATGCTCTAAAATCAGTTTAAAGTATAAAAACATAACAAGAGTTGATCTATGTAGAGCAGGGTTGTTTTTTAAGGGATCAAACCCAGATAGGGTGATGAAAATATTATTATACCTTTATCCTTATGATGTAATTTTAGGGATTAAGACGAGCATTAAGTGATGTTTTTCCTTTGCAGTTCTCCTGCATTGTATCAACTTTCAGAGCCAACTCCAGCACCGGCAGATCTCCTCCAAAGGAAAGTGAGAGTTTCTACGCTGGACTGAAGGTAAACGTTCCCCTGTGACCTTTTAACTCAAGTCATGATAAGAAGTATCTGAGAAACTCACAAAGGCTCTTTGTCTTTAGTTTTCTTCAGACTCGCTCCACATAGCAGAGAACAGTAAGGAGCACGAGGTGACCGTCCACAGCACGGTGCCCATCCCCTGCTATGGCCTCGACCACGGTCACCAGTGTGGAGTCCCTCTGGCTCTGAGTGTCCACGACCCAGGTAACAACAAAACAGGAGATGGTGTCTTTATCTGTAATCGACCTCACCGTTAACCATCTTAAGTTATTAAGTCATTGAGAGATCCTTGAACAGGTTTTAGTGGACCACAAGGAGGATCAATGAGTACTCAGGAGATTCCGGTCAACCTTGAGGGGCTTCTTGTGGTCTTTGATGGGGATCTTGGAAACCATGGGAACCGTTAACCATCTTAAGTTGTTTGGAGACAGAAAATCCTAATTTTGGTGACCAGATGGAACCAAGTAGGATGAGCCTACCTAACATAACGTTCTTTAAGCCTTAATATCTTAATTTGACAAATTTGTGACAAACACATTAGAGGAAATTTAAATAACTATTAAATTAATTAACTTTAAAGTTATCGTCATCCCTGAAGGATGCAAACATCGTCACAAGCATCCCAGAGAAGACTCCAGCGGGTGAAGAAAAGACTATTTCATGCATTTTATGAGCTTGTCTTGGGTTCTTCTGCTTTGCACCGACTTGCCCTGTGCATCATCACATCAAAGCCAGCTCAGAAAGACATTATTACAGTTCTGCAGGCAGCTGTGTGTCATCCGTTAACACTATCTTACGCCTGTGTTGACGTCCACAGACAGTCTCGGACAAGAGGCCTCGAATGTGGTGCTGTCCGCCTGCCAGGTGGAGCTCAAGCCTCATGCCTGCAGCGAAGGCAGCTGTGGGCAGGCTGCCTTTTTTGTCACCGCTGTCACCGATTTCACACGAGATGGAAACCGGCCGAGTCTGATTGGTGTTTTGCCTGGACCCAGCGCACCGCGACTCTGGAGAAACTATGTCCCAACATCCCTAAAAGTGAGTTGTTTAACTTTGTGAAACTCTTGTGATTCAAAATCTGTTGGATCAAAGTTAGTTATCTGTAGACACGGAGATTGCAGCAAGTTGTGGCCCTTGAGAGGGCTCAAGAGATCCTTGAGAGTTTTCCAGGGGTTCATGATAAAATCATTCTTGTTCAAGGAATTTTTAAGGGGATCCTTGAACAGGTTTTAGTGGACAACAAGGAGGATGAGTACTCCAGGAGATTCCTGTGAACCTTGAGGGGCTTCTTGTGGTCTTTGATGGGGATCTTGGAAACCATGACGAGGTTTTCAGATAATTGGGGGAATGTAAGTCGCAAGACACTTAAATGCCCTTTGCCATGGTTCTTATGGACCTTAAATTCCCTTAATATAATAGTTTCCATGAGTTCTTCTCTTGGATGTTTCATGGATTCTTGATAGGGTCCTGGATGGGTACCCTGAACTACACCAAGGTCCCAAAATAAATAAAGTTGAGTGATAATAATTACTTTAATTGTCGAAGTATAATTAGAAAGTATTAAAAACCCGGCTGTAACTGCAGGTTTCTTTGTCATACTGTTTACATATACACACAGTTACACTGTGCTGTATAAAATTGGAGGGCAGGGTGAGGTTTAGGAGCAAACGTGTGCCTGTTTGATGGTTTGACGTGATGTTTAAAGAGCGCAGTCATTAGCTGTGTCCGCACAGGCTATTACGTTATGTAAGACATGATGTCAGCCCTCTAGACATAGTGTCTCTGAGGGGCCTACTGCAGGGGAGGTTTCCCATCTGTGTTTAGTGAAAACATCAAAGCCAAAGGTCAGAGGGTCGGAGGGTGGAGCTCCCATAATCTTTGCTCTCCTGATCTCTGCCCCCAGGTCACAGTCCAGGACGTTCCCACTTCCATCTGCTACTCTCTGACTGACCCACATGTCATTACCCTGGATGGCAGGTAATTTAACTCCTGATCAGCTAACAGCATAACAGACGTTTGGCATGGTTAACTCTTCCTTCTCTGAATCTGTGATGTGCAGGCGTTATGAAAACCATCAGACCGGCACCTTTGTCCTCTACCGGAGCCTCGTCAGGGAGTTTGAGGTCCACTCTCGCCAGTGGGACTGCGGCAGCCGGCACTACGCCGTCGCCTGCAACTGCGGCGTCGCGGTGCGAGAGGGCAACGAGATTGCCGTGTTTGACATGTGCAACGGCCAACCACAGGAGAGCAGGCCACAGCTTACCCTGAAGAATCTAGGTGACAGGGAGGGCAGTCGAGTCAGGGTCCTGGAGTCCCGCCAGGGGAAGAAGGTCACCGTAGGTATCCGAAGATTTTGACACTGGTACAGATTTGTTTAATCTGTTAGATATTTGGAAAATCAGCACACGCTACAGAACATTATTGGCTACTTTCATGCTTGAATCATATCCTGCCTGTTGCAAATCATACAAATTTCATCAAGCAGCTTTACTTTTGCTGCATGAGGAGATTATGTTAACTAGCTGCTGGATGTGACTCTCCTCTTGTAGTTGATCTTTCCCTCCGGGGCCTTTGTTAGGGCCGATGTTGGCGATTGGGGGATGAGCCTGTCTGTCCGGGTGCCCAGCGTCGACTACGGTAACACGCAAGGCCTCTGTGGCACCTTCGACCGCAATGGAAACAACGACTTCCACAGCTCTGATGGTCATGTTTTCGGACCGGACGACCTGCTTAGCTTCATAGAAAACTGGAGGTCAGTCTGCGACAGCAATTTAAGAAATAAAAATACAGATTTGTGTGTTTGTTTCACTATCCATCTTTTGTGTGCGTGCTAGGATAGCTCCTGGTGAAAGTTTATTTGACAAGACGCCTCCAGGGACGACGGAGGACATCAGGAGGCCGTTCTGTCAGTGCCAAAAAGGATACAGCACTTCTCATCACGCTGGCAGAGGGATGAGGAACTTGTACACTCCTTCCGCTCACTCCGACTGCATAGTATACGATAATGTGGATTACACATCTGTGTTTCCCTCCATGGACACAACAGTGGAATATATCAAGAGTCCAGAAAGAGAGGAAAACATCCTGGATATGTCTGCCTTCAACAGTCATCCTCTGGAGAGGAGGCACTTTCAGTTTTACAGTGATTACAGCGACCATGATGTTGAACTGGACGGTGAGTTCAGGCAGGATCTTCTGATTTCTGTCGAGAGGCCGAAGAGACAGGTGTCATTTGAATTCCAGCCTGTCTTTACTACTTCAAGCCTCAGCCAGGCCGATCTGGAGAACCTTGCCTATTTCTTCCCTGAGGATCACTCAGCGGAAGCCCGACCGGAGGTACAACCTCAGTGGCCCACGCCAAGTGGCCTAACCTCGGCCAAAGCTCTGGAGGTCTGCCAGATAGCCTTGGCCAACTCCACTGTTGGTGCAGTGTGCCGGGGGCTGCTGGGACGCCGTCTGGACGAGGCCGTGGATCTCTGCATTCTGGACCTGCAGCTCAAAGACGACCTGGGCTGGGAGGAGGCGCTGCTGCCATACTTGGAGAACGAGTGTGAGAGGAGGCTGTTGGAAAATCGGACCCAGAGAGCTTTGGAGATGGGTGGTCCATCAGGAGCATCGAGGGACGTGGTGACAGCGCTGCGCTGCCCCAACTTTTGCAACGGAAATGGAGAGTGCACAGAGTGGGGGTGTCAGTGTTATCCCAGCCACAGCTTCTACGACTGCAGCCTGGCCATCAGTGAGTATCTGGAAAAAGTCGTTCCAATCCTTAATGGATTTAGCAGCATGTAAGCATTTCTCAAAGGGGTCTGTTATCTGATTAGTCTTGTGTCCCCATCTTAGGTCAGCCAGTAGAGTTAACAGATTTGGAGAACGGTGGACTGTGTGATATCCGGGCCTTCAACTGTCGCGACATCCGAGTCTTTGGCCTCGGATTCATCGACTCTCCGGACCTGAGCTGCCACGCCACCAGACTGAAGGTGAGGAAAGGCAAGGTCAAAGGTCGTGGCTGAGAGCCTTCAAGATGAAAGCCCAAAATATCTCCTGATTTGCCTCCACAGTACATGAACGGAGTTTGGGTTCCAGATGAAAAACAGAGGACAAAAGCCACCTTCCTCAGCTCCAAGGCGTTAGACTGCACCGTACCATCTCTAAGCAACACTGCCGTCAAAACCGAAGACTTCATGATGGACGACAAACCATATGCACGCTGGGAGATTAAGGTAAAGCCTTCGTTACTGTTTGTTTGTTGGTGGCCGTGTTGTCAGAAGCGTTCTTCAGTGTCACCTCTGTTCTTTCCCATACTAAGGTCACCAATGATGGCTCGCAGTACAGCCAGGCCAAGGTGCTGACGATCTACGATGGCGTTTGTCAGGTCTGCGAGGCATCGCGCTCAGGACTCTGTAAGTTAAAGGTAACTCATTCAGAAGAGCATCTTCTTTTCATGTTGTTCATCTCCTCCACTGATGACTCAAATATGATCCAACAATTATTTGGTTGAGGCTCGGAAAAGATCCTTCTTGTTTTCGTCGGTCATTTGCACGACTGCAACAGGTCTCCTAAGAAAACTTGGACTTTGTTTGTTTCAAAATGGGAAACAGATTCAGGAGACAGATGTGTTTCAGTGAGTGTTTAGTGGAAAAGTGTGCTGAAGCGTTTTATTTGCTCTATTATGGCTGTAGCACCGACTCTCTGTAACTTGTAATGACTAAACCAGGGACAACACGCAGCTGCCGGCCATTTAAAAAACAAACATTAATTAAAAAAAGGTACAGAGGGGGTTGTGTTGTTACTGGAACTGCGTTTTATGGGAGACTGGACAACATGTAACCTTACAAACAACCTGCAGTGAACACATTTGCACGCGCTTGCCAAAGTCAAACTAAATCGAATTAACTTAAAGCAGATGATTTCCTGTTACTCCCCAGAGAAAAACCACAATAGAAAAAACAAACAGAATGTTTTATAATGTAAAACTCCCCCGACATGTCAACATTTTTAAAACTGAACTGTACACAAACAAACCTCCTTCTTCGCGTCTCTGTTTCCAGGAGAAGACGTGTAACATCGACGGGATGTGTTTCACAGACGGAGACTCCAATCCCAGCAGCCCTTGCCTCCTCTGTGACCCAGAAACCTCCAAATTCACCTGGTCTGTGAACCAAGGTACAAACAACTCATTCATTGTTTTTTAATACAATATCGACATTTTTAATTTACTTTACACTACCCCTGTACCACTGTTTTTTTTTAGTCTGGAGCTGCTTTCATGGTCAGGGCTAGGCCACTGCTACTGCTACAGCCAAAAGGCCTTTTTCTCCTTGAACATGACAATGTCTCTGTAAACATGCAGATGCACAAGTACCAAAAACTGCAGTTCCTCAAACGTCCACATGAGGCTGGCTCCAGAAGTGTGTTCACCAAGATGTAATGCGTGTGATTCATCAACAGGAGGTCAATAAAAACTAAATTAAACTTGGCAATTAAACTGTGAAATTAAGAGGAATTAATAAAAGTCTTGTGGCCTTCTGAATTGGCAGAAAAATAAAAACTGAACTTGCAGTTCCTCAAACGTCCACTTGAGGCTGGCTCCAGAAGTGAGTCAGTCTCCATAAGTCCCCATGTTTCACAGCAGAAATAAACATGTTTACAGCCTGGTACAAAAAACAGTTTTGGTCTCTGTAGCTAATTTCCCCGTTCATGACAACTGTACTGAGGGTGAATTTATATACAACTCACCTGTTCACATTATATTAAGGATTAAAGTTATGCAGGATTAAGAGCGTGGACGCTTTGACAGGTGGCTTGTTTGATTTGTTCATTTAAGGCCGCCTCAGGTCTTTGCCAGTTTTTAGATTAGCTGAGAGGAACATGATGGCAGCCGGAGCCACAGATAGAAATCATTCTTTGTACTGTCAGTGGCATCCACGTACTGTTGCAACAACATATTGTGAAAGACCTAAATCCTAAATATTGGGGTTGTTTTTGCTTCACTAATAACAGGGAAATCACTATTTATCTTACTGTACGAGTGCAGTGGCAGTCGCGGTAGCCTGTTACACTTCGGTATGCGTCCAACTGAGGTCCTGTTTGTCACCATCAGCAGATCAAAGCAGCGGATGTTTGAGTTTCCCAGCATGCCCTGACCTGTCGCTTAACCATCCTGAGAAAGAGAGGAAGAGAGGGGAGGGGGTAAATCACATGGTTGATTATCACAGCTCCACAGAATGACAATCATTACTTACAAAACAAGCCACAGGTTAGTGAGGCTGTAAAAGCTGCAATAAAGGACTTAACACGTCTCATAATAACAGTAATAATCATCTCCTGTCCAGTGCATTTGTAACAAGACAAAATAAAACCGATCAAAGCAAACTATTTCTATTTATGTTGGGATTATCTCACCCCTTCTCTCGAGTTTGGTTATGGGTATTCAGGGACACTGATAATCCTTTTAATCAGCAGGCACATGTTGTTGGTCTCTAAACATATGACATTGATTCTGAGCAGGTGTTTCCTGGGATTATCGCCACATTCTGTCTATTAAACACCTGCGAGCAGAGCGTGAGCTCAGCGGCGGGTGACATACGATCTCGTCGAGAGCTGGAAACCTCTCATGCCGTGGACAAATGTGTTTACAATGATTCTTCCAGGAATAGCCTGGATGAACCGGGCTCACTCTGAGAGTGTGTTTCACAACAGGAAGGGGTTCTGTTGTCAAAACACAAAGACTTATAGCTGCAGTTGTAACAGTAAATAAGAAGAATAATGAGAAAAGGTTGTTGGTTAGTTGTAGATGTGCAGAGACTCAACTCATTGTCATGTTTTACCTCCTGTCTTCAGTCAATGAGCCGCCGGCCTTCCACCGACCTCAAAGCGACCTGCGGACATTCGCCGGGGAGAACTTCGTCTTCCAGTTTACGGCGTCAGACCCGGAGGGCTCTGCGCTCCTCTTCCAACTGGAGGAGGGCCCAACGGGGGCTGTCCTCTCCCCAGCCGGCCTCCTTATCTGGAGGGTCCCGTCGTCGCTTCCCGAGCAGGGTGGACATCAATCAAAGCGCTCTGTCCGCTTCACGCTGTCAGACGAGTGCAACGCTCAGAGCACCTTCACCGTGGAGGTAGAGTTGGAAGGAGACGCTCAATCATCTGTGGGCCTGGTTGAATTGATAAAAACAACATAGACCATCAATAACAGGCTCTGCAGCAGCTAACTATGTGTCTGTCTCTCTAAACTGAGCATGCACAGAGGATTTTTCTGTTTGTGGGGAGTAATTAAGTCAGTTAACAGCAGTAATTTAATATGATGATCACCGGGAGTGTTAGATATTGTACACACTGCAATAACACCATGCTCTATCTTTTACAGATTGATATGGTGCCATGTGGGTGTCAGAACGGAGGCACATGTGTGACGGACATCAATTTCCCTGCCGGCAGTGGGAAGTACCTGTGTGTATGCCCTGAGGGGACGCTGGGCGACCTCTGCGACGAGGACGTGGACGAATGTTTGTCGGCCCCGTGCACAGTCGGCACGTGCATCAACACAGCCAGCGGGTACAGATGCGAGTGTCCTGCGGGGCTGAGGGGTAAGAATTGAATAGAGCCTTTGATTTCACATGTGTCTAGCATCACGTTTGCAGCTGCAATAGATCGATAACAGATACGGTTTATGATAGCAGACACGATTTCCCTCCCATGTTTTTGGCAGGTGTAACGTGCCTGGAAGATATCAATGAGTGTGAAAGGAATCCTTGCTTTCAAGGAGTCCAGTGCTTCAACAACTTTGGCTCCTATGGCTGTGGACCATGCCCCAAAGGCATGCTGGGAAATGGGACGACATGTGCAGGTAAGCATGAGCACACTGAGTGTTTAAGGTGTGTTATGCCCCTCCGTCTGTGAAGTGAAGCCAAGTTCCTCAAACGGCCACTTGAGGCTGGCTGAATTTTGTGTGGGGGGCTTTGATTGACAGGTAGGTGCCGTTACAGATGCACCCAGGCATCATTCAGCCCACCTTAGGTCGGCCAGTGATCCATGTCTCTGCTGAGTTTTAGATTAGCCAGCAGGCAGAAGAGGCAGGACACAAAAACCATGCAGCGATTAAGCTATGCCGTAAGCAGCAACAAAGAAACTCAAGTTTCTCTCCCACAGTGTCGGTGTTTTTAAAGCATTAACTCCAGTTAGCAGTCAGCTGCAGCGAGAAGTGAGCACACAAAGGGAGGCGGCGGTATCAGCTGCCATCAGACATCTGGTTTCTATTCAACACAAGCACTGCATCCCTGCGGTGTGTTCCTCAGAGACGCACGGCTGCGATGAACAAATTCACCTTCGCATTCAGGGCAGTAAGCTGATGCTCTTATCCCAAAGTGATTTACTTCATACAGCAGCAGAGTTTTTGCGAGGGTTGAATGTTGGAACCAACATTGCAGCCTCTAGCAGATCATCATATGATCAAATCAAATAAAAAATAGGTAGAACTTTGTTATTATGCGAGGCCTCAGAACTTAAAGAACAGCAGTATCTGAAACTCACGCTATGACTGTTAATGAGTTCCAGGTTCAGGAGCTACGTGATCGTGTACAGGGCGTCTCTTATCTCTAAAAAAAAAACATGATGTAACGATCAAACTGTTTTATGTTCTTTGGCCCGTCAGATCTCATGACTGGACACCAGATTTGGCAAACCTGTAACTGAAAGAACTGTAGAAAACGCTTCGTAGGTATTTAGCAGAAATCCTTCTCTTGGCGCCACAGGTGTATTTAATGTTGGTAATACGTGGTTTTAAAGTAAACCATGGGCTGGATAGCGTTTGCAAATCACCGTCTAGGTGCCAGTTGAATTGTGGCTTCCTTGCAACTGCATTTTTGTCCTTGGAATAATCAAAGAGCCTCAAAACTTGGCATCCATGCAGGCTGAAAATCAAACCAAGGTGTACAGTATGTTTCAAGACATTATCAGTAATGGAAGAATTGGCTCACAGCAAAGCATAAATTGCTGTCAGTAGTACATTGTTTGTCATGAACTTTGTTAAAGTAAACCCACGAGGACAGATCTTGGGATTTATTTACCCCCTTTGTTTAACTGCTTACTTTTCCGTCCTCTGATCTTCTCGTGCTATAGGACTTTGACTTATTTGACCTCCTTGTTTATTTCAGTGCAAAAGATTCTCAACTTTGTGTGTCCGGACTACACCAGGGGGTCACACCATGACGATCCTAAATCTTGTAAGCAAAGCAAGTCGTAGTGAAGGTCTAGACTACGTTAAGACCAGGCACAGAGGGATCAAGACAAGCTTTCAATCACAAGCAGGTATCTCAAATTGAATACAGAAAC
This sequence comes from Collichthys lucidus, assembly GCA_004119915.2. NCBI lineage: Eukaryota > Metazoa > Chordata > Actinopteri > Sciaenidae > Collichthys > Collichthys lucidus. Next base: position 33,803,447 of record CM014078.1, on the reverse strand, counting down.
GAGACGGCAGCAAAAAGACAAGTTAGATTCAGTAAATCGAGGACGGATAACTGAAATCCATGTGCTATTAAAGATAAATGGAGCTACATGGCAATACATAGTACTTTTTTTACAGAGCTACAAATACTAGAAGTGGTTTCCTGAGGATCAGAAGAACTCTTCCAAACTTACAACTGGAGTTTGATTAATCCATCAGGCGGAAGTAAAACCAGCTCGAGCCGAGATGTCAGAGAAATATTTGAACCTGGACTCAAAAGTTTCCTAATGATGTAATCTGCTACTGTTGGCCAAGTCATTGCAAGATAAATCAGGTCGTGTCTGAGGCACATCTGAAGTCAGTCATCGTCAATCACTGAGTGTTTCCTGCTACACATGCGGCTTGTAAATGTGTTGATAGGCTGTGAGTGGTAATCACGCCTCGTTGAGATCTTTACACAAACCCGTTCCAAAGTCTCTTCTCACGCTGGGCGCCTGTCTTATTAAAAACCTTTTTGAACCGTCCAGGCAACGGTCTTCAATCCTTAACCTCTTTGCTGTTGGTTTGTTGCGATGTGGGTGATCTAGAAATCTAATCTAAAAGCATCACATGAAGCAGTTACTTGCCAGTCTAAAGTTTAATCTGTCTTTCTTCAAACAGCAGTCCCCGTCCCTGCCACATCTGCTCCTCGTACGACTGTCTACAAGATACCAGATGTTCTGCTGCAGCCACCCAAAACAAAGACAGACACTTTCCGGAAGACCTCAAGTGGTAGCTCCCCGCAGACGAGGACCGAGGTGGGGAAAACAATCCCAGGGGCTGACCTAGACCGATCAAAAAAGACCACCGCTTGGAGGCAGATTCCAGGAATAAGCCATAACCCGGCGATAACTAACAAGAGCATCGCAGCAATTAAACCAATCGTGACCCAAGCAAAGACAGATGCTTTTAGAAAAAACAGCTCCACGGCTAACAGAGATACCTTTAAGAACATCTCAAGAACTACACCAGATGAAGTCAAGCCTGATCCTTCAAAGATCAGCAACACTATAGCCAAGACATCCACGGTCACCAAGCCATTGGGAAATGGCAAACCAGCTTCAGGTGAGCCTGTTGGCAGGAACCTCTACCAACCATACATCTTACTGGGTTGTTGTGCACTCTTTGAAACAGCTTGAGGGCATTTTTAAAGAGAAATATAAGAACAAACATCAGTAAACTGTAAAGAGGAGCTGCACAACATGATTTGTAGAACTTTGGTGCAAGGGGATACTTAAACCTCTACTGCCTAATAAATCTTACAGTATGAGGACAGACCGACTTCTTCTCGACGTGTTCATACTCCACTTGGCTGCGCTGATGATGACTCAGCTCAGCACTGATCATAGTTTGTGTCTCTCAGGATCTGGTCAGTCTTTGGCTGTGTCGGCTACATGTGCCAGCAGGCCCTGCTTCCCTGGGGTTCAATGCATCAACCGCAGGCCGCCGCATGTCGGCTATGTCTGCGGACGTTGTCCTCCCGGTCTTCACGGCAACGGACGGGTTTGCATGAAGAACGCCAAGGCAGGTAAGAGATTTGATTCGACACATGCTTTCCATTGTTTTAAACGAATGCATGCACAAATATCAACAAAGATGACTATTTGAAATTTTATCCAAACATTGTGGGCTACCTTAAAGATCTTTTTAATTTCTTGCTATGATGTTCTGGTTTCCCCGGAGTTTTATGTGTTTTTCTTGGTCGGGAGCAAATGACATTTATTGCAGAGGAAAAATCAATTGGTGGTTAGAGACAGCCTGGATGTAATAACCACCACCGGTAGTTTGATTTTTGAGTCAGTGCCTATAGCCGCAAAGTTTTAACAGAAGTTTGCTTAACGTTGTTTTCTCATGAGGGGAGTGAGGGCCCTAACAACTCAGAGGAGACGGTTTCAGTCCAACTTCACTGTGGATCATGTTTGCCTGGAATAAAGCGCTTGTACAGATGTGTCGGTCAGACTCAAACAAGACATGGATCATTCAGCATGTTACCCATAGAACTCAATGTGTCTTTAACTGAACCATTACCAAGCCTACTTAGTCAGTGTTGCTATACCTGCTATAACTGTGCAAATTTAGCAAGTTTTGAGTTTCTGTTGCCGGCTGAAATCACACTGTAGCTCGCCAATTAAACTACCGGAGTTGTTTGACTGCCTCAGGCACATAGAATCTCATGTCTCAAGTCAGCAGACATAGAAATGAATAAACATCATTGATCTTAGTGCAGGATTACCGACTGATCTCGTTCCAACATGAGTGCTCGGCTGCTTCGCTTACATGCTTATCAAGCAAGATAGATGTTAGGTTTACACTTTAGATCCATGATTTATGAGGTCGATCAGATGTGTTTGGCAAATGTAATGCTACCTCTGTTAATGACTTTGGCTGGGATTGCTCTAGTGTAAACTTTCCCAAGTCTGAACAGAGAAGGAAAGAGACAATAGGGGGTGCTCCTTAGTCTTAGAAGTAATGCTGGATTACTACTGTGGGTAGTACCGAGGACACCACGTCACATCACAAGAAATCCAATGGCCATGAGGGTAAGGAACTGATGTCATGTCCCGTCTTTTCTCAGCTTCCAATCACCTTCCTCAGCAGCAGACGGTAGCAAAGACCAGCCGCCAATCCCTCCACGGCAGCACGAGCAAAGTCTCCCAGCTCCACCTGCCCAACCTTCCCATCAGGCACAGTATCAAACACCTATCCTTACCCGTCACCAGAGCAAACCGAGATAATATACCACGCCAGAATCCCTCGGGAAGAGGAGGTGGGACAGGAAGAAGAGAGGCGGTCACTCCTTCGAGAGATGTTGCTAGAACATCAATCAGTGCCCACCATGTGACTTCAAATACTCATCAAAGTGCCAATCTCAGAACAGATGCGAGGGCATACACCAGATCCAGCACGACTATCTCCAGGGATTTTACGGTTCCCCATGTGACGGCCTCCAAGGTGAGTTCATCATTTCTGTACTGTCATGAATGTCAATCACTTTCCTTTCTTCATTCTGCGACTATGTCCCAGCAGCCTGAAAGAGCAATGACTGGTGGCACACCTTCCAAGGTAACACCGTCCAGTCCTCACCTATCCACTCAGTCCGGCAAAGTGACGCAGTACAAACAGACAACCCATCCCCAGCTCAACCATCTGGCATCCACCGAGGCCTTGACACGTCCAAGACCTGCCCTCCCACTTACAGCGGCCCTCACCGCTCTGTCCTACTCGCTGTCTGAGTCAGAGTTCTCCGCAGATGGAGATGAGGCTGAGCCCGAAGTCCCAAAGATGCTTCACGTGGTCCCGGCATTGACCTTCACAACACCAGGCAAGACCATCTACAGCAGCTCAGTGCTGCAAAGAGTGACCTCCATCCAGCCAGGGGACAGGAGTGCTACGACAGCTGAGAAACAGGTGACGACCTGCGCCGACCGGCCATGTTTTCCTGGTGTCCTGTGTGAACCAGCAATGGATGGAGGTTTCCGCTGTGGGAGGTGTCCAGTAGGATACACTGGAGATGGACGGGCATGTCGAGGTGAGTCTTGACAGGGTTTATTGCCTTGTCATTAGGATTCATTGGCTGTAATAATCAACTTGACACATTGTTGATGAGCACCAATTAACAAACTGGTCAACCATGCACACCTTTGTTCAAGTTTTACTGCTGCCAACCGACTGGATTCGTCATTAGCATTGAGGCTAGAGCTTAAGAGATTAATTGAACCAATGACCACCCTGATTTCTGTCTCATCTTCATAGCCCAGACCCAGCTGTTCACAGGTTTAACAGTCCTGTCCTGCGTGTTTTTCAAGCTGTTTGCAGACATACGTGTGGTCGGAACATGGAGTGTGCAGCGCCCAACACATGCCGCTGCAAACCAGGCTACACTGGATTCGACTGTCAGACAGGTAAGAAATAAATAGATATAATATAAATGATTCCAGCCGTTTAGGATATTGATGTATATTCTTTTTTTTTTTTCTTTTAGCAATCTGTAAGCCGGATTGTCTGAACGGCGGCGTTTGCATTGCTCCGGGTGTGTGTCAGTGTCCCAGAGGTTTTCATGGAGAAACCTGTCAGGAAGGTAAAGTTTGCCTCCCTTCATTCTTATTTTCCATGACCACTTAACGTTATCAGGGTCGTGGGGTTGAGTGTACTATGGGGTGCCGTTTGTAAAGCGTCTCGCTCTGAAAATAACAGCAACATTTTGTCACATTTAGCTAAAAACAATGTTTAAAAAAACTGTTCAATTTTTGAGAGTCACTTTTTTGCACATTTAGAACAATATTTGTGAACTTAGAGATATTTTAAATATTTAAATCCAAATGTTAAATGTAAAATCTAAATGCTAAATCTTAATCTAAATGTTAAATATAAATCTAAATGTTAAATATAAACCTAAATGTTAAATATAAACCTAAATGTTAAATATAAATCTAAATGTTAAATATAAATCTTAATGTTAAATATAAACCTAAGTCTAAATGTTAAATATAAGTCTAAATGTTAAATATAAGTCTAAATGTTAAATATAAGTCTAAATGTTAAATATAAGTCTAAATGTTAAATATAAGTCTAAATGTTAAATATAAGTCTAAATGTTAAATATAAGTCTAAATGTTAAATATAAGTCTAAATGTTAAATATAAATCTAAATGTTAAATATAAACCTAAATTTAAATGTTAAATATAAATCTAAATGTTGAAGCTAAATGTTAAATATATATATAAATATAAATGTTGGAGCTAAATGTTAAATATAAATCTAAATGTTGGAGCTAAATGTTAAATATAAATCTAAATGTTGGAGCTAAATGTTTCGGGTGAAACTAAATATTTAGCTAAAGTTATTTTCAGAGCGAGACGCTTTACAAACGGCACCCCATAGTGTACACCCTGGATATGTTGAGACAAACAACTATTCAGACTCCAAAACAGCATCTAGAGCCTTTACCTAGTTAATCCAGTCACAGATGACAATTGTGCTATTGGTTTTTACCATAAGTAAAGTGTTATCAATATATATTAAGTTCAAAAAGTGACGGGTAGAGTAAACAAAAAGTAAACTTAATAACTTACTGAACAGGCAGGTTGAGACAACATAACTTTGGAGTCCAGGGGAAAAGAAACTAAATCCAACAATTCAAGAGAAATCCCATTAGTAGATATCCAACAATGCAGGAAAGAGGGAAACACATGGACTAAACACAAGAGAAGTAATTAACTAAATACAACACAGGTGACACAGGACACAGGCGGGACATAGACAGGAAGTAAAGTAACACAAGATGCCAGAGGGGAGACTCTTTCAACATAAAACAGGAAATGCGCCCATAAAGATCTATGTAGCCTCTAAACAAACTATTACAGATGATATAACTCAGTGAAATGCATCTCCGCAGCTCTGTGCAGGTTACCGTGTGAAAACGGAGGCACCTGTGTGGGACTGCAGACTTGTTCCTGTCCTTATGGGTTTGTTGGACCACGATGTGAGACCAGTGAGTTCACACTTCCTTTTTTTGTTTTTGCTTTTAAAAGTTGTTTGCTCTCATAGTTAGTCTGTTATTTTTTTCTGTCGATTGCAGTGGTGTGTAGCCGACACTGTCACAACGGAGGCCAGTGCGTGTCTCCAGACAAGTGCATGTGTCCGCCAGGCTGGACCGGACCGTCTTGTGAGACCCGTGAGTGTGTTTTTGCTGTTTGTGCGTGTTTTCACTGACCTCAACGCTGACGCCCTCGACTTTCTCTCTCTCCAGCTCTCTGCTCGCCGCTGTGTCTGAACGGAGGCACCTGTGTTCGGCCGGATACTTGCGACTGTCCTCATGGTTTCTACGGCGCACAGTGTCAGAATGGTAAATCAACAATGTCAGATGTGAATCAGTTAATAAGTCAATCAGTAATGCAAACATTCATACATTTTTTTTTCTGATATTTCAGCTGTTTGCAGTCCTCCCTGTAAGAACGGCGGTCTGTGTATGAGGAACAGCGTCTGCTCCTGTCTGCAGGGATACACCGGGTGGCGATGCGAGAAAAGTCAGTCTTCCTCCTTCTGTCTCTTCGTCTGCCATCGAATTTACTACTACTATCTCACTACATGAGATGAGAACATACTCTGTAGTCTAAAATTTCTCTTAATCTTTCTGCAGGTGTGTGCGAGCCCATGTGTATGAACGGCGGCAGGTGTGTCGGCCCAGATGTTTGCGATTGTCCGTCAGGTTGGCGAGGGAAGAGATGTGATAAACGTGAGTGCAGTGATTCGTACTTTACATTTACAGCATCGTCATCCTTCAGGATAACCTGTTGGATGGTGGTGTGAACACCTGAAATATATCACACTAGACATTGTACTGGCCGCTGTGGGGAAGAGGGATCGGAGCCAGATGTCAAAGCTCTCGGTTATACAGTCGATCTATAGTCCAACCTTTCTACCATCGCAGACAAAATGAGTTTCCTCCTTAGAGATAGGGTGAGGACATCCTGAGGCTCCTTTGTGTCGCAAGCTGCGGGTGGCTTCAGGTGACCCAGAACTCATTGGAGGGATTGCATATCCCGTCTAGCCTGGGAACGACTCAGGATCTTCCAGGAGAGGCTGGAAAACTTCTTGGGGGAGACAATGTATAACCAGAAGACAACAGCTGGATGGATAAATTTATAGTTAATCTTTGCAAGGCCTGGTTCTCATCTTTGTGACTTGATTGCACCTCTAATGTTCAGTCTTGTGTTTTGTCTTTCAGCCAGCTGTCTGCAGAAATGTCTGAATGGAGGCGAGTGTGTCGGATCCAACACTTGCCACTGTCCCCCCGGGTGGCAAGGCATGCACTGTCAGATCCGTGAGTATCGGCGATTCACATGATTGTATACTTCAGAAGTTGTTGTATCTTCTGACTGTGACTGTTTCTTCTCAGCTCATTGTGAACAGAAGTGTCTTTACGGCAGTCGATGTGTCCGACCGAACGTCTGCGCGTGCAGGAGCGGATACTCAGGTTCTCTTTGTTCCAGAAGGGTAAGAAGGACTGAACAGAGGGTGGCATTTTAAAGTAAAAGGAGGTGCAGCATGTTGAACAGTGTCCACGACTTTTCAAATACCATAAAGTTTGACCATAAAAAAGTGACACGAAGGTCTGAAGTTGTTGAGCTTTAAAAAAGAACACACAAACATTTTGTCGAGTTTTACTGCTTCATTTTCCCAACTGATCCTGACATTCACACATGTGCATGTCAGAAGACTTGCACATGAAGAAAACTGGAGACACGTGAAAATGCAGCCAATCTCATGAATTGACCAGTTACAGATGAGGACGTATGAACAAAAAAAATGTAGACTGACAGTCTGTGAATGCTAAACCTGCACCTGCTTTCGTGTGTGCATGAAAACGTTGTTTTTGCACGTTATTAAAGCTCGTATATCTTTTTTTTTTTCAGCTCCCCATTGCCGCCATCCGACGCTGAGCTCAACTCGAAACTAACACCAAACAGTTTCTATTCAATCAGCACAGATGGGAGCCACCAACGCAGAAGACCTGTGTTTTATCTCTGTACAGAGCCTATTGTAGCAAATAAAACTGGAAGTTGGGGGAAATGTTTGTTTTTAACAACAAATACATGCATGACAGTCTTTGTGTTTGCAGCTACAGCAGTTGTTGCTAGGTAGATTTAAATTATCTCTCTGAGGGAATTCCGCTTTGGAGCTAACGGTTACAAAATAGTTTCACATACCTTGGCTAACAGTTTCCCCCTGCTTTCAGTCTTTGTGCTAAGCTAGGCTAATGAGGACTTATTTGTTTAAGTTTTTTACTGTAAGTGCCATCGTGTTCAGGTTCCACACTACAAACCCAAACCTCCGTATGAGTATTTATTTATTTGGTTGTTTTATATTGTCGCATATTTTTTTGTTGTATATATCTCAATCACTGTATAATCGATGTTATTTCTTATTAAAGCTTGTTTATTGGTTGTTTTGTAAGAAAACAAATAAAGATCCTTTTAAGGTTTGGTCTGTTCATCTTCAGTGACAAATTAAACCAACTGCTTTTCAGAGTTAATCTTATTTTTTTTCATCTTTTGAGGTGATCAGTATGTCGGATTTGATAACAGATTGATCATATATTCTTGATGAGTCATATCATAAACTACGTAGCTCGCTGGCTTTCATATACGGCATCATGTATAGATGTGATCAGTCAGATGTCGATGGTTTCTAAACTGGAGGAACCACAAGGAGCCACCGAAGCTTGTTTGAAGGGGATCGCAGAGCCTTCTTGATTTTTCCGGGCTGTAAGAAAGCTTTTAAAAATACATCCAGTCAGACAACATCTCAGCATTTCATTCATTTCTGTGAAGAAAACTACAGAATTGCTATTTTTTAAAGTGTAGATGATTGTTTAAGATGTAAATTTAAATAAATGTTCTTTCCCTTGTCCTGCTTTAGAAAAGTTCAGTTAAAACAACCAAAGATCTCAAAGAACAATGAGAAAACACAAAATCTGTCCTGTTATGTATATATGAATATAAGAAATATCAATAAAATATGTGATTTAGTCAGTTTGGTAAATGATAGAGGAAGGAATTAGTAGGAAGTCATGCATTCATACAGTACAACAGAATCAGCATCAAAATATACTTAAAATACCAAAAAGTGAAAGTTCTCCTCATGCAACACATGGTCCACGCTGGGTTCCTGACACATATCAGACACACCTTAACTTTTTTCTCCTAAGACCTCCAACATGGCCATCGGAAAGTATAGATTCATTAAAATGCTGTATAGCGCTTGTACTTATATGACATAAGCTGCATCAGAGTGGGTCCGTCATGATCAGGAGCAGAGAAGCATTTGACTTTGCTGCAGGGGCCAGACAAGTTCAGGTCCGGCAGGTCAGGGCCAAAGGTGCGGCGAGGAAATGAGGATTAAAAGATTAATGAGGCCACATCAGCTCCACGCCAATTAGGATTCCTCTCTGCCAGCCGGCCAGCCAGCCGTTGCCAAACTCCTGCATCTGTAAAGACAGATTTTTTTTTTTTACAGCAGATTAGGAGCAACAAGCTCGTCCCTCTGCTGATATTTGTTGCCATCACTTGCTTGAAATCAGGTCTTTGGAAGATGAAGATAGATCTTCGAAATCTCTCAAACTTGTTGGCTTTTTGTTTCAGTTATTGGGCTGAGAGTCTTTAATATTCCGAGTAATCATCTACACCAGAAACGATCATTTACTGCCATCTGGTGGCAATAATAATAATGCCAATTAATGAACTGCTCATGAACCCTCCTCGTGGAATCAAGGTTCAAACTGAAGTTCACGTTCCCGATGTGATTTACTGAAATCGACAACCTGACTCGTAGGTTGCTCTGAGCTTTTACAGCAACACACACACACAAGGCATCGTCCGTTCACAGATATTTATATCCACCCCCAAAGATGGCACTGGGCAAGGTGGAGGAGGAGGAGGAGGAGGAGGAGGGGGGTGCATGTGTCCATCCTGGTGGGCAGAATGGAACGGGACCGGCAGTGGGTCCACCTGGACCGTTCACTCAGTGAAAGCACTGATCTGTCGGCCAAGGCAGCGAGGTTATCCTCCACCCCTGGATGCCAAACAAGCAGGTCGAAGGCAAACATACACACACTTTAGTAACCTAGAGAGAGAGTGTGTGGAACCAGACTAACTGGGCATCAAGTTCATCACAGTCTGGATTGTTCAGAGTGTTTAACTATGATTGGCTCCCTGACTTCAAGAGAAATCCAATCAGGCCAGTTTGCAGCAGGATTATGATGAACATGAAGGTCCACACCAACGCCTCTGAGACCTGAGACATGTTTAACCTGCAGCAGGTCAAAAATTAAAGGGAGGTTTTGAGGCCAAACGACACCTAAGGTGGAGTTTATCAAGGTCTGTAGGTTTGCAGAATTGGAGGTTTAAGGTTGCTTACAAACCACAGACTGTATAAAGAATCGTACCTGTGACTCTTTTGCCTCCCGGCTAATCTAAAAATCTGCAAAGACGTCGATCATCTGCAGACCTGAGACGGGCTAAATGACACCTGTGTGGTCAAACGTGTCACCTGTAACTAAATCTACCACTGAAAGCCTCCACGCTCTTAATCCTGCATAACTTTAAGCCTTAATATAACCTGAACAGGTGAGTTGTATATAAATTCACCCTCAGTACAGTTGTCATGAGAGGGGAAATTAGCTACAGAGACCAAAACTGTTTTTTGTACCAGGCTGTAAACATGTTTATTTCTGCTGTGAAACATGGGGACTTATGGAGACTGACTCACTTCTGGAGCCAGCCTCAAGTGGACGTTTGAGGAACTGCAAGTTCAGTTTTAATTTTTCTGCCAATTCAGAAGGACACAAGACTTTTATTAATTCCTCTTAATTTCACCATTTATTCTGTGAATTAATGATTTAATCGAAGTTTAATTTAACTTTTATTAACCTCCTGTTGATGAATCACATGCAGTACGTCTTTAAGGTGAAATGTGTTTACTGCATAAAGTTTGTTTTTAACTTTCATACACTCAAAAATCATCATTTTGGATATGGACTTGTCAGTATCGGCCTTGACCCATATCAGTCTAGAGCCTAATTTAAACCTGTATCCTCCAGACCACAACAGGTGCCCCCTCCTCCCCTCCTCTTTACGCTCCACCTGTCTTCCCTTCTCCGCGGCGGGCTGGCGACCCAGAAAGCAGCCGTCATTCATTAGAAATGGTATGCTGATCCGCCGGGGGGCCGGACGGCACAAACCCCCTCGGTCACCGGATCGGCGGCAGCTGCTCGGCCCCCCGGTGCTATTTTCACCCTCAGGATAAAGTGATGTGCAGCCGCCCGCCCGCCCGCACGGCCCCAGCAAGCTCCAGTCAGACCAGAGCAGAGCCAGGATGAAGTCCACAGGCAGCGAGCGCACCGTGCAGCCCGACGGCTTCACCTCAGACCTGGACGACCTGGACAGCGGCAGCGAAAGCTCCGATGGGAAGTCCACCGGCGGCTGCAGCCCCCGCATAGAGCCGGATGGGGGGCTGGAGGAGGCAGGTGTCTCCCGGGCCTGTGCGCCTAGACGGAGGAGAAGGCGGAGACGCAGCAGCAGCGGCGGAGGTGGACGAGCCGGTGGAGACGCGCGTCTCTCCGGCGTGAGCCAACAGAGGCAGGCGGCGAACGCGCGGGAGCGGGACAGGACGCACAGCGTGAACACGGCCTTCACGGCGCTCCGCACGCTCATTCCCACCGAGCCCGCCGACAGGAAGCTCTCCAAGATCGAGACGCTGCGCCTGGCCTCCAGCTACATCTCCCACCTGGCCAACGTGCTGCTGCTGGGGGAGGACTGCCGGGACGGACAGCCCTGCCTCCGCTACCAAAGCATCCTGCACGGGCCTGCTGCGCTCAGCGCCGCCTCCCTGCGGCCCATCTGCACCTTCTGCCTCAGCAACCAGAGGAAGCTGGTGAGTGTCCATGCGCACCTCTTGTACCAGATATGCGCCAAAGTGATAAAGGTGGAGTGCGTCCACCTGTGCAGGACGCATCCTAGGAGACATGATTTGGCTTGTGGCACCTGTTTTTCCAAAGTGATTGACAACACACAATGAAAACAAGCTGTGGTGCCTTCAAAGGTTTCAAATAAATGCAAGAACTTCACTCTTTAGACTCAAGAAAGAAGGTTAAAGTCTGGCAGGCTCCAAAAAGAAATGGATTCAAATGGTTTGTTAAAGGAGGACAGGCAGGAAACTTGGTTATAGATGATAGAAATGATCAATTAAATGATTTTATTTAAGATATCTGGAGTTTAGGTGTTTTAAAAAGCTGCAAATATTCAAAATACAAACCAATATCATCAATATTATTGTTGTTTATTGTGCTGGACACCTTCTAGGTATTGTTAGAGGCGAGAAACTGGCCCAAGATCAGTCATATTATGGTACAATCATTGTTAACATGTCAAACTGTATTTTCACTCTTGTATTAGCACTTTTTCTAGAACATAAAGTCTTAAAATCTTAATTTGTTGTGTTCCTAACACAAATCCAGGTGAAATTTCTTAAACTAGAATCCTTTTTCTTCATTTAAGTGTGACGAAATGACAGTAAAACACAAATAAACAGTTACAAAACAAAATAAAACTTCAAATTATGATGAAATAAACCAATAAATATCTGAACTTTAGGGCCTTTTTAGGGTTGGTGTCATGGTGCTTTCACTGAACTGTTTCTTTGCTTCCACAGCTCAGAGATGGAGTGAAGCACTCAGCTGTCGTGTGAAGCTTCTCGAGGCCTCGACAGACCTCCACCTTGACTGTTGTTTACATGCAGACGAGAGATGTGGCGTTAAAGAATCAGACTTTGTACATATAACTCACATATTTATTTATTTATTGACTCTTTTTTTGGGATTAGAAGTCAAACTTGTAAACCACTGAAAAGCACTTTCTGTTCACGTCCGTGTGCTTCTGAACCTCTGTGTTTTGGTTGAGCTGTAACCGGAGCCCATGTGTAAGGCTGCACCTGACGGGGGGGCTATTTTGGTCCCACAAATATTACAAACTACCCCTTGCACCCCCACGCCTCCATGTCCAACTCCTTGCCGCCTTCAGTCACATGAAGGAAACCGAAGAGCAGCTATTGCAGCGGTTGCTGTCAGTTGAGCGGCGTTAACACTTTAAAGGGGCATTAACCTCTTATCTAGTGGCGAACAGCGGGAACTGCAACAACACCGATCGCTCTGGCACGGCACCATTTTGTTTCAGAACATGACGACAACTTTCTGTGAGGTCACTCTACGTGGTAACGACGTCTAAAATTTGTGTGTTTCAGTACACAACAACCTCCAAGACACTTGTGATCAGATCGCCTAAAGACGTTGCAGAGGTGGCCTCACACCGCCTGGTTTATGTTTGGTTCATGTGTTCGGGCTTTAAAAATCGTACAATTTTGTACAAGTTGTTGTTGAGTCAGGAACTGACCGGGCTCAAATACCTTCCATGTGCGCCATGGCCGGAGGAGCCAATCGCAGCCTTTCTGGTTTCAATGTTTCAAACCCCAGAAGTAGTTCTCCGCTCGTAGACTCCATGGAGCCACCGTCGATCTGCACAGAGCAGCTCGAGCTGGCAGGAAAAGTCCGACATAGAAACAGCAAAGAGAATCCGGTCAATGTGCAAACACCCGATTGATAAAAACAAGCAAAAGAGAAACAACTGAACATTTTACTTTTTACTTTGTCGCCCATTGAGAAAGTCCCAAGACACCCTAAAATCAATCTTTGGAGTTTGGAGAAACGCCAAGGCTCTCTGGAGCTTCTTGTAAACTCAGCAAATGTTTTACACAAAGTTCTTTCTTTGTCTGTTTGTCCCAGGGTGTTGAGCTGCCGGCGTTTGCAAACTGCGATGATGTATCGTCGTCTACAGACGGTTTATCCCAGGTGTAAACAGACTCGGTGTGCTCAGACAGACGGGTGAATTTCAGGCGTGTGATTGCGAACAAATCCAACAGAAAGACGTGACTGGACAAAGACGTTCATGGAAAGCTAAACACATATCCGCATTTATAATTCTACTAGGCTGGACTAGTAATACGGATGAATTGATGATTAAGTGAATGAAGCGAGGCGAAAAGTTATGACCCAAAACACCCTCTATCACAAGTGAAGTGGAGGATATATTTCAGGGTGCTTTACCTTTAGAGATGGTGTTTATTTAAGCTACTTTGCATGAACTCAGGGGAAGATTTCAGGGAGCTTGAAGTAAAAATGGTGCCCTGGTTTAGTCCGCTACAGAAGTTAATAACTGTCACCACCTTGCACAGACGGGTGTGAATTTAGCATTAGTTTTGGCGGCACACCCGATGTGACCTTTGCCATGTATCTATTTGTTGTGTTAGATAATTGGGATCTCAAAACTGGGAAGTTCCTGGCTCCACTGATGCCTCAAAGATTTTCCCAGAAACTCATGATACGTCCCCAATTTAAAGATCCGACGGGATGCTACTTTGTTTATCTCTTAGCCTGAATTCAGGATGAAACGTCAGGACATAAAAATATATTTGCAGTGTGGTGAAATGTTTACGTTTGCATTGTTGCACAATCTCTGTTATCACTTTAAAAATACAAAACTGTGACGTTTTGTGTGCACGTGTTTTGTGTGGGATGCCCTGGCACGCAAAGTGCATGGAGAATATCTAAATCACAAACAACCGGATCCCTTATAGATATATTTATTATACAGCACATATGAAAACTATCACTGGGAAATGTTGCACACTACCTCAAACATATGTATTAAATATGAAGGCCTACCTCTAAATCTAATGTGTAACATGACTGTTTAATAATCTACTTGAATACCTGACTAACTGTGTCCTTTGCACAACGCAAGTACTGAGAAGCAACTTGAAGAAAAACAAATTGTATTTTTCTACAATAAAAATGAGAAAATCAAACCGCCCTGTGTTTGCTCATTGTCTGTAAATACATGTGGACACAAGAAGTGGCAGCAACAATCTAATGCATCAAAAAAAACCACATTGGAAGATACTAGAAAAGACGACTGTTTTGGTGTTGAATAACTAATTAAATCGCAATAAAATCTTCATCACAAGGCTCTTAAACAAGAAGGAAAGACAGGGTTCCCAGACCTTTTTCATGAACAAATTCAAGCACTTTTCAAGCACCTTCAAGCACCAGTTTTTCCATTTTTCCAGCACCTTTAAATAGGTAGCCTACTAGTTGTGTTTGCCATGATGGTCATGGGAAGCGCAGCGGTGCCACTGTATGGCATAATAATATGGGTCTAATTAGCATTATTTCATATGGTGGTAGATTGACTGTTTTGATTTTTAACTAATTGTGAATTGGCTTGTATTCTCAGCTTGTGAGCGGTGTATTGTGTAACTACCATAGCGCAATAACAGTGACCAACAGGTGTGGATAGTAGTCTACTGTTATTTCTCTGCAGAACACCAAGCGAGTATGATAACTGAGTTCTGCATGTAAAGGCATCGGATCAAGCGCGTAGCCGCTTAGGAAACATTTGTTTTCTCTTGGTTTATTGAGATAGACATCACACAAATTTCAAGCATTTTCAAGCACTTCACAAAAAATTCAAGCATTTTCACAACCTTGAAAACACTGAATTGAAATTCAAGCATTTTCAAGGAATTCAAGCACCCGTGGGAACCCTGATGAAAGAGTCCAAAGGACCACAAAGTCTGCTGGGTGGTCGAGTCGTACATTCAGGCGACTTGTTTGTTTTTTAAGAATTTTTTTTGGCCTTTTATGCCTTTATTGATGGTATAGCTGAAGATAGACAGGAGGCAGAGAGAGGGGGAGTGACACGCAGTAAATTAAAAGCCATCCGATGCGGGATTCGAACCTCGGACTATAACCTCCACACACGGGGCGGCCGCTTAGCCCACTAAGCTACCACTGCCTCATTTATAAAGAAGTGTTGCCGTAAGAACAAAAAATCCTTTTGAGTGATGGCTTTTATTGAAATTTGATTATTTTGTACTTTTATTACATTTCTTTGACAACTCATCGGATCTTTAAAGTTAATTCTCACACCGGAGAAATTCACTTGTTACAGCAGCTCACAATATACAAGGTGGGTAAGAAAAATACTCAATTACAGACTTCAAACTTAAGATAAAACTGCATTATTCCAAATTAATTGCAGGTACATCATTCATGACAATTACTACATTGTTTCAGCAAATTTTTCTATACATTTCTTGCTGTAACAAGTGACCATCCCTGCAGTGGGAAGTCAAACTATCGTCTCACAATGGATTTTATTCTCCGTTTGTATTTAACATTTTAAAAACTGCCTTATTTGTTTGAAAGTCTGAGGTTTGACATTTCGCTTATTAGAGCCAAGAAATAAACATTAAGCCTCAAAGTTAATAAAAACAGAAGAACACAGCGGAAGCATTTCAATAATCTTTATTTCATAAAAAAGTCAATCAGTTTATATCAGATTAAAGAAAGTAGAAACCAATAATAATCAGTTAGCTGGCGAGGCATCTTACAGGGAGGCGTGTCTTCTGAGTGACCTCGACACGCCGTACAGGTTTACCCAAAAAAAAAAAAAAAAAAGTCAATAAAGAAGGCGTTTAAAGTTTAAGACCCGACAGGAGCCAAAACGTGAGCTGGGCGAAATAATAAAGTTACAGGGGAGAGAAAAAAAAGAAACTTTGGCAAAAATTGCGTTACCGTTTCCGTCGGCCTCGTAGTCGCATGGCAAAAAATGCAAACTATCAAACAAATCCAGGTTCAGATTCATTCACGCAGCGGCCATCGAGATCACATGGAATGTTTTGTATCCAAATTACAGAAGGCATTACAACAATAATATTAATACCAAAAGAGAAAAATAAAGAAAGGGGGGAGTATTCATTGTTTTCCACTTCCACTGTGGTGAGCCGCGATACGAATAAGGACCGAGCCCTTTTTTATGTTTGGTTAAAATAAAGTTTGAACGTGTTGGAGTGGTGGAAGAGTTGTTTGTCTCAGGGGGGATAAAGAAGTAACAGGAGGTAGAAGAGAAAAAAGAAACAAAAACAAAAAAAAAAATCTGCTCCTGCTGCTACTTAAAAGAAAAAAAAAAAAAAGCTCATCTGGCGGTGGTGGAGGTTTGGAGGTTTTAGTCTGTCTCCTCTTCTTCTGACTCAGACTCTGCAGAGAAACAAACATCGATTTAAAAAAAAAGCGTTCAAAGCTTTTTATTCTGCGTTTTTCATTTTTTTCTAAAAATCAATCAAATCACCCGACGCGTTCAGAGACAAAAACAAGCAACAAGGCAAATTGTAGATGCCGCTTTTAACCACTAATTTAACATGTGATCGACTAAACGAGAGGTTACGGTCAGCTGTTCGTTTTTCCGTCTGTGTGTGAGGATCTATATGTAGAGCTCCGGCTGATACGTGTGCAGCGACGTGGCTGTAGAGACAGTCGGGCTCCTCGAACAAGCTCCCTGCGTTTCGTATGCGACCAGGATCAGAAGTGCCTTTACTTCTTCTTCGTCCTTCATCCCTGCTGCTGTGAGACTTTACAACACCTGCACCTGATCATGTTGTAGTCTCCGGTTCATGTCCCATTGCTATTTTTTGTTCTTGTTTGTTTTGTTTTTGTCGTTTAGGTTCTACCTTAGTAATCGTTTCGTAAATCTGCACATTCTACTTTAGTACTTTTTGTAAATACGTACACCTGTCTATTTTTCGGTGCTGTAAACAAGTGAATTTCCCCGTTGTGGGATAAATAAAGTATTATCTAATTCTAACTCCTGCTTGGTTTCGGTTATGTATTTTAGAGTTCAAGAAGCTTTCCCTGAAAAGCTGGTTTGTTTTGTTTGCGTCGACCTTTGTTCACCGGAGAGAAGCTTCTTGTTCCAGTTGTTTTGTGTTGTCATAGCAACAATAAACTGTTCGCTTTTTTGACTGTTAACAAGTAATAATACAAATGTAAACGCAATCACTCTGGGAGAGTAAACCGATTACAGGGACTATAAATACACTGAACTCATCAATAAGTTGCTGCAATTTATTCAAGAACAGAAACATTTGCCGTTTTATCTTATGTGGTGATATCTGCTGCAGATTAATATTGAAAATATTGAGTAATGACACTTTCTGAATTTCATCATGTGTCTGTTGCTTCACTGGCGCTCGAACAGAGCGAGCGGTCGGCGTTACCGGCTCGTCTTTTCCTGCTGCGACAAGTCAAACTCTGTGCCGCCTCGGGGCGAGGAGGAGTGTGGCGTGTGCGTCTGTTTTTCTCACCTTCCTCTGCGTTCTTCAGCCACTCGACGAATTTCTTCATCTGCTCGAGGAAGACGCTCTTCCCCTTGCTAAGGTGGGCATCGTTGTACCACTTCAATATGGCCTCTTCATTCAATACATCCGCTGTCGGGAGGGAGAGGACGCAGTCAGTGCATGTTCAAACACAAAGTGACTCAAAAAAGAAGAAAGTGGTCAACAGACGCTTGGTGGAAGCGCTGCTCGTGGCTCAGGATAGCACCCCTCGGCTTACGCAACACCTACCTTTGTAGAGGAGCACCACGATCTTCTGAAAGGCCTTCATGAAGTGGATGTTGTCGTAGCAGTACTCCTGGATCTTCAGCAGCAGGCTGAGCTCGGACAGACCCTGGGAGGTGAAGGCTTTCAGCAGAGGGCTGTATTGCTGCAGGAACGAGACGCGAACACGAAGCATGAAGAGACGGAAACACACTCGTAATGTAGTGAAAGCTTGTCGCTGCATTAAAGTAAAGTGATTCACAGAGACGGCGGAAGGAGTTCCTGTTCAGGTTTCTGGCCACTTTCACAACTTCTCGGCATCAAACTTTATTTCATGGTGGAACGGGCCTGAATAAAACTAGAAAGTTGAAGATCTGACTGTCCACAACGATGTTTTAGTCCATTCTCTGCACGACTTCAAACCCCCACAGAAAAGTTTCTCAAGTGTTTAACCCTGACAGACTTTGTTAACTTTGGGCATTTTTCCTGGTTTGTGTGCTTCGTAGTAAAATTGTTTCCCCCTTTTTGCAGCTTTTACAGTGAGAAGTTTGCACCGGGTGTTTTATTTTGAAAAACCAGCTCAGCTCGAGTTGCTCTGTGTGTTCGTCCAAAATAGAACAGTGTATTTCTCTGTGGAGCCGAGGCCCACTTCTAGAAACACTGACCAGAACAGCTACGACAGCCTGTGCAATTTAGTCTTTACACGTCCTGTATGCGCAAACTAGTTAAAAATCTTAATCTGAGGCAGATTATGAATTCACTTGACAGCTATGATTTGACATTTCAAGTTAAAGGGCAGCTCTAAAATGTGCAGCTTCATCTTGGAAAACAGATTTTCCGTCTTCTTCCCTCAAAAATATAAAAATGTGACCTTTATTTTGAAGTAAAAGACAGTCGCTGCTCACAGAGGGTTTAGTTGACCGATTTAAAATGTTACCGTACTTTATGCATTTATCTAGATGCATTAGATTATAAATATATTTGTCCGTTTCATCCCACTCCTGCAGTTTCGTGAAAAGCACATTACACTGCAGTTTCATTAGAGCCTGTAATCAGTGAATATCAGGACATGCCGCTCGTGCAAAGCGAAGCCGTTCAGCATGTGAATCTTTAAAACTCAAAACATTCAGATTTGTCAGGACGTGCAGTCACCGTGGCGGCGCTCGCAACTTGTTGCTCAATCCTGGAGCGGATCTTTATCGCTTTGAAACTGCGTCTGCATACCTTCAAGTGTTTGATGGCTTGTTCGGTCACCAGCTCTTCCTTCTTGTTCCACTCCACGCAGCTCATTAGGCTGGTCCAGATCATGCTGATCATGCTCTGCTCAGAGAGGTTGGCCTTTTTCATCTCCTCTTTGGTGAAGGCGATAATCTGGGGGGAGAGAGAAACACGACGGGGTCAGGCTGTTAGTTTGTTATCGCACAGTTCAGTATCTGCAGCTTCTGCGTCATTCACAAATGTGAAAACAGAGGAAGCGTCAATAATGAGGAAGTGAGTCAAACACCAACGAGGAACAAAGACATCGAGGCTTTCACCTGCATCAACCGAAAGATGTTTAAACAACGGCTCAGTTAGCTGCTTCACTAAACCAATGTTTATTATGAATCTCCTGCAGGACAGCTCACCTCCTTCTGAGGGTCACCGCGGGACATCTGCTCCTGGAGCTCCTTCTGCAGCTCCTTGCGGGCACCGATGGATTGCTGGTTGCGGGCGAAGTCGGACAGCTCCTTCAGCCCGGCGTCGGTGAAGTACTTAGAAAAATGCTCGCAGCTCCGTTTGTTGGCCGGGAAGAGTTCCTGTGGGGCAGAGACATGTAGAGTTCACTCGGAAACTGCAAGAACACTGTAACGAACTTGATCTCAGGCGGAGGGGTTATTTACCAGCAGCCTGTTGTCCATGCCAACTTTGCGGAGACTGGCGGCAACTGAGTTGATGTCCTTCTCGTTGATCCAAGACTTGAACAGCTTGACAGCGAAGGCTGCAGATACTCCTGCACAAATACGACAAGACAAATTGGCTCCGTGTTCGACATTTTAAAAGAAAGGCGGCTTTTTAAAAATCGCTCGATTCTCTCCTCACCCTCCTTGACGAGGTTCTCGTTGAAGAGGCTGTTCAGGATGGAGGCTGATATGTTGCCGTTTGCCAGCAGGATGCCGGTCAGCATGGCCAGTTTGTTGCGCTCAGACTCTGTGAATCCCTTTAAAAACAGCAGCAACTGCAGAGAACAGAGAGAGACAAACACAGGTTTGTTGTTGTGGTGTGTACAAGTTATACAGGTTAGTTAATCCTGCGTGTTTAGATCTGAACGCAGGCTCGGCTTCATCTTACGGCCGAGCAGTTATTTCTCACGGTAAGAGAATTTAACACTTTAACTGCTGATAACTGAACACTCACCTGTCAAAGTTAATACAATCATTGCAGATTAATATTAATTAGTCACTGCTCTGTTCATACTTTCTGCTTACTTGCATTGTCTTGTGTCACATCGCGAGGCACTACCAGTTCAATGATACCAGAGGCTTTAAAAATCACTCACCTTCTTGATCTCCTCTTCGAAACCCTTCTCCAGGTACTTGTAACGCCTGATCAGTTTGTTAAAAACCTGCGTTTGGGTAGGAAAGAGATACAATATTAACCCAGTGCTTGAAAATAAGTGCTGGCACAAACAGTAGTTGGGTTTGCTTTCTACCTGAGCATATGCTTGCATCGTCTCCAGGTCTTCTTGTGCCGTGAAGAGGCAGAACTCGGTGCGGGTCATGTCGTCCGATAGAGTCCCGCCTGGGGCTGCAGGAGAGAGAGAGAAACCAATACAGCGAGTCAAAACACGGATCGTCTACCTGTTCACATCATGTTTTATCTGACTTTCTTAAACCTCTTAAATAAATTAAATCAAATAACGATTCAATTTAAAGAAACAATCGCAGCGTGTCAACGGAACTCACCCAGCATTCCACCGGCCACCAGGATGTCAAAGAGTGTCTCTGCATATCGGCGGTAGTCAAGCTTGGCGCCAGAGGCATCAAGAAACTTCGCAACCGCTTCCAAGTCAGTGCCAGTTTGATTCAAGCCTTGTACGATACTTTCTTGAAACTGAGTAGGGTCAAACCTCTCCTTTTCATCTGCGCGGAAAGGAGGCACACGTCGGATTAAAATAAAAAATAAAAAGCAGAACAGAAGACACAATAGAGAAAGTCAGCTGCACAAACCTCTTTTCCTCGTTTTGAAACGCTGGCCTGTTAGCGTTGGCTTTTGCTGCTTTTGATTATTCATAAAAGACACCCTGAAAGAAACAAAGACAGACAGTTAATGTTTACTCCAGTCGAGCGGACTGCATGCTGACACATGAGCGAGCGGTACACGGTGTTCCCTTTAATTAGGTGAACTCTTTTTTTGGGGCGTAACTTGGGAGAGCTCCACATTTGTGTCACAATAAAATTATTCTTGCATAAGACAAAGTTAAAACGCCATAGCCGAGTACGCCCCCCCTTTGATGCTCTAAGCTGATCAGATAAACAATGAACCGACCTTACGGAGAAGTCTGTGTGAACTACTGCATGTGTAATAATATTTTAAGCACTCGTCTGTATTGTTTGTCAGTCTGTATTTTTGTGTGTTGCACAGACCGAAGGATACTTTCATCTGTTTTTATTTTATCCTGTAGCGCAGAAGGTCCGTGGCCATTAAGGGGTCCGCCAATTTTTACCAAAATATTGGTGAATGTGACGGTGAAGACACACCGCTCTCTGCATTTAATAACCGATAATAAACACATACAGGCTAATAAACAAGTATATCAACAGGTTAATAGGTGAAATAAAGTTGAATAAAGTAAATATAAAGAGGTATTTAAAGTGTGACACACGTAGGCGTCTCTGCCCCGTTTGTGTCTTGTCCAAGGAGGCTGGAAAAGGTTGAAGATGCTCGCTCTTTGTGGGATAAATAAAGTATAATCTCATTTAAAAGAGGTGTATAATACGACAGATGATTGATTTTATTTCAACCCGTTTTTAATGTTGTATTCTTGTACGCTGATACTTTTATCGTTCTTGTTGTTTGTTTCTGTTATTTGCTGTCTACTCTCATTTATTGTACGGTGACAGAAAGGAGCCCATGAAATAAAATGTATTATTTTTTTTCATTTATTCCTTGCAGTTACTTATATCATGGTCACTTTCTCTGCAATATTTCTTACAGGATGGTCATTTTACATTACTCCATATATATCATGCCACTTTTATCCTTCAGTGTTTTTCGTGTTTATTGTAGGTTATAGATATTTCTGTCTGTTTATTGTGTTTTTTCTAATTCTGCAGTGTATGCTACACTTTCCTCTGCTGCTGTAACAAGTACATTTCCCCGTGGTGGGATGAATAAAGTAATCTAATCTAATGTTTAATTTCTCTGTGCATATTTAATTTTAGATTTATCTCAGGTCAATTTTAACGTATGGTTACTGTGTTATAGGCTATCCATCCATCCATCCCCTAAAGGAGTTTTATTTGAATTTATCCATTTATTATAAAGCATACACTAATATACTAAGACTAATATTTCCAGCAGGGTGAAAAACTGTAAGCTACATTTAAAAAAAGCATCTCAAATAAATATTATATCTATATAAAAGAGTATAATGTTTCCCCGCTGTGGGATGAATAAAGTATATAATCATGTTGTGTAAGGTAAACCTGCTGCGTATGAGCCTCAATAATAGATTAACACGCACATTTAAAGGCTGATGCGCCACAGGTGATGATGAGTCCATTCACACAGTCAAACTCCAGTTTTCGTGCGAGTTTCACTACAAATCCTCACCTCAAATCACAGGAGTGTTTTTAAAAACAGTTAAAAAAAATAAAAATAAAAAAAAAGACAATGCGGGCTGTGAATGCGGACTTTAAATTAAGCCTGTGTCTCAGGTGTGAAGCTGGAGCAGAGCTTTATTTGTGACTAATTAAGTTGATTGAAGCTGAACTTGGCCTGGTTGTTGCTCCGGCCCTCACCATGCGCCGAGCCCGGTAACGGAGTTAGCCGGGGCGGCCTGCTAGCTGGATAAACTACGGTTAGGTCAAATACCGTGAATAAATGTTCACTTAAAACACCAAACAGCGGCTTAATGAGCTAATTTTGGTGTTTAAGTCGACCCCGTGTCGAAATGTCAGCACAGACTTTTGATTTAATGTCGATTAACGGGGGCTAAACGGATGCTAACGTTAGCCTCGCCGAGCCCATGATGGCGACGTTACCGGATACAACAAAAAAAACAACAAAAAGACAGAGGGACAATCGTGCTCGTTTGTTAAAAAACGACAATGTGTGTGTCTTCGCGGACGATTGGAGGTGTAAGTGAAGGTACTCACCGAAATTAATGCAGATAAAAAACGGTTGTGAACCAGGAGGGGGAATCAAAGCAAGTGACGAGTCCGTGTGCGGTCCAAACAAAAAGAGCCCTGCGTCAGAGCCACGCAGGCTCCGCCCGCTGCGCATGCGCGCTGTGAAGGGGGGTTTCCGCTCACGGAGGAAAATAATATTTTATTTTTTATTATTTTAAAGAGGAATGCTTGTTTTTTTGTTTTTTACGCACTATTAATACTGTATATTATATTCAGTTAATTAAATTAAATCTCCAGTGTGTAAGACAGACATGTCCAAAGTAAGGCCCGGGGGCCAATCACAGCCCACAGTCAGATTATATAAGGCCCGAAACTTTTATAACGTTTTTATAATATATTATTTATGGCTTGCTAGGATTGTCAGATACTGTATCTCTGGAAGACACCTGAAAATAACAACCTTTTTAATTTTGCTTCTTTTATATCTACAGTGGGAACAAGAAAATCTTTTGGCTTCGCCAAATCTGGCTTGTCATTTTGGCAAGGTTATGGGTGGATATCTGGGCCATAAATTGCCCAAATTAAGGAAAGCCAAAATCATACCAAAAAGGAGCCAAAGCCTAAACAAATTGTGGACTTCCACAATTAGATGTTGCACTGTTAGATGTCACTAAATCCTACATGCTGATCCTTTAAAAGGACGTTTTCTAATTGACCTGCGTCTTATTACTTTGTATCTGTTTGCTTTCGTTTTTTACTATATTAGTTATCAATTCTATATTAATTACCACATAAACTGATTTTTTAAATGTTGTATTCAACAGTGGCATGTTTTCCTTCTACAATTATTTAAAAACATGCAACTATTTAAATTATTCTTCGTCGTTTAGTATTTTATTTCAGGCTCCAACCATTCTCTGGTTGCAGCTTCTTTGAATCATCTCGAAAGCCAAAACCATACCAAAAGGAAGCCAAAGCCAAAACAAATTGCGGACTTCCAAAATATATGTCCCAGAAGAGCCCCAAATCAGCTGTTCAATCTTCTGGCATGCCATAAACATGCCTTAACTCAGCCACATATTGCTGGCGCCTCCTTATTTATTATGGATGACCCTAATCATACCACAGTTAAGCCCAAAGGATTTCTTAATGCCAAAATGCCAAATGTATGCCATAATACAGCCAAAATATTTGATATGCTATTTCATGGAGGCCTTCCATGTTATAAAATTAGGATTATACTGGGGTTCATATGTCTTAACTCATACAATGTGTGTGTTTACTGTTTTTTTTGCATGTCTCGTGCACTTCCCTTATTTGGACTGTGTTTTGTGTTTTGTGACTGTGTTTCCAGTTAAACTGGAACAGGCATAAACTCAAATCTGTGCATAATGGTCAAACTCCCACTATTGACAAACAAGAAATTCAGAGTTAAAAAAAACAATAGATCCTCACAAACACTAGTGCAGCACTTTTGTTAGTGGTATTTCAAGTCACGGGCATCACCCTCACCTTTTCCTCTTTGCTATACTTGCAGTTATTGCCGTCTATGTAGGTGAACCTGAGATACGAGTGTGAAAGTAGGCGAGGGTAGATATTTCCTTTCTAAACAACTTTAAATTCCTTAAATTTCATTTTGTTCATATGTTTGTACGTAAACGTCCCATTTTTGGTTTGATGTAATTCCCTTTTTATTTTTCTGTGACTGAATTCCTCATGTTAAACTTTTAATTGTCTGCATTTGATTGTGTCCTGCTTATATTGAAACATTGAAATAAATAACAGCACGTTTCAAGTTTAAAACTTTAAATTCTTATTTTTAATTGAAATGTGACTGATCAAATGTAATTCATCTGCTTAGATTAAACTGAGCTCTCCTGTGTACAAATATATGACAAAATCCATCCATAAATCAGACATTTATAGAGTGTATATACTGGAAAATGATGAAATGGTGAAGATTTGTAGCCTTGGTAGACCCAACAAAATTGTTGAGCTGGATGCAGATTTATTCATTCAAGTCTTTGGGTGTATCTCGAAGAATTTAAACAAATTGTTATAAAAAAATATTTAAATTTAAGATATTTGTATTAATTCCAGCTGTTCTATATAAGCTCTCCTGCCCAAGTCAAAAGTGATATAACACCCTCTGGTGGCCACATGGAAGACAAACATGGGCTTTAAACCAACACTCACTATGATAAAGTTTGTTAGGTCAATAAAAAACAACAACACAGAAGCCTCGTTTGTTTGTTTAAAATGTACATGTGAATAACGGTTACATTAGAGTGTTAGTAAAGTGGTTCACTTCATGTTTGTTAGTTTCATTTAGTTCACAGTTGGTTTAGCTTCAGTTTGATCAGATTATTTTTTAGCTTTATTCGATACAGAGTGACAGGGAATGACATGCTGGAAAGAGCCAGAGGTTGGATTTGAACCCTGGGCCGCCGCGGCGAGGACTGAGCCTTCGTACATGCTGAGCACCCCTCGATCAGATTTTAGATGTTTAAGGCCCATGGTTTGAAAGATCCCGGTTTGCTGGCTGGAATCTGGAAACAAAAACACGAAAATAAATCAGTTTAATACACTTTGTAATGGACATTTTGTGTTCAACAAATCATTTTCTAGTCACTTTGATTTGGGATCATCTCATCTCAGTACATTTTAATTAGTTTATTTGTTTCAAGTTTACCTTTATTTTACAAGACTCCAACAAACAAAACAACAAGGAACGACTTAAATATACAAAATAAAGTGATGGGAGTCACTTTTTCTAATTAACCTGTAATTAGAAATCACACCACAGCATCCTGTCATTGAATTAAAAAAGCTCCTGTTTAGTTTTACGCCTCAATTCTACTCAATCCAGGGCAGAAGATGATTCACCTGCCCGTCTACAGACACCTACAGTCTACCACCTACCTTAAAAAGCAGCTTCATGCCCCACAGTGTTGATCATTAAGAAACATCAATAATTCAGCATCGTTACCTTCTGAGTGAACGGGGTGGCACAAGCCAGACATGTCCTCTCCGGTGTCGCTGGGCTGTGCAGGGAGAACGGGCCAACTAAACCGGACTCGGCTCGGGCTGCAGCCACAGCGTCTTTAATGGCGAAGAACACCGAACTGCCCAGGAAGAGGATGGGTTCTCCGATACCCTGCAGATCCAGAGAAGCATTAGGAACCATTACTCGTCGTGTAGATTGATGACAAAGACATTCAGCTGTGCATCACGACCTCTCACCTTGGAGGAGTAGATGGCGTGGGGGTTGTCGGAGTCCGACAGCAGGTAAACGTTGAAGCGAAGCGGCACGTCGCACACGGCGGGGATCTTATACTGAGACGGACCTCGAGTGTACAGGAGCCCAGAGGGGGAAAACTTCAACTCTTCTAGAGTGTAGAGACCCAAACCCTGCATGAAGGCTCCTTCGATCTGAGAGGACGGAAGAGATAGGAAAGGAAAGACGGACGGTTGAAGGACGGACGTATTGACAGAACGAGGAAAAGTTTAGAAGGGACTTAAATCTCACCTGGCCGATGTCGACTGAGGGGTTCACACTTCTACCGAGGTCGACCATGATGTCCGTCCTCACCGTCTACAAGAAGCAAAACAAAAAAGTTATTTTTGAATCCTGAAAACGTCGCCTTGTCCGTGATGAAATGGTTTCAGTTCTGACCCTGTAGTCTCCCGTGAGACAGTCCAGCTCCACCTCGCTGCAACACACTCCGTATGTAAAGTAAGCGTAAGGCTGCCCCTCCATCTTCACCCAGTCCATGTAAAGGTCCGGACCCCTGAGGGACAAACAGGAAGCTGTTACTGTCACCTGATTAATAAATAAATAAATAAATATAAAGACTGGCTTGTTTTCTGTCGTACCTGTAGTAGCCTGTGGCTGACAAGCTGATTTTGTCAAAAAACGCTGCTGTGGTCTAAGAACAGAAGAAAGAAATGTTCATCTGCTCAGCAATCACTAAAAATTCATGCCGTTATTAAAAAAAACATACCCAGCTCTCCCATGATCCCTTGGGGTTCTTCTGCCTTACAGGCTCCAGTCTTTTGTAAAGAGTCTGACAGGCACTCTGAATCAAAGAAACAAAAAAATATTATTATTACACTTGAAAGTCACTGAACGTTATAAATATTCAGCAGACTACAGGACTCGACCTTGACCGCCATGCCGTTGGCATCGGTACCGAAGGAGGCAGCAGAGGGGCAGGCGTTGGGGACAGTGCTGGTGCTGGTTTCGCTGATGTAGATCTTAGAGGACGGGATGTGGAGCTCCCGACTCGCCACCTGACGGGAAACAAAACGCAGTGAACTGTGAGTAACCGGATGAGCTGCCGGACAGGAAACAAATGTTTTATATTTACACTTTGGCAGTCAGGTGAAGAAGAGCAGTAAAATGTTGCCATCGTCATTTCTAGCGATGAATCAAGCAGTCTGTGCATGTTTGAATGTTTGTGGACGTCAGTACCTGTTGTATCTTAGTGTGGATTCCCTGTCCCATCTCCGTCCCACCATGAGTGACCAAAACAGAGCCGTCTTTATAGATGTGGACCAGAGCTGCAGCCTGTTACGCCCACAAACAAACATTATTTCGATGTGGTCATGTCGGAATGGCAAACAGCCACAATAACCTGATAAACAAGCTGAGAAAGGCCGAGGTGAATCCCACAGACCTGGTTTAAGAAGCCCTCCCCGAATGCAATTCCATATTTAATGGGAATGATGGACATGCCCCTCTTCTTCCAGCGGTTCTGCTGGTTGAACTGGTCGATATCTCTGCGGCGGGCGCTGTAGTCAGACTTGACCTTGCATTCCTCCCAGCAGCGCAGCATGTTCTCCGGGCTGAACTCGAACTTGTAGTGCGTGACCGACGGCCCCTTGTACATGTTGATCTCCCGAATCTGACGAAGAAAAGAAAACGGAAGCCGCTCACACTGGGCTGGCTGCTGCTGGTAACATCAAGTGTACGGCAAGAAAAGATGGATTATGGACCTCGTCTGCGGGGCGTCCCAGCACCACGGCCACGTCGTTGACCATGTTCTCCACGACCATGATGCTCTGGGGCACACCGAAGCCCCTGAAGGCGGTGTTGGAGGGCAGGTTGGTCCTGCAGGCGGCAGCACGGCCCTGCAGGTTGGGGATGTTGTAGGCGTTGTCCATGTGGAGCAGTATTTTTTCTACCACCTGCAAGAAGAAGAAGAAGAAGAAAATCAACGACTGTCACCTTTTCTTGTAACACGACACAAACTTCTACTGACCAGAACAGATTCATCCAGAGTGTTTCCAGCGTTTGTGTAGTACTGGAGATCTGCAGCCAGGATCCTTCCGTCGTTCATGAAACCCACCTGCAACAAACAACACGGACACTTTCATCTCTTTCACCCTTTAGATGATCTCGTAACGTGTCTTGAACGTGTGTTGTTTATTACTTTATATTTTCCCACGACGGGATGACGACCTCCCGTGATCAACATGTCCTCGCCTCGCTCCAGGACGCAGCGCACGGCGCGATTGGTCCTGATCAAAAGATTCAAAGAAGTTTTATTTCACGGTTTCTGACCCCGTTTGTGGGGGCAGCGTTGTTTTTGTGACTTACTTCCACGCAGCCACAGACGTAATGCTCGCCAGTATCGCGGTTTTAGTGACTTTCCCACCGAAAGCCCCGCCCATCCTTTTGACGTGACAGGTGACTCTGTTGGACGGGATACCCAACGTCTCCGCAACTGCTTCCTGCACGGATGACACATTCATAGAGTGTGAACCTACCGGTTGGTCTTCGAAGGACTGTTCAACAGTTAACAGAGTGTACCTGAGCTGATGCTGGAAACTGAGTGGAGACGTAGATGTTGAACTCCGTCTCCTCACCAACAGGAACTACCAGCATGCTCTGGGTCTCCATGTAGAAATGCTCCTGGCCGCCGATTCGAATCTCTCCTGAGGAAACGATGACAAACACAGTGAGCTAAAAACACTTCAGAGGAGCCACCATGACAAAAGCAGACGAGACAGACGCTCACCTTCATGAAGCCGATCAACGGTTTTAAAGGCTTCGGTCACGTCTCCTCTCCGGATTGTCCTCCGAGGCTCGAAGAAAGACGACTTCTCGACGGCTTCCTGTCACGACGAGAGGAGCCGTGGTGTGAGCTCACACACCTTTTACTTGTAAGAAGTGTAAAGTGAGATGTGACTCGTTTGACTCCACACACCTCGATGGTAAAAACCGGGTCAGGCAGGTCTTCATAGCTGATCTTCACAGCCGCTGCTCCCCGCTTGGCGTGCGCCCTCGTATCAGCGACGACCGCGCATAGCATCTGACCGACGCATGACACCTGCAGACAGACAGCAAGAGGGTCGACGAGATGGTTTGTGGACGCAGGACCAGTAGTGGACCAGTAGGGGTCACCAAAGAAAGATGAAAACCTCGCTCTGAGCAAGCAGCTCCTCGTGATAGCCAAACATCGAGCGGACTTTCTTCCCAGGAATATCTTTGGCTGTGATGACATCGACGACGCCGGGAACCCGCAGAGCCTCGCTCGCGTCCAGCCCTCTGTTGGACGCAAAGACAGAGAAGTGTAAATTTACATCAGAGTGCGTGTAGGACATCATCGGATGCAAAACTTTCTCCTTACATGATTTTAGCGTGCGCTCGAGAGCTGGTGACCAGAGCCAGAAAGAGCTCCCCGTCTGTTCTGGGGATGTCGTCGCAGTACACGGCCTCGCCCGTGGCCTGGCTGATGGCGGAGCGATGCATGATGGGACGCCCAACTGGGTCCTGGTTGCTCTGGTCCTTTGACACATGCTGCAGAAGACGAAAAGGAAGCGGTCAGGTTTATTTACTACTAACACAACCTCGTTTATTGCTTGGTAGTGGAGTGATTGAAGCATTTTCTGACCTGGAACTCCTGCAGACTGGGTTGGATCTCTCTGGGTAAAGGCTGGATCTGCATCTTCTCATCTGTAATTACGTTCTGCCAACAGAAACTCGTTGTAAGCCTCACAGGATCTACCCTGTTTTATCTCATCATGTGGTAACCCTGTCTTACCATTTCTCTGAGCTTCTGCAGGACCTCCAGGTGAAATTTGAAGAGGAAGCTGAGCGTCAAAGAGCGACGAAACTCCACCTTTCCTCCAGGAGCCGAAGGAGGGAGGACCAACTCATCCAGCAGGACATCATATGCCTGACTGAGGGTCTCATCGTCCCAGGACCTGAAGGAAACAGGATTTTTATTCTGTATATACTAAAATTAAAGATGCTTTATGGTTTCTGTTCATAGGGACAAACAGAAGTGCTTGGTTAGATGAAAGGAACCTCGTGGCGATGGCTGCGCAGGTTTTGGCGGCGCTCACGGTGGTCGGCCCCATTCCTCCGTAGTAAATGCTGATATCCTGAACCGCTCTGGATCCTTCCGAGAAGAACACTCTCATGCCGGTCGTCACTGTGGCGAAGGAGCTCTCCTTCCTCGGAGCCTGACGGAAAGCTCGGACAAACTCCCCCTGCAGGACAAACATTCATATATATGTGGGAGCTGCTTTTCATCTGCGTGGACAAAAACAACAATAAACTGTAAGAGGAAGAAGGTTTGCACCTTTCTTGTGAAGGGAATGAAGACTGAAATGACGACCTCCTCCGGCTTCAGGATGGTTTTCCCAAAGCTCACGAAGAAGTCTTGATTCAGAGGAACCTCTCGTCTTCCTCCTGGTGGATTCAGACATCAGCACTTGTTAGTCAGGAGAAGAAACATCGGATCGCTGTTTCTCCATGACTTACCGTGAGAAATGACGCTCACTTTGCAGTTCCCAGCAGCCAAAACAGGGTTCAGGTCTGAGTTCGGGTAGGCACTCACGATGTTGCCCCCAAGAGACTAAACACACATTCGTAGGATTTCATTTAACTTACTGTAAATCTATTTTAAACATTTCTGATTGAGTATTTCAGTGAAGTCGGACTTAAGTCTACTTGCAGCAACGTTACGGATCTGCTGGCTTCCCAGGTTGCCCAGCTGCTGGATCACGGCTCTGAACAGTTCGGTCTTCTCCTCTGGAAACTGAGGAAGTAGCTTCTCCAAAAGAGACCGGACCTCGGACAGACTGCAGCCCGCTCCCACCCAAACGCCTGCAGAGAAGTCAGTCTGTTACACGACAAAGCTGAGAGTTCAGTGCTGCTTGTAAGTGAGAATCATCGTCTTTGCACGTCAAATGGAGGATACCCACCCTGCGGAGTCTGAGTGACCTCAAACAGCTCCTTAACTCTCGCTGGAGAGATTATCAGAGGATGCAGGACGCCTTTGAACTTCATATCTGGACCTTCAACACAAAGCAGAGACAGCAAAGTTTTATTAAACTGGCCTGACTCATCAATCAATATCTCAGTACCACGCACTGCTCACCTGTGTTGGTGTTTCCCATGACCAGTGGAGCTTCAGGGTTACTGGTCTTGAGCTGGACCAGCTCCTCCAAAGAGACAGGAGACACCCAGCTCACCCTCTCCCCACGAAAAGTGAGTGTCTGTGGGTTCTCCGAGTCTGCCATCAGCTATGGATAAAAGCGAAATCTTTATATATTTTGTATCTTTTCCAGCCTCGAATACCGAGCGCTGCATCCGACTTACGATCAGCTCAGGGGGGAAGATCAGCTCCTGCGTCGGGTCGAGAGGAAGAAACACTTCCTTGTCAAACAACTGTGGCTTTTCCTGGAGCACAAAACGAGTGTTGTGTGAGATGAAATAAAAAATGAAATCTCAGCCAGCTTGACTTCAAAATGCCTGAGGATGCTGTGTGTGTGTGTGAGACAAGAATAGTCCAACATAAAAATAGACAAAAAAGACTCACATGCTCCGCTTCATCTCCTTCTCCATTGAGACAACAGTTTCCAGCTCCGTTGGCTCGGCAGCAGTCGGCCTCCTGTTTTGATTTATATGGATGTCACGCCGCATGCAGCAATTACACTTAATCACATTTTCCCGACACGTAGCTTAATGCGTTTATCATCGGATCAACCCTGAAACTCAACGTCCAATTACTGAATCACCTGACTCGCGTTGGGTTTGCGGCTGAGTTTTGTACCTGACAGAAAGTCCTGCAGCCGTCAACAATGGGCCGGTATCCAGTGCAACGACACAGATTACCTGAATGAGAATACTCTGAGTGAGCTTGTATTGTTTTTCACATATATGCCACCATATAAATCAACAGGATAAAACAAACCAGCCAGAGCCTGCGTGATGTCCTCCATGGTGGGCTGAGGCTTGTTCCTCAGCAGGGCGTACATGGACATCACCATCCCTGGAGTGCAGAAGCCACACTGGGAGCCATGAGCCTTCGCTATTCGCTCCTACAAACACACAATACACAGTTTAAGGTTAAGGGTAATGAGCTTTGATATCTACAAATAGTGACTCCCTCAGCAGCACCTGTACAGGGTGGATCCTGGTCTTGGTGCTGCCGACGCCCTCCACCGTGATGACGGCGGCTCCGTGAAGCTGGCAGAGCGGCAGGAGGCAGGCGTTGGCTGAATAATGTCTGACAATGTGGTGAAGGTGAATAACATTTCAAGCACTCGCTCGTCTTTGTCCAACATCTGTTTTACATTTGGGAGTTTGTTTGCGGCGGATTATCTCCTCCTCTGCTACAGAGGAGTGAAGGAGTGAGACAGATGTTGCACTGGTTTGGCACCAGGAAGGGAAATTACCTCCAACCACCACTTTGGCAGCTCACATTCAGACTCCCTCTTGTTTCCTAAAAAAATCAGATTCAGTTAATCAAATGATGACACTGTTCGGGATTTTGGAATTTAACCAACTATGTTCATGGTCGAACAAATGGATTTTACACTGAGCTGAAAGATAAAGCTCGGTGGGAGTTTACCAGATTTGGAAGTCTGCTCTCTGACAGCTGTGTCTCCATCAGGGAGACGTTTCTGTTAGTTGTTATTGTCGAAGTATCTCCCAAACTATATGAACTCTACAGCACAGTGTGAATGCATCTTTAACCTCCGTCAT
Organism: Collichthys lucidus; assembly: GCA_004119915.2. Taxonomy (NCBI): domain Eukaryota; kingdom Metazoa; phylum Chordata; class Actinopteri; family Sciaenidae; genus Collichthys; species Collichthys lucidus. The sequence goes on along the minus strand of CM014078.1, from coordinate 33,770,109 downwards.
GTGGTCTCTCTTGAAGGATACCTGATGGTTTTGGTGGCAGGTTGGTAGCGCGACACCATGACCGTGCACGCTCCGCAGCCTCCGCCGCCACAGCCATACTTGGTTCCAGTTAACCTCACTGAAGTGACAGTCAAGGAAATAATTAAAAATTCAAACAATTAAAATAAAACTGATTTGTGGAGGTGGATTTGAAGCTGATGTGAAGGATACGCTTCTCTCTGAGGAAGGACAGCAGCGTGGTTTCAGGGTCTGCATGGCTCTCTGTCACCTGTTTTCAAAGAAGAACATTTCCATCAATTAATCTGCATGTTATTTTCTCAGCTAATCGTTTATAGTCGATTAAATGTTGCAAAAATGTGCAAAATGCTCATCATAGTTTCCTAAAATGACATCTTTAAATGTCAGCCGTACAAAACTCAAAGATATTTTGTCTACTGTCATACACAGCAACAAAGCGCAGAAAAAAAGAGTATTTGTTGCAGCTCAAGCTCTCTGCATCTGTTAAATTTAATTTCAAAGCTACTTCATTTCAGCGCCGATGTCAATTTGATCTTTTTCCATCACATTTTTCAGATTTTTTTCTGAGCTACAGCCACGGAGGTTTGTTTCCTATTAATTAAGCCCACAAGGTTTATTTAGTCAGTATCTATGTAATATGGTATGCATAAAATTGTCATATTTATGACAAAATGTAAAAGTTTGTAAATGTTTTAAAAAAGGTTGGTCACATACTTTATTTCTCCAGATGTTGCCACACATGGTGAGTCATTAAGTTTAACAGGTGTGAAACTAGTGGGCAGCTGTACTATGTGTTTTACAGTCGAGCTTTTATTTGATAAACCAATAGCCGTTTCCGTCACAGAAACTGACGGGGTCACAAATTTCGCTGTAACACCAGTCACTGATTTAACACTACTTTGCCATTTTGTCACTTCTGCTGCTTCAACACACACATTTGTGGCGACAAAACAAAGTGTCAGGTTGCAGCTAAACGTATCTACAACATGACAAACTGTTTAGGACGTTAATAAAAGATTATTTTTACCTTTTTCCCGTTGATAAAGAAGCACAAAATATCTCCTTTCCCTGTGGACATCTTAAAGTGCAACACGAGTTTTTTCAAAGTCGAGTCACCTTTAATTTACAGGACCACCTCCTGGAAAGACTTTCAAAATAAAAGTCGAGGCTTTAAAAAAAACTTCAAAAACATGGATGAATGTTAGTTTCCTTTTTGGTTTCATGTATGTGTTGATTGATGATTATAAATAACTAAAAGAATTATATTATAAATGAAATATTTCCAGCTACTGTCATCTGTGAACACAGTTCATCGTTGCATTCTCGGCTTGTCCCCTATTGAATGTTTTAATATTTGTTTGAATGTTTATATTTTTGGCAATACAAGTGTTGAGCAGCTGAAATCTCACACCGAGCAACTTGATTGCAACAAAAAGTCTCCTCAGTTCCCAGACGCTTACAGAGTGTTGGTAAAAAGAACTGATGAACAATTTATTCCAAACATGTTGCTGGCATCAAATTCAAAACTGTTTCTTGATGGCACAGTTTGACATGCTTTTATTTTATAGTCTATAATCAAATGATTTCCTGTCCCACACTGCTGCATCTCCTCAACTTGATCCATTTGCTAAACTAGAAGCCACCCTCCTCCCTCATGCTCCAGATTTAAAGGAAGTTTCAGGGAAAAAGGAAAAATCAGAGCATAAAATAACTAAATTAACTGTAAATTTACTTGACTTGTGTGTGTTGTGGATAGTCTCACGCATGGCATGTACAAGATAATAACATTAACATGTCTGCAGCTCTTCTTTTTCTCTCTGCACCCTGTTTACAGCTAAACTCTATAATAATTAACATGAACTCTGCTCAGCAGGTGAAGCCAAAGATGAAGATTTATTATTACTGTTTGCTTCAGGCTATAAAGATTGATTCTTTAAAAGCCATGTACGCTTTAAATAAATAAAGTGTAGAAAGTGTTGAAGCAAACAAATCAAAGAAGAAATATAATTGAATAATATAATAAAATTCTCTTGTAAGTTCTGTCCTAAGGCGAACCCTTGTGGTATAAATAGGTCAAAGACCACTGGGTGAGATTGAAACAACAGGGCTGCAGGACACAAGAGGGAGCTAAAGGAAAAGACTGCAGCGGAGAAGCACAGGAAGAAACAAAAGAGCTTTTCACGGCTTATTTGAAGCTGTTTTATGCATGTTTGTTTGTTTATGCCGCGTAGTTATGCACGACTTTGATTTGCAACTTTGTGGCGTGCAACTTTATTGGTGGCTCTGGCACGTCAACAAAGATGTGGATCATCAGCAGACCTGAGGCAAGGCCGATGGACGCATGAGTTCTCAAACAAGCCGTCTGCAACAGCACCGACCTGTCAATAAAAGTGTCCATACTTTTAATTATACACTTTTAAAATGGGGAATTATGGAGACTGACTCACTTCCGGAGCCAGATTTAAGTGGACATTTAGGGAACTGCAGTTTCTGGCACTTCCACATACTGCACTTGATACAGACAAGTGACAAATTAAAGAAAAGACCAGCATAAAGTGTTTCAGAGATGCGTGTGGCCCCAGAACAGCCTCAGTGTGCCTTGGCATTGATTCAGAAGTTTTGGAAGGATGTTATAAATTGTCTGTCAGAAGTCTTTTATATTAATATACCACTAAATGCTAAGCTATGTGTTGTCAGGATTTATCCACTGAACTTCATACAAATGCGGAGACAGACTAAGCTACTGGACTTTGGACTTCTACAAGCCAGGAGAGTGATTGCACTTAATTGGAAGAGTGCAGATGCACCTTTTATGAAACAATGGATAAAGGAACTATCAGAGTGCCTTGGACTGGAAAGACTAACATATATTACTAAAGGAAAACAGAAAGAGTTTGTGCATCTCTGGGAACTATATATGAGCATTGTAGAATCTGGAATGTAAATTTATTTATTTATTTACTTTTCTTTTCTTTTGTGTATATATTTAAATGATGTATATTAATAATGGTGACCCTTATTACATTTTATTTTGTTTGGCTTTTTTCTCTCTTGCTTTGATTTGGCAAACCTATACATTAATATTGTGCAAGTTTGTGTGTGTGTGTGCGTGAGTGATTGTTGTTGGTTCTGTTTGTGAAGTGTTGCAGTAGTGTAATTGTTCTGTAATACTAATAAAACCAATAAATATATTTTGAAAAAAAAAAAAACATGTCGGTCTGGCCTGAGATGTGGCGACAGTTTACTGAGTTATTCAGCAATGCAAACTATAAAATAATGTTTTTCTACATTCTTGCCACTTACTTGCTTGAAAGACTTACCAGTGACAGGGCAGACGGTGACAGATCACTCCCAGGTGTCTGTCTGGCTTCTTTCTTTCAGAGTTTTTTTTAGTCTCCTTCTGAACAAACTTCAAACTTACCGAGTCTCTGGTGACCTGCCAACACCTCCATGTAAGAGACGTGCACGTTGTTGCCGTGACCAAACCTACAGCACACAAGGGTGCAGAAAATCTGTCTGCACGCCACATCATTTCTTGTTTGAATGTCCTCTTGAGTCTAATTTTATAACATCCGCAGATATGTGCTAGTGGTTTCCGCTAAACATGCTGTATGTCAACAGCTGGATGTGCTGTATTTGGACTGATAGTGCTGTATGGGGTCATGTTCTGGCCAGTGGTGCAATAAAAGATGACTACAACATCTTACACCATCCTGAAATATGACTACGCACCTGCAGCAAGACACACTGCAGCCCTTCTTGACAGATAGCGCACACATCCTGGGCTTGGATCACTATCCGGCAGACACTTCCAGCCCTCTGGCCCGTGACTGGTTGGCTCGGGGTCCTAAAAGCAGCAGGCGGATCATGTTCCATCCGGTGGGCTTCGGGTTTGGTGTAAACCATTAAACAACTCCCAAGATCTGTCTCTCTACAAGTCCATGCTGGAAGGAGTTATTTTTAATATTGTGTGTCAACAGGAGCACATGTGCACATGCAGGCGGGTCGGTTCTTTCAAACAGAGCCTAGGCACTTACACAGCAGATGTAGACATGAAACTTCCTACTCTAGTCTGTTAAGTCAGCAACATAAAACAGAGGTTTATCACATGACCTGTCCTGCCCTGCATGTTTTAGATATTTCCTGCTCCGCCACACCTGATTCAAATGATCAGCTCATCAGCAGTGGCCTGAGAATGAGCGACTCATTTGAACCAGGTGTGTTGGAGCAGGAAACATCTAAAACAAGCAGGGTGGTGGACCCCGAGGACCAGGATTGAGTAACACTGTCATAAACCAGTGAAATAATGCTCCTGCCCCCTGCAATAAAAAATGGATGGCTTAATTGTGCTCTCTTAGTAAAGAACGTTCAGTTTATTATGTTACAGTTTCAAACTAGACACCCAATTCAACCAGGTTTTCTTGAGCTGTTTTACCTGCTACACGATCATATGGGTAAACAGTCGTGCTAGTATCAGCAGATGTGTTCGCATGGCTCTTGGCTCCCTGTAGAGCTTGAGCAATATGCATCCTGAATGACTTACCTTGAGGTTCCCGGCCTCTCTCTAAACAGAAATCCTGTTGGGCCGATGGATTTCAGGAGAAATATAGTCACGTTGAGGGGCTTGGCCGCTGACTGTGTTCCTCCAGGCATTTTCCTGAACTTCCTAAAAAAATAAAGATATATATTAATCATCGACCCTGTAATCATGAAATCGAGTCCACAGGGTGTTTAAATCAAAGATGTCATCATAAAATCTCTTTAAATCCATCCCTGCCATACAACATTTACCTATATATATATTAACTAAAATACTGTATTTAGAGTAAATACAGTTTTGACATGCTTGTACTGGAGTATTTTCATTTAATGCTACTTTATACTTCCACTTCAAAGTAAATGTATTTAATCTTTTGTAGAGGTTTTTTTTTACACATAAAACACATTATATATGTATTATGCACAACTCTAACTGGTAGTACACAAAGTATTTAAAATGGGCTCCACGTTGATGAGTACTTTTACTTTTGATACTGTAAGTACATTTAGCTGATAATACTTATGTTCTTTTTCATTTTGTAGTCAGTACAGTACCTTGTAATGGAGTATTTTTACAGCATTGCGTACATTTACTTCAGTAAATGATTTAAATATTTCTTTAACCACTGTTTTGCAGTTATAAAGTCGCTCAATACTAAAAAAAATAAAGGTAAAGCGTTGAAACCTTTTCAGTTTATGGTTGTAAACAGTACCCAAGTCTGTTTATTAAACTCAGGAGGCGTACACGTCTCAAAGAAAGTGCCTCTCTTTGTCAATAACTCCTGAAGACCAACAGGAACTGTAACATGATGGAGGAAAGGGACGCCGTAGCCATGGTAACCGGATAACAGTTGCCAAGGTGATTTTATTCCCTGCAGAGGGCGCCGTTGCTAAGGGGATAGAAAGCTGACAGCTGATTGGTCCGTTTTTGTTCTGCCTCATTTACAGCATGAAAAAGGATATATTATGAATAATATGCTGTATATTAACATTTATATAGATACATATGAACAATCTTTTGGGTCTGGAACTCACCCTTTGAGTTTTTATCCACAGTATAACAGTACTACAACAACCAAAGATACAAAAAAGTACCACAGATAACAAAACAAAGAGGCTGCACTCTATAAAAATAATAATTTTCTTATAAGTTACACAAATCAGACCCTAAAGATCAGACAGACAGAACAATAAAGTTTAATTTATATCATACATTATGTATTATACATATTTAGAACAACACTTTGTAGTGTCCATTACAATGTAGGGATGTCCCACAAGAGGCAAGCATGTGATGTCATCCGCAGCCCCAGTCAGTTTCTATCAGCACAGCTCCGTGTCGTGTCCGACTGTCGAGCGAAGCACACTCACTGAAGGACTACTCTTCACGACAACAGCGTGACACTGTTTTTTTATTTCCCTGCAAAGATCACCTGTCAGACTGAAGGATTACTCTCTCTTCAAGAGGTGGCAGACGCTTCGCTCTCTTCTCCTTCTGCTCCTGCAAAGGTAAGTTTCTTCGATAGTTACAGCATGTAATCTGGGATTACTGTCCAAGAGCTGGGGTTACGGTGCTGAAGAACAGGGCAGATTAAGTTACATCAAACTAGGAATGTTATACTTCAGAATACATGTTGCAGTGTGCATGGAAAACAGGGATGAACATGTACATATAAAGGTGTTTGAGACACCAAAAATGGACAAAAAAGGAGTCTTTTAACTTGTTTATAGGGTAAAAAAAGTGAAAATCTCCCTTAAAAACTGTTTTATTTAAAAAAAAGTTATTTTGAGAGATCATAAAAAGCTACTTAATGTGTCACAGACGAGTCAAACCTTCTTTGGATCTTGACAGATGAATGTTTCGCACATTTAATCACTATATATTTCAGTTTCCAGGCACAAACTGTGCTGTTGATTTCTTTAAGGCGAAAGAATGTTCCCGACATATAATAAAAAAAGCTCAAACCACCTGCGATTCAGTCATACCTAACAAGAAAAATCTGCTCACATGGTGGGAAACAAAGTGGTGAAACGTGATTTCCTCGACCAATGTGTTTTTAATAAAGAATACATCACATGGTAAACTGTGTAAATCCTTGTGTCGGCCCACACAATCAGGGAGTAACTTCACTTTGAGTTATTAAATGTCTTTTTGGGCCATTTGCTTGTATTTGGGTGTGCTCGAGATAAGCTGACAAAGAGTTCCTGAACTTGCAGTTGTGGGAGTTGGAGATTAACAAAGTTTTGCTGTTCTGTCACTGGATTGCAAAATGTTATTTTATTCCAAATGAGAGGCGAGGGCTTTGGGGAGAGCGGCGTTACAGAGAAGACAAAGATTTTAAAAGTAAGATCAACATTTCGACTCATCGGAGGTTCTTTGCTGCACATATTTTCAAGCATCTTCAGTAGTGAGTATTTGTATAAAAAGCCACGGGGATGAGTGTTGCAAAGGCTATAAACGTGGTAATGTATCTATGATATATAAAAATAATAAAATAAATGTTATATTTTAACTTTAAAAAACAAACAAACAGTGCTACTAGATGTGAAAAGATGTGTCACCATATTTAACCAATAACTTGTTCATACTCACTTCAAACAGCATCATAATATATTGATCTACATGTCTGTGGAAAACAGTCATGACATAAAATGTGCCATTAAATATGACTGTGTTTTACTATATATGGTAAAACACAGTCGTATTTCAAGACCTTATATATATGTGTGTGTAATTTTAAGGGGATTTTTATACAGAATAAAGTAGAATTTTATATTAGAGACTGTTAATTGTACATCAAGCTTAAACGTGAAATCAATTCTACTAATATTCCGTAATATTAGAAAAAGTATTTTACCGTAAAATTCTGCCAGTTTTTTACCATAAAAACAACAGTTTTCTTTAAAGAGTGTGGCAAAAGTTTGTTTCCCAAAATAAAACTATAGATCGATTTTATATTGAGTGTAGGAACTACATGAGTTTTATTTATACTGCTGTTACTGATCTAACTATTTTTTCTGTAATAATTTCCACACTGACTGTCACACCTCTACAAACTACAATCTGGAAAAGATGACCTCAGAAATGTCTGTTATTGCTCATCTATTCTGGCCCAGTTATTATGCTAGAAATGAATTGGTGTCACAGTTTTCCATACTTTTAAATCTGGTTACCATATGTAAGCATGTGAGTTTTCAACACATGCATTGGCCACATTGATGTCTTCTGGCTAAACCTTGTTTAAACTTGCTCAACACGCATAATAAGCATGCAGGAAGGAAGCCGTGAAGAAGAGAGGAAGCAAAAGGCCAAATCTGTAACCCCGACGTCCAAAAAGGGGAGTCCTACCGTTACAGATTAAAAACATGGGTTTGGTGACACGTATTGTAAATTTTGTTTACATGACTTTTGATTTGGGCGAGGTTACAGAGCTGGACATTGTTTAAAGTAATTACAATATCCTGTATATTTTTATTGAAGTTCAATAGGAACAAGATGATTTTAGTGTCTAAACATAAAGGTGAAGGAATGAAAATACATCAAAACATGATAAATAAATTACAACCTATGCACAAAAACAATTCATTTGACTTTGTGTCCAGAGCACGTGAACCTGAGTTTGGATCCAGCTCCTGTCAACACATCATGAGTTGGATCCAGTTGGCAGCTGCTTCAGCTCAGGAAGCGTTTTTCTTATTGCGCTCTTGGGGAAACTATTTGGGACAGTGCTGAAATCTTTCCTCCGAAATGCATAAAAATAACTCGGATGAAACAGAAACAGGCGTGCATATGAACTGCGTATGCTTTCATATGTGAGTCTTTGTTGATTGTTTTAGTCTTAATATGTTTTCCTTTTACTTCCGTACAAACTATTGTCGACTTTCCTCAGAATACCACGATGATGAGAGCACGGATGAGTCCAAACTGCCTCATGTTTCTCCTGGTCCTGTGCGCCCTCAATAAGGTAGCCATTTTCTTTAAATTGTGCACCTGAGATTTGCTGTTTTTAGCTGACATGATCCATGATTCATGTAAAACTCTTTATTCCATTGGCCCTATTTGTTTTAAACCTCCTGATCCAGACCTTTAAAGGGGTACTCCAGTGTTTTAGTAATGCACTTCCATAATGTTGAAGGACCTGTGAGAGATAGGTTACAAAAAAAATGGTCAAAACCAAATCCATAATTTGAAAGCATTTCTCATTCTCTTAATGCCACTTATGTAAGATTCTCAGACATTTTAGGGAGTACCCCTTTAAAATGATAATAATATTTTTACAGTTGCAATCTCATGATGTATGTTTCTGTCTCTGTGTGGGTTTGCATGCTGAAACATTCATAACACCAGCTGCTCGTGGCTGCAAGCCCTGAACACCAGGAGCATCCGAAACGGGATGCACGGTACCAAATCACCACGGCCCAGTACGAATGTTTCCAGCGGATTGTGAAAGAGTCCAACCGCAAAACAAAAGCAAAAGGTGAGAAGATGATCTCCGAAAGACTTTTATTTTTAATGTTTAATGGTTTCCATTTTATCTAATTGTTTTGGGTTTTGCTTTCAGCGGGTCCAGCGTGCAACATAACCTGGGATGGGTGGCTGTGCTGGGATGAGACTGAAGCCGGTGTAACGACAGAGCAGAGCTGTCCAGACTATTATACAGATTTTGACACTCATGGTAAAGCAATATATTAACTCTGACTAACTTATATTAACCTATAAACATCTACCAACTTATATTATGACTAGAATCAAGCTTAAGATGTGAAGATTGACGCCACTCTTGCTTTACACCAACAGCGGTCGCATCCAAGGTCTGCTCCAAGACTGGCGAGTGGGGACGCCACCCAGAGAGCAACAGGACATGGACGAACTTCACAAACTGCAGGGCCAACTACACATATCATGGCACGGTGAGGAGGAATACAGTCTAAATACAAATAAATAAAGGTGCAATATGAATCAACTTTGACTGAGAAGTTGTATTGTTTTCTTTTCCAGCGGGCAACGATGATTAATTTCTACTTGGTCATGATTGGTAACGGCCTGTCGCTGATATCACTGCTCATATCATTAGGAATATTCTTCCATTTTAAGTAAGTGTGGCTCCTTTTTTTATTAATAAATGTCCTCAAACCTCAAAGAAATCTATGTAACTCTTAAGTGCTACAATAAATAGTTAAACTGGGAGGATCAACACCAGAAAAGGAGGTTTTAAGGACTCTTTACACCTCGATAAAGTCTAATAAATCTCTGTCTCTGCCCTCAGGAGTCTGAGCTGTCAGAGGATAACGCTCCACAAAAACCTCTTCCTGTCATTCGTGCTGAACTCAATCATCACCGTCATCTGGCTTACCACAGTGGTGAAGAAAGAGGGACACACGTACAACGATTCTGTGAGTGATTTCTGAATTTTTATTCATTTGAACTTATTAAAGCCACGGCAGCTCATGTTTCTTTTTCCTCCAGGTGAGCTGTAAGCTGGTCATGTTCATCCACCTCTACCTGCTGAGCTGCAACTACTTCTGGATGCTCTGCGAGGGCATCTACCTGCACACGCTGATCGTCGTGGCGGTGTTTGCGGAAAAGCAACATCTCATGTGGTATTATCTGCTTGGGTGGGGTAAGTATGGATTTATATTCACCGGTAATATTTGAATGAAGCATGAAGAATGTCTTACATGTTCTAAAATTTTGCACAGGTTTCCCACTCGTGCCAGCGGTGATACACTCAATAGCACGCCAATGCTACTACAACGACAAGTGAGTGTTCTCGACTCTCTTCAACATCTCTGAAGATATCGTTGTATCTAAGTCAGGCGTTTCCATAATATTCTAATCTCATCCATGCATTCACAGATGTTGGGTCAGTTCAGATACTTCTTTGCTGTACATCATCCATGGTCCCATCTGCGCAGCATTGGTGGTAAGCACCCAACTAAAGGTGTACAACCACAATGGATTATAGTACATCATTAAACATCTCTAACATGGTCACTTGACACATTTTCTATGGTTTTACACACACATGTAATGTAGGGTATGTTTAAAATGATAATATATTTAATATGAGAGTGTCCACATGGTTCAATGTCCAATTGCATTGCGTGTTTAAGTGATTTTCACTATGTCAAACTGTCAAAGAGTCTTTGGAACCCACCAAATCCACATTTCCAAATCGACTTTTTCTTTGTTTCTGTCTCCAGGTGAATCTTTTCTTCCTGCTGAACATCGTCCGGGTTCTCATCACCAAGCTGAGGGTGACGCACCAGGCCGAGTCCAGCCTCTACATGAGGGCCGTGAGAGCCACCCTCATCCTCATCCCTCTGCTCGGCATCCAGTTCGTCCTGCTCCCCTACAAGCCCCACGACCACTGGGTCTTTGAGATCTACCTGTACATCATGAACATCATTATGCACTACCAGGTCAGTCCATATCCAAAACTGCCATTAAGATACTACAATACTACTATGTCTGAGCTTAAAGGACTTTATATCTTGTGTATTTTCTCACATTTTCTCACTTGCAGGGCCTTTTGGTTTCTACAATATTCTGCTTCTTCAACGGGGAGGTGAGTCGTGAGCTCGATTCTGCAGATCATTGCTGATGGTTTCTTATATATCAAAGCTGGTGTCAGAGTTAAGAGATGATGCACGTCTGGTATATTTAGAGAAAACGAGAAAAACATTTTGGCTACAGATCCCAATTCAGAAGTAATACTGATGTTGATTTCCCAAAGTTGAGACCAGATCTTTGTGTCTCCTCTTGCAGGTCCAAAGTGTTCTGCGAAGACACTGGAATCAACAGCGGATGCAGTTCGCCGGCATGTTCGCCAACGCCGACTTCTTCCGGTCAGCCTCCTATGTAGCATCATCGCTCACAGAGGTCCACCGCTGCTACAGTATCGAGAGCCACACCGAGCACATGAACGGCAAAAGCTACTCAGACATATTCAGATCGGACAGCCCTTTCGTGTGAAGGTGGCCCTCGAGATGTCCGGCACTCTCTTTGACTTCTCCGAGATGTTACGAAGATTAATCTTGGAGTTCATTTGACATTTTTTCATCTCCCAGCCCAAAAAAACAACATATCTGTTTTTTAATTATTATTATTTTACTTTTTTTCTCACAAATATTCCCAAAACAGAAACAGCTTGAGACCGAAGACGCTGTTTCTTCATTATTTTACATCCCACAGATGTTCAAAGTGGCTGGACATAAGGAAGAATCAAACAGCCACAATGTAAAGCATTAACACAAGGGATAATTGCTTTTTTTTGCATCGTGTGGAATAAACTTGAAGAGCCCTCGGTGAACAAGAAGTTGTTCTGTTGAGCCGTTACGATTTTGCAAAGAAAGAAGATTTTTGGGGGCATTTTGAGGATATTGGTGTAATTTAAAAATAGGTAGTTATCGGCGAGGGTGTTGTGGAAATGAAATGTACGAAAACCTTGTTTTTAACGACCTCGAAATCTAATTGAAGGCACTGTGGCAGAGCCAGAGTTGGAGATTAGGCAAAGAAGGAAGTGGTTAAAAGGTATTTTCAGCCCAGAGAGGTCAACTTTATGTTTTTAAGAGAATACAATAATGATTTCTGGAGTTAGTACCGTATAAAACTGGACATTTAAATGTACAAAAGTACAAACACACACAAAAAAGCAGAAATAAACAGCTAGGTTGCTTTGCTAAATGTCGTCCCTGCTATAGCTACTTTACAAAGCCATGAAAATAAAGAGTTTTCTATTCGTGTATCATTTCCTTTAGCTAAGTTAAAAACAAATAATGAGAAGCTCACATTGTCTCAGCTGCAGTCGTATCTTTTTAAAGCTCACTGTGTTTTTTTTCTTTTGCTTCACATCTGATTATTCCAAAATGCTGGAGAGATGATTGTGAGATAGTCACGGAGGCAAATATGACTGTATGTGTTTGTATATATGTCATTATATCAAGGCACAAAATATGAATTTTGTATTTAGACAGCCTTTAGTGTACTTCTGTAGCTAGGAAAACATCACTGTGTATTAATTAGATTCCATTTTTTTAAATATCCACAGCTGTTTAATTATTAGTAGTGAATCACGTTACGTGTTTTTTTTTTTTAGATGAATTCTCCATAGAGTTTTTGGTGTCCAGGAAATGAATTCAACAGGAACTGATTTATTCTGATAATTATTATCACCTCCAGTTAGAGATGTAAGCTTCCTGTCAGAGAGCTGCTGGTTTCAGCCTTACGCAACAGGAATTACACAACTTACTTAAGGTTTTTTTAGCTTAGCATAAAGACTGGAAACAACTATCTTGACACTGTCCAAGCAAAATCCACATATCAGCACCTCTAACGCTCACAAATGACCTTAAATTAAACAAGCTAAAATTCATATAATTACTTATTTATCCATCGGATTTATAGAATATTTCAAGTATTGACTATAAAATATGTTTACTTCATTAATTTCTAGTGATAGAAGCAAAAAAACTCCCTCAGTGTCACAGGTATTTTTCATTAGCTGGATGTTCTCCTTAGTGTCAAGATATTTATTATAGGTTACACTGGACGTATGTGTGTCAGGAAAGAGCACACAGTTTCATGCACTGCACACTAAATTAAAACAGCTAAAATACGTATAATTCAAGAATATTTCTGTTATTCCTAAAACATAATGTGTACTACAACAAAACTGGAGGATTGCTACAGTAATTTCTAAACAGATTTTTAGTGATTTTTGTAGTTAAATATGGAGCTATAGAGTCAGCAGCCAGCGAACTAATTAGCATATTATATTAAAATTTAAAGCAGGATTTTAGCATTTCAGCCCAAACCAGGCTAGTTTCCTCCAGTCTTTATGCTAAACTTACTGATTATAGCTCCATATTTACCATTTAGAGACGAGAGTTGTATCAATCTTCACAAGAAAGCTGAGAGAGTCCAAAATGTTAATTTATTTAAAGGAAACTCTTTCCAAAGATGAGTTTGCAATACTCAGAGAAGAATAATAAGATGGATTTGTGATGCTATTAACACGAGCTACATAGGAAAACCAAACTCGAGGTTCACTTAGTAGCTTTCTCTGGAGCTTTCGACCATATTCTACAGCAGTATATAAGTGGTTGTATATGGGAGAGGGTAGATCGTAACTTCTAATTCGCTGTAGAAAGCCATGCAAATATCTAGTAAATGAACCTTGAGTTTAGAATACTTAATCCCAGACATATCAGGAAATGAACCTTAACGTGTCTTTCCCCATGTTGGAGCTGTTATACAAGATTTTTTTGGTCACAATATGAAACTTATTTTTGTCTTTGTAACATAGTTTGTGTCAATAAATCCCGACAATGCTTGTTTATACTGAAGAAATAATGCTGTAAATAAAAACAAGCTGTCGCTGTATTTGTTGTTTCCTCAGTGTCTCTTATTCACCCCCCCCCCCCCTGAAAGAAAATATGTGTATTTTCTTTCCCACATATTTAATGAAGGGTGGGATTTCCTCGTCTGACCTAAGAAAACGTCTCCTGCTTAAATGAATATTGTTTCCAGACAAAGCAGGGTGTGTTACTGTCTGTTCCTCGTCCAAAGCATATATGCGACCAGGTACAATTAGGAAGTCCCAGAGGAAATAAGCCAAATCTATCCCTTCAGTGCATCATTTATCAAATTCAGAGCAGAGAAGCTGTAAAAGCACTTAACATGCCGCTTCTTTCTTCTTTCAAATGTTAAATATGTCTCTCTGCAAACAGAGCACGCGATGATCAAGAGCATGTGTGCATAAAGTGCGACCGTTTATCATTTGCAAGTAATATTTACGAGCTACTTGCATGCCTTTCTTAGTCAATTACCTCAGTCCATGAAGGATTCTGGTGTCCGCGGTTTTGATCAGTGCATGGGGCATCATAGAAATCAAAAGTCTCCTCCCCGTGTTATTTTGTGCAGTAAACATCTGGCGTTTTAACAACGCAGCTTTTAACTCGCATCCTGTTACATCAGTATAAGAGATGGTATCCTGTGTGGTTTCTCTGACGCCGCATTTCCTTTCTAAGAGATAAAAGAGATAAAAAATAATGTTGACAACTGACAATCATAGGCGAAATATATGTAAGCTAAGAGCAATCTAAAAGAAAATGACCTAGTTATCCTACTAACGTATGAATAATCTATAAAAAACGAATTTATTACACTGTAAAAAATTATAGCTTTATGGAAAATAACTACATGTTGTATCTATAGTAGCAATTTGAACGACTTCTTGTTTTCTTTGGCATGCATTGATGATTGCTAAATAATATGTATGTTGATGTGAGCCAATGTCAAGACTCTATTTGGTTATTTGACGGCACATCAGGCAGTATAAATATGGATGTCGTATCCGAGACCAAAACTGTTTTCTGTACCAGGCTGTAAACATGTTTATTTCTGCTGTGAAGTTGGACATTTTAACATAGAGGCTTATGGAGATTGACTCATTTCTGTAGCCAACCTCAAGTGGACGTTTATGGAACTGCAGCTTCCACTTGGACAATACTGGGGCCTGTTGTAACTACCTTAAGCCATAATGTCCACCATTGTGAGCCTGGAAGTTGTGGACATCCATAGAAATGAAATGAACTGTGTAAAAGTGATCTAATTGTGTGGGTGATCTCTCTGCTGATGAAACATTGCAACATTCATTTTTTCCAGTTTTTCACCTTGTGGGCTCTTTATGGCTGAGATGCTCTGGGATCTAGTCTTAAGAGTAAGACGGGAATTCTCGGAAAACGTCACAATTCTCAGAAAACGTCACAATTCTCAGAATTATGAATAGAGCGCTGCTGTTTTTGTTGTTTACTGACAACAACAACACCACCCGACAAATCCCACCTCCCTTTATTTACCCCAGTGGAAATCAGAGCAGTGGATGTATTGCAGGCTTCCTGTTTCTAAGAATACATTGCCATTGAACTCTTGATCCGTTAGCTCTTGTGTGCTGGTAGCAAACACTTCCTCAGTCTCATGACTAACACTTGTTTACTGCCTTTACTTCCTAAAGCTTCTGCTGCAACTTAAAGCATTTACCCGATGTGTTGTGCCCAGATGGAATTCTTCTTCTTCTATGTGACTTGGTGGCATTTTTGTGTATTTGTCAGGGACATTTCCAGGACCTGACATGAACAGAGGTGACAATCCAGCAGATGTAACTGCAGAAATGAAGTCGTAGAAAATAATCACATAAATCGACACCACATTGTCATGACCACGATTATCTTTCATGGACTTGACGCCCAAATTAGTAATTTCCTTTTCATGAGAAACCGTTATCAACCTATATATACTGTTAAAGAAGACAAGTAAAAACAGTCAAATGACTGTAAAATTAAAGTAAAATGTCAACAATACAATAGTTCTCCCAGGAAACACTGTTATTTTACAGATGTTCTCCCAATTCATAAACTATATATTAAGTGACAGATCATTATCGTCAAGTTTTAAAATGGTTTAATGGCTGTAAAATGAAAGTAAAACGTCAACAATACCAATGGTAAAAATATGAATAGTTCAGTACTCTTACGTAAACTTCCTCTTCACCTCATTTGTCTTTATCTTAAAGGACGCCATACACAAACAGAGAAGCTCAAACATGCGACTTCAGGTCACAGCGTGTTGCATGTTGGGAAAAACTGGAGCTCGGACAAAATAATTTGGCATTCTGAGATTGTGGGCCATTCGGATGGATTTTTCCTTCCCAGAAGGAAACTTCCCATTTCCCATTTATCCTGAGAGAGAGAATACCTTGGAAAAAAACCCTGGATGAGCAAGATATGATGCACTTTACCTTTCTTAGCAACAACAGAGCTGGTATGTTAGGAATGCAAAGAGTGAAAAAAAGAAGTTCCACAGCTGATCGGAAAACAATTTAATTTAGTTGCAAAATCACCGCCTATCACAAGGAAGAATGAGTAATGTGTAAAGCATTAAAAATGCTGCATCCTTTTCCAGTAATTTCATCAGTGGCGCTCACTGTAAGCAGAAATGTCTGGTTGTTACACTCACATCTGGCTCAGAGCATGATTTAGCCACTTGTACAAGATGGGGATGTCTCGCTCTTCAGAACAATGGAATGAGTTCTTGGCTGTGCTCGAGGGTGTGGAGGGCGTACAGTACAGGGGTTGGGGTGAGCAATGTGGCCCGGGTGTATGGATGTGACCCGGGCTTGGGTGGGACCACAGGAAGTCTGCCGCTCACTGCAGAGACCGCTGCAGGGTCATGGATTATCTGAGTAGCTCATCACAGAGTGATGTCAACACTTGGTTGTCTGGTACTCTTCACTTTCAGGAGGGATGTCATGATCAAATGTGTGAATACATCATGTGGGGAGTTCATTGCTCGCCAGGGGTGTAGCACTTCTTTTTTTTTGTTTCTCACAGCTGTGGGTCTTCATAAATGTCATCAACTTTCACCCCAGCAGCAAGAAAGGATCTGACTGGTTTCTATTATATCTGCAATTTGATAACGACTAATTTTTGTTTGTTATGATTGCACCAAAGTAATTGCCGACTCCTGGGAATGTTGAAACCTTGGATAACCTAATGGTTTCTTTTCTTTACCAAAGCTGTAAGATTGTGCTGTGAGGGAGATCCTGACTCACCGTGCACAGTGGAAAGAAATTAAGACATTGTGAGGTCAAGTGTTTTGCCCACATGACACAAACCATCCGTCCATTTTCTGTAAGCACTTGTGCTTATCAGGAGGGCTGGAGTCAATGCCTGCTGGCATTTGCTGAGAGACGTACACCCTGGACAAGTTCATCACAGGGCTGACACATCGAGACAAACAACAATCCATGTTCACATTCACACCTATGGGGACCTGAGGCCAGGGTTCGAACATCTGGGAGAGCCTGAACCAAAGTTTAACGAAATTGTTAGACTGGCATTCCTAGAGGCGTCACTAGCATAGCAAGGAAAACTGGTGTTTGGGTCGTGTTAAAATACGAGATCTAAGCAGTTAACTTGTTGAGTACCATGTTTTTACTGTAGCGTCGATAAAAACATTGGCCAAACTCATTAAAATAAGATCCGTGCTTTGTTAAACCAACATATAAAGAGCTGGTACTGAAACAGGCTTGTGTAGGACCCAAATGCAGCACAACAGCAAGGGATACTTAGTAATGTTCTTTATTGAGGAGGAACTCACAGCAGGTGAGAGAGGGCATAAGTCCTGAGTTCAATCGGAGAGTCTGTGGCAACGTACTGGAGCAGGGGGACAGACTGCCCGGGGAAACCTCCAAACAGCCAGGGTAACAGGCAGACAGACACCAGAAACGCTGACAGAAGTCGTGGTCGGGGACGAAAAGCTGAGGTAGGGTCGGCAACAGGAGATCAGTCCAGACAAAAATGCTGGAAAGACTTGCATGACGCGAAGAACAATCTGGCAAAGAGTGTCTGGAGGTTGGTGCTTAAATACAGGCTTGATTACTGATGAGGAGCAGGTGTGGGAGGCGGGAGAAACCATGGTGACTGATGAGGAGGAGGGGCTGACAGGTGAGTGGAAAGTTACTGGGAAAAGCAGGCAGGGGACCGGAGTGGATTGTGACAGGTACATGGTGATTTCAAACCATTCCCCTTCGATTCAAAGGCTACTCAAACTCTGGTGGGGACCAACGAACCATATTCATTTCCAGTGTGAGAACCAGAAGGCAACGGTTTGTTTGTACTGGACCGAACTAACTGAACTGAACTGAGCTACAAGTATAAAAAATGACCTTTCCGAGTGGTGTGATCAGCCATGGGGAACAAGGATGAAGGTTATTTGCTTTTCAAGCAATTTTGTTTGGATAATTTTTTCAAGTCTGGCAGCGGGACATCTAAGACATCCCACCCTTCAAACGTCAGACATATGAAATCCAACTCTTCAAAACATCTCAAACAATAACCTTATTAGAGTTTTAAAGAGCCCAGTTCCTAGTACCCAGGGCGGCGGGCCAGTATCCACTTGTATGAGGTGCGCCACTGCTCTCGTCTTCAGCATCGTCCTGCCAACAGGAACTCCCTCGCTCCTCTCCCAGTTTCCTGCCATTGTTCTCTCCACTGCCACCAGCCACAGGCTCCTCCCAGGATCTGGGAAAAGGTGGGATGTTAAAGCGGGCCCCCATTTCCCCTTCGATCAGCTCCGACCTCAGCCGGTGGAGGAGGGGTGCATTTCAGAGTGTGTGTACGTGAATAGATAGGCAGCACCCATATGAAGAAACGAGGGAATTTCGCCGGCTTGATTGCATCTTAAAGGCTCATTAAAAGCAGCAAAATTCATTTATTCCAATAAAAATGAAGTAAAATCTGCGCAAATTCTTCTACGTTACAAACTTTGTTGACCAATAGCAACGCCAGCTGTATCATAGATGTGTTACTTGAGTTTCTGAGACCTCTATGCCACCATTTGAGCCACCAGGTGGAATTTGGACCGCAGTAGCTTCGCCAACAATCCACGTCTTTGTCCATTTTTTGGATTAGCTAGAAGGTGGCAGAGGCAGGACTGCCAAGATGGTGATGGCCAGAGCCCAGGCCTCTCAGGAGTGTTTGAATGATGACGGGGGATTGATGGTGCTGCTGAACAGGATTGGTTGAGTTCGGAGTGAAAGAGTGTAAAAAAAGGGTCAAGATGCACGTTAAAGGGAGGAAATGCCACATCAAGAAATGCTAGAAATCGAATGAAATATTAGTTTTACGTGCAAACCTTTGATTTGTGGCTACACTATATGTTCACGTCCTGTATTTTATCGCCTAAGTGAGAATAATTCAGGCCACTAGTTTCATCCTTTCTCATGATCCTTCTTTAAGTGTTTCGGAGGGGCGTCAGTGAGGTGGGGTTGGAGGGTGCACAGGAAGGAAAAGGAGTAGCTGGGAAATCTCATCGAGGCTCCTCAGCGAACAAGAGAGACACCCCATTCAGGATCTGGGCGTCGTTGCCAAGTCATCTCAGGGTCGCAGACTCCAGCGGTCCAAGCAAGCACGAATACATCACATGGAAAACACTCAGAATTTAACGCACCTTTAACTACGTCAGGCTCGCAGAGAGACTTTACATGCAAGCAGGAGGAGATGAAAAGACAAGAAAGAGGAGGGTCTCTGGGCTCATATATTTCCTCAGGAAATGAGAGATGATTTCTTCCTGTCTGAGATGAGCAGGAGGCTAATTGAAGCTGAGCAGCTTCTGTAAACCAGCACCCCCATATGTCCTTTTGGAATATTAACAATAATTATTTGTGTAGCACTTTTGAACTGGTTCAGACATTCATGGTTTCCAGAGGATGAATCATAGGACTTTTTATGTTTTAGTAAAATATTTCAACAACTATTGGATGGATTGCAGTGACATTTGGTCCAGCTTAGGATCATTTGTAATATCTTTGGTGATCACCTGACCTTTCACCATCATCAGGTCTGTCCAATTCTTTGGTTTGACGACCATATTTTTTCATGTACAAGCCATTTCTTGGGTTGATTTGTTGAGACGTCAATGTGGAAACTGGTTTTGTTTTTTTGTTGTTCATCTTGGCTGTCCTGAGGCGGGCTGAATGACACCTGGTTGCTCAAACAAGCAACCTGCAATGGCACCTACCTGTCAGTCACAGCGGCAACTCTGTTATTTCTGCATAACTTTAAGCCTTAATATAATGTGAACAGGTGAGTTGACCCTCAGTACAGTTGTCATGAACGGGGAAATTAGCTACAGAGACCAAAACAGTTTTTTGTACCAGGCTGTAAACATGTTTATTTCTGCTGTGAAACATGGGGACTTATGGAGACTGACTCACTTCTGGAGCCAGCCTCAAGTGGCATTTTATTAGAATCCAATAATGCACAAGGATTTTACCAGTGTGTATAAGTGTGTAATAAGTGTGTATAACCATTATTAAAATGTAGCGTTAGCCAGCAGCTAAAATAAGTAATAAGTGAGGAGTCTGGCTGTGATGCTCGGTGCTAAGGACTCTTGGCGTCTTGGGCAACATCAGCTTTAGTGTTGGTCTTGAGACTGTTGCCCCCAACTGAGCAGCTTATACGTGAAAACTCCTAGAATGTGCAGAGGTATTGGGTAAAAATGCACCATAGGAGCTCACAGACACGTTACGCTTCACCGCTTTTACCTAAAACTTTCCATGCCTGAAATGAAAATAGCAGCCCCGGCTAAAAATGACCACCTCGACAGATGTGGAGCGAGCCCGAGCTGGCAGGAAACGGTGAGAGTGTCACGTCTTTCACCAAGCGCAGAGACGAGAGGTCGACCCAGAAAACATGTGCTGGCTGAACTTTGACTTCTATTCTTCCTGTAAGGACGCCTTCTCTCTCTCTCACTCTCTCTCTCTCTCTCTCTCTCTCTCTCTGGCTTCTTTTTCATCTCATTTGCTCAAACACACCCAGAAACACACTGAAATGGTGAAATGTTGGGGAAAGCATGCAGCCAGGACACCTTTTTTGGCTTTTGTAGATAAATATTAAATCAGTGTGTTGTTAAAGCTTGAGAAATAAGCTCTGATGCAGCATGAATTCATGTCTGAGGTGTTGGTTTTCAGTTCTAAGAGCACCTGGGATGTCAGGTGAAAGCAATTAACTGTGATTGGACGACTGTAAGGAAGCTGCATTATCTCCATCTAGTGGTCAGATGGTTTACTTACAGTCATTTCTCATTTAAACTCTGAGCAAAATCTTTTCATGAGGGGGAACCGAGTTTTTATTTAACTTTGTTTCTCTTCTTTTGGGAGGAGGGCTGGGGATGGGTGGAAGAGCACAGTCATTCCAAAGAAAGACATTTATTCCACATCCATAGTCAACAACAAACAAATAATTTGCAATTTACAGTCATATGTTGCATTTACAGAAGTTTTTTTAAAAAGGTTTTCTGTTGAAAGAGTAAATGAGTTCCTGCGCAGAACTTAATAATTTAGGTTCAAGCATGATTTTCATCTTTTATTCCATTAAAAATTAATAACTACAGTCATTGCTATATAAACTCTCGCCCTATCCAGGCCTCTGGACGTGCATTTACTGGAAAAAAAAGCCAAATGAAAAAAGATTTGAATGCTTTTATTCACTATAAACCTTCAGTTATTATGTTCCCTATAAAGACATCTCTTAAAGCGTTCATATTATTGGCTATTTTTCCAGTTTATGCATGTTTACAATCTGTCTAAACCCCACTTTGTTTTTTATTTAGGTTTCATGTTAGCACCTCAGATTTATCAATATTTCTTATCACTATTTTTCCACCCACATGCATTTCCCTGTGCTCTAGATTGTAAATGTATTAATTGGTGAATAAATTATGTCAGCGTCCTACTATTCACAAGTACACTATACTTCAACAGCTTATGGGAAATGCAGCCACGTGTGAAGAATGGCAGCAATGAAACATCTAACCTTCATCGACTCGTACGCTCACACAAAGAAGAGTCCATATGCTATAATTTCTGGTGATGATGTTACTCCTCTTTAAAAAAAGGGCTATTTTTGTCCATCTTTCATTGGGGGGTTTGTGTTTTATGAGAAGCACACAGGGCCGATGTCCAGGCCAAACTCCTGATTGGCCTTTCCAATATCCATGGGGGCCAAGTCCACCACGGGCAGCCTGATCGAAGTTTGAGTCCTGTACTCGATCACTGTCTTGCCCCACTCGCCATTTGATTTCTGGGGAGAAGAAAGCCAGATAAATCAATAGAAGTGTCTCCCAATCACTTTTTGCCAAATTTAGATACTCTGTATTGACCTACCGAGCAGCCGTCCTCGATGACAGTGTATCGGAGGCGGTTGTTTCCTTGCGCCCTCAGCTCCTGGCCATTGTAGCCTCTGAGGACCAGAGCTTTCTTCAGGCTGTTGCTCTTGCCGTCTTTGTAAGCCACGCTGTTCCTGCAGTGGTAGGTGATGTTCTGGTGCGACTCTTTGGACAAAAGCTGCAGCAGTTTCAGCTGAACCGCCACGGTGTTCGGCTGGTCCTCACTGTTTCCGTAGTGGAACTGAAATAGGACGTCAAATTAATATGATTACACCCAGGGCACACTGCTAAAGACATCATGTTTGGACCCAGCAAAGATTTTAAAGCTTCCACAAAATGTGATTTCTTACTCTGGTTCCACTGTTCATGTCAGCAAACCAGACAGGTTTGTTAATGCTGGGAGTGGATTTCGTCCACCAGGCTTTGCGGGCAATGTTGGCCGGATTGGCAGAGATGCAGGTTTCACCACTTTCCATATTGCAGAAGACCTTGATGGCATCCTTTATGCTTCCTTGATTTGGATCCAGCCAGTACTCACCTGTAAAGGCACAAGCAAAATGACTGAAAGGAGTTACATTAACAGGTTAGTCTACATACTGTATGTGGTCCTATCAGGACCCTCACCGCTCTTTTTCTGTGGGTAGCACTGCTTGATGTCCTGGCATGTTTTCGCAGGGTTCATCTTGCTGCCATCGGGACTGCGGAGGTTTTGCAGATGTCCGCTGAGGGTCTTCAGCGTGGCATGGACTCCAGTGTTTGCGCGCAGGGCGGCCTCATTCTTATTGGGAAGGGCTTCGTCTTTGTTCATCTCTGGAGGTGGAGGAGGATCAGCACCACCGTCGTCCTCAACGAATTCCACAGCTTCTGGCACACCACCACCGTTCACATCATAATCGTAAGAGGGGACAAAAAGGTGGTCTTCCGCAGCTGCGGTGGGAGGTCCTGGTGGTCCTGGAGGGCCGGGTGGTCCGGGTTCACCTTGTGGACCCTGAAAATGAAAACTTCATTGTTACTGTTTGTCAATCAAACACTTTTGTTAAGATACCTCAATAATCAGATGCAAGTTGTAACACAAGAAATATCTAAATTTAAAGGTCCGATTGCCATGAACATTCATTCTCTTCAGACGATGAACCTTTTGGTATCAATCAGATATTGCAGTCATTGTGCTTCTCTCAGGATAACACCAATATGCTGATTGTATGAAATATAAAACTCACCTGTTCCCCAAGTTCTCCAGCAGATCCTCTGGTCCCAGGAGCCCCCATTGGTCCAGGCTGACCGATGTTTCCTTCCTTTCCTGGTGGACCAACCACTCCTGGAGGACCCTGTATTAAGAGTGACAGATTTATGCTGTACAATAAGGCAAAGCTGCATATTTCTATCTGGTTTTATGTCTTCCGTTTCCTGTAATGATCCTGTTCTAAAATAACAAAATTCCTTTTAGTGAGTTTCACTCCATCAGGATTTTATGTACTCACCCTTTGCCCAGCTGGTCCAACAATACCTATAGCTCCTGGCTCCCCTGTGGCACCCTGAGACGGAAAAGAATAAGAACATTTTAGGCCTTCAGTGTTGTTGTGTGTTGGCCTTTCTATCTACACAGAAAGAAACAGTTGACACTGGTTCTTTAATATTGGAAATAGTAATAGCATCTTACAGCTGTTCCTGGCAAACCGTGGAGACCCGTGAAACCTCTATGTCCTTTCTGACCCCTCTCGCCTTGGTCTCCAGCTGCTCCTTTCTCTCCCTGTGGTCCTTGAGGGCCCTAAAATTACATAATGGGTGACAAATCAACACATATCATTAAAAACAAGCACCCGTTTATTCCAATTTAGGTTTTTTTAATGTTTGAACCATTGTTCTTGCTTAACATCAAGGTGTTATTTCTTACTTACCGCCTTCCCTCTTACTCCAGCATGTCCTGGGGATCCAACAGGTCCTCTGGCACCCTAAATTCACAACAAGCAAATAGACGTGACAGATTTATGAAGGTATTCATATGTGATCAACAAAAACTTTGTTATATTTCTGCTCATGAGGCTCACGTTATCGCCCATTGGTCCTGGACCACCAGTCAGTCCTACAGGACCCTCAGTTCCTGGAGACCCCATACCACCAGCCAGACCCTCTGGACCAGAATCACCCCTATCTCCCTGGAAAGACAAACCAGTAGTCAGTACACACAGCTGCATGCATGGCACACCGAATCCACTACTTGGAAAAAATAAACATGCATTTGATCTTACCCTTTGTCCTACAAGACCGTCCTTTCCAGGAGGTCCCTCTGCTCCAACAATGCCCTGAATGAACACAGATGATGATAGTTAAAGATAGTTGAAGGTTAAACTGTGCACATGTGAGAACAGTGAAGTGTACAAGATGGGAGAATAAAAAGATCTCAAAATAAAAGCTGTATATTGACTCAGATGGACAGGACGAACCTCAGGGCCAGCGTCTCCTCTTGGCCCGGTGGCTCCTGGTAAACCAACTCCACCAGGAGGCCCAGCACTGCCTGGAACTCCAGCACCGCCTGCTTTTCCAGGTGGACCCTGCAGAATAAATAAATCAAAAGGTTAAATAATAATTAATCAGCCAACAAGTGCGCTAGCATGATGAACAGAAGGAATACATACAGCAGGGCCTGGCAATCCCAGCATGCCTCTCTCTCCCCTCAGTCCAGGCTGACCCACAACGCCTCGCTGTCCTGAAATTCCAGAAGGTCCTGGAGGTCCATCAGGGCCCTGACATAGGAACACAAGAGCAGACAAGCAGTTGAAACATCTCAGGATTTATTTGGATTTATTTCACCATCCTCAGTGAACTCCTTCCCTAAATCTTACCGGGGGACCGTCCTCTCCAGAGTCTCCTTTCTCTCCGGAAGTTCCAGCTGGGCCTGGAGGTCCCCTTTCTCCTTGACGTCCATGAGCTCCGTTCTCGCCTCGAATTCCACCAGGACCCTGCTTTCCTGTAGCACCAATAGGCCCGTCTGCCCCGACAGCACCCTAAAACACACACATTTGTCAGTCGGTGTTAGGCTTTCAGCTAAAACTTATCAACTCAAGTTAATTTCTGTGAGAATTTATAAAACCACAATATGTTTGATTGTCCATTTCTGCCATTGTATAGCTGAATTTGAACTTATTACTGATGTTAAGAATAGTTTTATAATTTAGCATGTTAACTCACAGGACCACCAGCTGCTCCAATTCCTCCAGGCAATCCAGGAAAACCAGGAGCGCCCTTTGGGAAGAAAACACTTCTTATAAGATGCACTTTAATGATAATTGTGAATGTTTCATATTATATATTATATAAAGCCAAACTCACCGTTTGACCCTGAGTTCCTCTGCCACCTTTCAATCCAGCCACACCAACAGGTCCCTAGAAACACATACACAGCAGTTTTAGCAATGTTACTTTAATCAACAAAACCTATTTTTCACAAAATAAGACCCACACTAAGGGTAACAATGAAAACAGACACCTGTAACCATGGTGAATGTACACAACAAAGATGGTGGCTATAACGTCAAAAAGCTCATTAGAGGACCAACGGTAATTTCAGACCAGAGCATCATGGACTTTTATTAGATGTTTCACATGTGTACCTGTGTTCCTGCTTTACCAGCCATCCCCTGTGGTCCAGGAGATCCTCCTTCTCCCCTCTGTCCTGGTTCACCTGTTTCACCTTTGACTCCGGGCTGACCATCAGGACCCTGGAAAGAAAGCCAAAATGAGTCAAAGCATTTATCAAGTTTATTCGCTGGCATATTTTGGACATGACGACTGTGCTTTAACTCTCTTTAGTGGACACTTACAGCAGGTCCAGGAAAGCCAACAGCACCAGTTGGACCATGCTCACCAGTAGAACCCTGTTAACATCATCACACATACAAACACACACTTCATCAAGAAGAAAACTGCATTTCATCTCAATGTGATATAAGTGAAATAAAATATTCTGCTCACAGCAATTCCTCTCGTGCCACGACGGCCTGTAGGTCCTGGTGGGCCTGTTTCTCCCTGAAATAGTGACATAAACATAACATGGATTTTCGTACATTTAAAACTGAAATCAACAACGTCATTTTACAGATTTTAAAGAGCTAGCTTTAGGTTCACATCCAGTTTTCATTTGTAGTTGCATAGCAGCCATCGTTTTTGTGTAATTTTTGTGCTTTTGCACATTTCCATGTTATACTTTGTGCTTTTGAGCTCACCTTCTCTCCATTGGGTCCACCGGAACCAACAGGTCCAACAGGACCAGGAAGCCCCTTTAAATAAAATGAAATATATATATTAGAGTATTATACCACTGCTGATGGTTTAACAGTCGATACGTTTTCATCAGGGACAAATATGTCTTTAGTATTCAACAACTCACCCGTGCACCGTCAGCTCCTGCTTTACCCTCAAGTCCTTTGTCTCCAACAGAACCCTGTTAAAAAAAATCAGCCTTATCCCTCAAAGAGCTTAGACTTTATCAATCATTGTGAATATGGAAACTATATATGATAAATATAAATTGTATTATCAAGCAGATATTTTGCTCAACAAGGGCAAATTGGTATGTTCGTCTCTTTGCAGATGATACAATTGTATTTGTTAACTTACTGCGTCTCCCTTTGGACCTGAGGGTCCTGGTATGCCTCTCTCTCCTGGCATCCCCATAAGTCCTGGACCTCCTGGCTCTCCAACACCACCTGCTGGACCAGCGCTACCCTAAAGTGTATGAAAGTTTCATGGATTTATATGTAACAAATTATCATATAGGGGGGTGATCAAGATTGAGTGTCAGTGATTTTGTTTTTAAAATACCTTCGATCCATCTGGTCCTGGTCCACCTGGGCCACCTTTGGGCCCTTGCAGGCCATTGGGTCCAATTTCACCTCTCTCTCCTGGAGGACCTCTTTCTCCCTGCAAGGACAACCAGAGGATAAAGACATGAGACAATTCCTTCTTTCAATAAACAACAAAATGCAGCGACCTGTGTGAATGAGTAAAAACTGAATAAGAGCTACAACCACAATCATAATAAAGGGCTCAGAACACACAAATGGACTTACCCTTGGACCAATACCTCCGTTAGTACCAGCCTCTCCAGCAAGACCCTGGAAAAAAACAATTGTTAAATCACAAATTGCAAAAACAACTCAATTGTAACCGCAACAAAATAATTATTAATAATTTAAATATTTAGTTGTACCTCATTGCCTGGTTTTCCTGACTCTCCAGGTGGGCCTGGCAATCCTGGCAAACCCTAAAAAACACCAATGCAATTTTTATTTCATACATTGTTATGATTATGACAGAGAAAGAAGTTGAAACAATAAAATAAATCAATTTCAAATCTAAGATATATATATTTGGCTCTTTGTCTAATGTCTTATATTTTTATTACAATAAAATGCATTGTACCTGGAAACCGTTCAGTCCTTGTGGACCCTGCTCTCCTCTCTTTCCTGCAGGACCCTAAGGAAAGCAAATATGAGATGATAAATAAATATGTTATCAAACCACTGACGACGACAGTGATGATGTTGTTAGATACTTACAGCTGGGCCAGCTGGACCAGCAGCGCCTTCCTCTCCATCTTTTCCATTCACTCCCTAGTTGACGGATACAGTATATATCAGTATGTATGATTTAGTAATAGGTATGGATGGCATTTTATTCAAAGTGAAAGTAACTTACTCTTTGACCTGGAGCCCCAGCGCTGCCAGCCTCTCCAATCTTCCCAGCATCACCCTAAAAATCAACACAAACACACAAGTCTTCATCTGTTGTGTTATATTATAAAACAATTGCTGCTTTTAGCAATAAAACCAGAGTCACACTGACAGCGAAGCCTTTTGGTCCTGGCAGTCCCATCGGTCCAGCTGCACCACGGTTTCCAGTAGAACCAGCTGAGCCCTGTTTGCCATCCTCTCCTGCTAAGCCCTGGAAACACCAAAAGAAATATTAACACATCTACCATCTAAGTTGTACTCTCTGTTTGGGAAAATAACGGATTTATCTGTGTCGGTGGGTAATACAAATAAAACGTGTTGCACACCATTGGTCCTTGCTTTCCCTCTGCTCCCTGAGCGCCAATAAGTCCCGACAGACCCTGTGACATAAGAGGAAAAATACAGTCACATAACAATCCTAAATGGTGAATCTAAAAACCTTTATCTGTAGGAGAATTTCACAATTTTGCTGCAGTAAATGCTGTGGGCAAGTTTAGCTGCTTTACCCGAGCTCCAGTTAAACCTGGTTCTCCATTACGTCCCGGATCTCCAGGTAATCCTTTGGCGCCAGCCGACCCTGGCAGTCCTCTTTCACCCTGGGCTCCCTGTTAGGCCAAATGTCCAATGTTCAAAATGATGATGACCGTTTAGGTCGTTATATGTACTTTGATGAGAAGTCAACTCACCTTCTGGCCTGGTAAACCATCTGCGCCTGGGAAACCTCTATTTCCTGGAGCTCCCTAGAACAAATTAAGGATACAACCCATCAAGAATCTGAATCTGTTTCCAGAGTTTTGAGATGAGTTTATAAAATGAGTGAACTCACGCTCTCTCCTGTAGGTCCTGGAGGCCCAATGGATCCAGCATCACCACGGGGTCCACGCTTTCCATCCTCTCCCATTGGGCCCAATGGACCTGGCAATCCATGGTCACCCTAACATGACCCAACGATCGATAATCAACCATCAACCATCAACCAGCACCAAAATATCAGTAAAGTTTACTTTTTTGAGGAGGGTAAAGGGTCTCTTATCAGCTTACTCTTTCTCCCTTGGCTCCAGCATCTCCTTTGAATCCAGCCACTCCAGCATCACCCTTAAAGACGATCGGATAATCAAACCATTAAAGCTCTCAGTACATGAGATTATCTGAATTAAAAACCTTGAATTCATCAAAGAAAATTAGTTGCAATGAAAGCTCTTACCAATTGCCCCTTTGGTCCTGGTGCTCCTGTAGTGCCCTGGGGGCCTGGGGGACCGGGTGGGCCAACCTGCCCAGCTGGACCCAGCACACCTGCTATACCCTGGGAAGGAGAAACATTAATTTAGGGTTAAAGTTGGGATTAGGGTAAAATATGTGCCACAAATGCAGTCTGCAGTCACTTACGCTTTGACCACGGGCACCTGGAGCTCCATCAGTCCCTGCAGCTCCCTGTTCAAAACACAAATCAATGAATCCAAAGAATCAAACGCTCCAACAGGATGTGATCACTACACTGAGATGGTAATGCACCTGTTGTCCTGATGGCCCAGGTGGTCCTACACGACCACCATCCCCTCGGGATCCCTGCTGTCCTGGACTTCCTCTGACGCCTGTTGGTCCTGCTTCACCCTGCAAATTAAAAAAAAAGGGCAAGTTTGAAGTTAAACATGGTAAAACAAAGACCTCATTTTCTACTCATCGACCCAAGAAACCAATAAAAGTTGCAGTGTTGGATTGGCTGTTCAATATCTATATTTTAAAGCACTGTTTTTGTCAATTCAAGATTCAACAGTCACATAAATATGATACAAAACCTTCCATATTTTTAATTTATCACCAAAACTACCAACAATCTTACCTTCATTCCTGGGCCACCAGGGAAACCTGCCACTCCGGTGATTCCCATTGGACCCTGTAAAGGAAATGTTGTTAAATATAATTATGTCTGCCATTTGGTTTGGCTTTCTGTTGGGTCCTCTGTAAATCTTTCTATATGAATTAAGTTATTATTATTATTATTATTATTATTATTATTATTATTATTATTATTATTATTATTATTATTATTATTATTATTATTATTATTATTAAGACTCACCAGAGGACCTGGTTTGCCAACATGACCGGCTGCACCACGTTTTCCCTAAAAGAGACAAAAATAACGAAAGAAGTCTCAGATCTAAAACATCATTTTACTTTTTTTTCACTAGTTGTTTTGTTTTTCTTACCACGGGACCGCTTGGTCCGGCTCTGCCTCTTTCTCCCTGCATGCCCGCAGGTCCCTGAAACAAAAGAACTGTCTCAGAATCTGTTGGCAGTGACTTCATAAAGTGTTCTGGTGATCTCTTCATTGTTTGTGTTGCCTACCAGTGGGCCTGCAGCTCCCATCGCACCGGGAGTACCAGATGCACCCTGCAAAACACAAAAGACACATGATCAGTGCTGGAGGAAGTATTCAGATCCTTTAGCTTTTTTGTTTGTTTCAGGTTTTATAGAACTCGCTTGTTCAAAATTTTAAGGCTGAAAGTTATGCATAATTAACAGCTTGGTTGTTTTGATTGACAGGTAGGTAGATCCAGGCGTCTCTCAGCCCACCTCAGGTCCACCAACGCTCCATGTCTTTGTCGATTTTTAGATTAGAGGCACCACTCTAAGCGTCACAACAGCTCCTCAAACACTTTGGTCGGTGACGTCAGGGATGGTTCACATTTACCATTTTTTATTTTCATGCAGAACTATTTCAATTAAGGAGTTATAATCATCCATATAATTATAACATATAGAATCTTAACCTTTGTTCCAGCTGCTCCAGGTTCACCTCTTGGCCCAAGAAGACCAGCGTGTCCCTGTTGGAGAAATTCAGCTTGCATTAAGGCATGAAAAACAAAAAGTGAGGACTCAAAGTGACGTTTGATTAGAGGATGGCAGCCTGCCTTACCTTGTGACCTTTCAGTCCTGGCTGACCTGGAAGTCCTGGGAATCCTCTTGCACCCTGCATGTAAACAAATATTCAAGTCACTATATATTCACTGCTGGTCGTGTCTTCCTGTCTTCAGATTTCTCTCAGTCTAAACCTCAGCAGTTGTTTCTACTTGATTTTAAGAGTTGTTGTCACCTTCTATCACATTATATTACAAATGGAGTGCATGCGGAATTAATTACACCCCCTCTGTTTCCGCAGGGTGTGATTGTGTTGCTTTGTTGTTATTGATAAATATCATAATTCATGCATTTGTGATATATGAATGCTAAGAAACTGTTTACCGTAGACCCTGGAAATCCTGGTTCTCCTGTAGCACCGGCTGGTCCAGATTCTCCCTGAGCAGAAAAGTGAAATAATAAATCTCAAAAGGATTAAACATTTAATGTTAATCACGGATCCAGCAGTTTAAGGAGTCAAACTGCTAATATACATGTAAATAAAACAGTATGTTATCATTAAATTATGTATGTTTGACTCACATCAGGCCCAGATCTTCCTGGAGGCCCATCTGGTCCTCGATGACCCGGTTCACCCTGTGAACAAACACAAGTTTAAAGACTTCACAGTTTTCATCGATATGAGCTTCAAATCTAAAAATCTAAAACGGAGAAATGTTCCTACCATCAGTCCTGGTTCTCCAGCCTCTCCTGGAATTCCCTGAGCACCATTTGGACCCTGAAGAGTGTTTGTAAGACTTTAATTTTTTATCAAGTCAACGCGAACATAAAATCTAAATCTTTGTCTTAGGGGCTGAAACTTACAGGGGGACCATTTTGCCCTGGAGGTCCTCGTGGTCCTGCTTCACCCTAAAAACAGCATTTCACACAGTATGTTTCAATTGTACATTATAGCAAACCTCCTAACTTTGCATACATGTAAAATCTATAATTTACTCATATTTCTGCAGCGCTCACCCTTGATCCTGAAACCATCCCAGCCAGACTAGATTTCTCATTGAAGCCTAAAGCCATCTGAGACACTAGGTTGCCCTAAAATGGTTTAAAAGAAATGTTCAGCAAAGAAAATGACTCCTTAGTTAATTAGATAATTGGCTCTGAGGGGGGAAATAACTCACCCCAGGGTGGGTGGGTTGGCCTGGGGGTCCTGCCTCTCCTGGATTACCTGGCACACCGGGCTCTCCGTCAAAACCTGGAGGACCTGGAAATCCCTGTAGGGTTTAAGGTGAAATATGCTTAATTAGAAAGAACTTCTTCGGGTAATAATAGAAGCTGTGATTCAGACTCACCCGTCTGCCTTTAAAACCTCTTGGTCCGGTGGGACCCTGAGCTCCTGGTGGACCCTGAACCATAAACACAAGTTATGAGTTTAAGAGATACATTTTTATTTATTAGATTTGATGTATTCAACCATAACATATTAAAAGTTTTGACTAGTGCCAAGCTACTGTGCTACTTTGTTAGAAATTCATTAAATGACAAAATGTATAAATCTTTGCAAAGAATGTTTACATTTTCATTTCCTACAAAAGCAGTTTGACAAACAACACAGCAGGTATCGCACCACGTCAACATCCTTCAGTTCTCTGCGCGGCGTTTTCCAATCAACACTTTTATGACACTTTGCTGCCATCTAGTGTCCAAATTAGCACATAGAGACTATTATAAGAAGCAGAATCAGGTTTTTTAGAGACTAGAGAATTAAAATCCCTCATGGTCATGACCTAAAGAGCTGAGAAAGTAGTTCAGCAGCAGTGAGCATCGTGTTAACCTGGAACAGCAGGCGTTCAAACCTAGCAGGTTTTGGCAACTCACTATGCAACAAGTTTGTTAGAAAAAAAAAAACATGAATATGATGAGGGAAAACGTGACCACGTGGCCTAATGGACAAGGCGTCTGACTTCGGATCAGAAGATTGAGGGTTCGAGTCCCTTCGTGGTTGAATACCACATCATGATGTAGATGTAAACGTCAGGTCAAGCTGTTGATTACATCACTTCCAGTCTGTAGAGATTGTTGCTTAGGTGAATGCATTATTTTTTTATCCAATACCTTGAAGTTAACATGGGGACTTATGGAGACTGACTCACTTCTGGAGCCTGCCTCAAGTGGACGTTTGAGGAACTGCAGTTCTACATAAGATTGAGGGTTCGAGTCCCTTCGTGGTTGAAGCTTGCTTTGTGGAAAAATTATGGATTCATGACATGAGCGTGATGATACACTGTTAACACTTAGATAAAGTAAGTTTCCATATATTAATACAATGTTTGAGATAATAAAGAAACAATTACTATAGAGCAGGGGTGTCAAACTGGTCCACAAAAGGTTTTTCCTTCCAACCAAACAGCAGCACACCAGACTTGACTCGTTTAATCAACTGATCTCAGTCGTCAGAGTTTGCTCAAACTGTGTTCTCTTGGTTGGTTGGAACTAAAACCTGCAGCCACACGGCCCCTTTGTGGACCAGTTTGCCACCCCTGCTATAGAGCATGTAGGAATATAAACCACTAACTCTCACATACAGAGTGACCTCTTTAAAGTAACTGAAGCTCACGCTTTAGTCTAACCTGTCACACATGATTCAAAATTCAAATAGGATCCCCTGAAAACTTAAAACCTGCATGCTTAGCTCATCTGGTTAGAGTGTGGTCCTAATAAAGCAAAGGTTATGGGTTTAATTCCCATATTAAGTAGCGACGCCCAATGGGTAGAGCATGGTGCCACCCTTTGTTTTATCCATGATTTACTCTGGAACAAGTTCTGTCTCAAAATGATTTAAAACTAAATAATTATTTATTATTTAAAACCATGTGACCTAACAGACAAGAAAATTAAGGGTTCGAGTCCCTTTGTGGTTTCCTTCCCAGAAACCTTGTTGACACATGTTTGTTAACAACCTAATATTGAAATAAAGTTTGAGATAATCCGGCGGCTTTTGCTCTGCAGAAACTCTCACGTCCAAAGTGAATCAGAAGATTAAGGGTTTAAGTCCCTTTGGGATTTAATCTTGCTTTACGCAAATATCTTGGATACACGATAATGCACAATCACACCTGAGGAAAATGCAAAATGTATTCTGTTATTTTGGTTCTGTCACTGATTGACTGTAACCGTCGCTGAAAACATTTTGTGTGAACTCTTAGAGACAGGCTGGTTAGCTCAGCTGGTTAGAGTGTGGTGCTAATAACGCCAAGGTCATGGGTTCAATCCCCATACTGGCCAGAAATTTAACAATGTTGTGTCACCGATGAATGACGATCAGTCTATCCTTTATTAAACACACAAACGGTAAAAACTTGTAAAAACCTACCGCTGGTCCTGAATGTCCAGGATGCCCGACCACCTGAGAGTAAAGAGAACTGTGTAAAAAACTTTGAGACAAAAACACCAATAAAGAAATAAACAAATATAAAAAACTGCACTCAAATTACTCACATATGGGATATCACCTGGTTCACCTTTCTGTCCCTGTAAAGAAAACATACAAACAACATGTTTTAAAACTTTAAAGTTTAAAGAACAATTTGTTTTTTAATATTAATCCTTGTCAGAATGAATCATGACTTACCTTGAAGCCCAATATTTCTTGTGGGAAAAGACAAAAAAAAGAAAGTTTATTAGATTTAAACATCAACGTATATGGATTATTTAAAGCAAAAGATATTATACAAACAAATATTGAACTTTAAGAACTTAACCCCTTGAAATTCTTGTTTGCGCTGAGTTTAAATGGGTTTCATTTTGCTGCAGTGATGTAAAAGTGTACTCCAAGGTGTGCCAGTACACCGTGACATCACTGCTGGGTGTGGTTTAAGTGCAACACACTCAAAACTAACAGGTAACCTCACATCTCACCTATCATCCTGCTGGCACTGGCAAAGGTCTCACAAACGGGGCAGCACTCTCCCTCGGGTGTGACGACCTTCTCGCAGTTTGGCAGCAGCTCACACTGGACCTCGTCGCAGATGGCGACGCCATTGTCGCAGACACACACGCGACATGGCGCTGGTTTCCAGATGTCGTTGTGATGGTAGAGCGTCTCATCGACCGTGCAGCCTGCTTTCGTCTCATCCACAGCTGCAATGGAGGAGGTGGGTTATGTTTAAAGTGGCACATGCTGAGATGTCAACAGCATGAGAAGACTAACGCAACTTTTACCTGTTGCGGGGTCTGTGTTGGGAGTCAGCGTTGAGGCTGCACTCAAGCACACCGGGCAACACTCGCCCTCTGGGGTCACAGTTTTCTCACAGTCGCCGAGGTCCTCGCATACCACGTCTTCACAGGTGACGTTCCCCATGTCGCACACGCAGATCCGACACGGCTCTGGGTTCCACATGTCATTGTTGCCGTAGACTTTTCCATTTTCTGTGCAGGAATCTTCGAGAAACAGAAATGTGAGGAAATTAGGTTAGTGACAAGGGGTTTCACAGTGAAAGAAAATCAGTATCTCACCTTGAAATATGGTGTCAAAAATTCAAAAACTTAAAAGGAAAAGTTCAACATTTTTACTCTTCGAAGCTTTCTTGCCAAGAGTTATGAGAGAATTATTGCGATGCTCTTGTTTGTATGCTTAATATGAAGTTACCATGGAGCCGGGCTAGGCTACCGGCTGTTGGCTGCGGCCTAATTTTTTGCATACAGAGTGGTATTGTTCCTCTCATTGAACTCTCTGCAAAAACGCATGAGTGCATTTTCCAAAATGTTGAACTTTGCCTTCAATTTAAACGATGGACTTTAACATGCTAAACTTTCATGCTGAAAGAATAAAAGTAGTCCTGTTTTTAAAAGCCACTATGTGTAGATTTTTTTTGTGTGATTTAGCATCCACCAAATTATTCATTAGACATTTTGTTTGTAAGAAGATCAACCCTGAAATCTCTTAGACGGCATTACTTTTTAGACCACTAGGTGTCGCCAAAGTCACAAATATTAAACTCCTACACATAGGGGCTTTAAACAGTGCATCTTCTCAAAGACAGAAACTATCCATTTCTAATTTAATTTAAATAATAAAGCCTTAAATGGTGCTGAAATAGAAAGGACAAAAAACAATGAATGTGCAATGAACAACATGAGAGTGAACACGGCAAAGGAGGTAGCAATTTCCCAGAGGAATACACTTTATTTGGTGAATAAGCTACTTGCTCAACTTGCTTTTATGTGGCAGTGAAATTGGAAGCAGCTCCACCAGTGTCCATTTCACTTTTAGATGGCATTGCTACCAATGTTTTTGCTGCACAAAAGTTGGTTGAGAAGTGACCTTATGTGGCAAAAAGTCAATGTATTCCTTTTCACAAACTGGTGAAACAGTCCAAGGGAAACTCCAAACACAGTACTGTGGAAACAAAAAGGACATTTCGAAGTTGTGTGCACATATTTATGAAGCCTGAAGTGAAGAACTTCAGGCTGGAGGACATGACAAAGACCACCAGCAGTCCTGACACAGATGCGTAAAGTCAACACAAACTAGGATGCATCCGCAGAACATTTTTTGGGCAGGTTACATTCCATTTTACCAGTTTTGGGCCGCTCAGCCGAGCACACCGGGCAGCACTCGCCCTCTGGGATCTCTGTGGTCTTGCAGTCACCCACATCCTCACACACCACGTCCTCACAAAACACCG
Organism: Collichthys lucidus; assembly: GCA_004119915.2. Lineage (NCBI taxonomy): Eukaryota > Metazoa > Chordata > Actinopteri > Sciaenidae > Collichthys > Collichthys lucidus. The sequence goes on along the minus strand of CM014078.1, from coordinate 33,733,543 downwards.
TCCCCATATCACATATACAGACTTGACATGGCTCTGGGTTCCATATCTGATTGTTGGAGTAGACTTTGCCATCCGCAGTACAGGAATCTTTATGGAAAAGAACAGCAGCTAAAATCAGTACCCAGGTCTATCTTTGGCAGCTGATAGTTGGTGTAACGCATCATTATGGACGTGAGAATGGCTGTTTTTAGGTTTTCTGTCTTGCCTCAGTCTCAGCTGGCAAAAAGCTACAATGGATTCCCAAAAGATTCCTAACAATTTGAATTGTTGGTTGGTTGGTTGGTACACCACTTTGGTCCAGACTGAAATATCTTAACAACTATTGGAAGAATTGCCATGAAATCTTGGACAGACATTCATGATCCCCAGAGAATAACACCTACTCACTCTGGGGATTTGCTGATTTTTCCAAGAGCTTGACCAGTGGGTCCAAGTTTGCACTCATCCCAACATCTACAAGATAGACTGGCACCACATTAACTACAGCATTTCATTGCCAGATGTTGGATGCTTCCATCATCAGGTCAGATTTTCATGTTTTCATGTTCCCACCATCCCCAGCTATACTCTATACCCAGTTACAGCCTCAAAACGACTGGCCGGGACTCAAAGACTAGTCTCCCAAGAGTGCCCTGATTGATCAAGCATCCAACCAAAGCTAAGGTTAGGCATTACATCAGTCAATTTTACTGAATTGTACTGGGTTTATAGGCTTACATACTATGCTTACTTAGTTTCTCAAAAGCATTAGGGGGAATTCTTGTTCATGATGCCAAGATCGTCAGTTTGACTGTTAAATCCCATAATGATGCATTGTACAGAGCGATGTACAAGTGATCGCAATTACTCGGGTTACTTCACAATTCATTCAGTGGGTGATTTCAGTGAAAGCACCTTAAAATATGTGCAAATTGTAGCAACACTCATATCATTCTTGTTACGACAACGCCACAGTAGATACAAAGGAATATAAGTGGCAACAAGAATGGGATAAAACACAAAAACGGTGAAGAGGTTTTGGGTGAGATGAGAGTTTCATTCCAGAAGGTATGAACAACCACATAAAAATCCACATAAACAAACATACAGCCCCACATTTAAATCTGCTCTGCAGGTTCTAAATGGTTCTTATTAAAGATTTATTACCAGTTTTATTGTCCACGCTAGGAGGATGTAGTGCTGCACTCAAGCACACAGGGCAACATTCGCCCTCTGGGGCCTGGGTTGTTTGGCAGTCCCTTAGCTCTTCACAAACCACTTCCTCACACACCACAGTCCCCGTGTCGCATATACAGATCCGACACGGCTCTGGGCTCCATATCTGATTGTTGGAGTAGGTCTTTCCATTTTCTGTGCAGGTATCTTCATGAAACAGAACAGCAATCAGTATCGTGGCTGATTTCCTTTCAGTTGGCAGTGATAGTGAAGTCTATACATCATTATGGGGTTTATTTCAGCTATGTAGCACTACTTATTGTATCAAACTCTCTAAGACATCAGGAAAAACTTTCAGTCTTCTAAACCGGACACCTGTCACAGAAAAAAGGTCACAGCTACTTTAAAACTTTGGCTAATCCAAGATGTCGGAAGGTTTTTGCAAAATCATCCATAGATCAACTATCGTCTTTTGTTTTGTCACTGCAATATATGGAAAATCTAGTCACCATAATAGCTGCTAGTCTATTTTAGCTGAGAAACAGTCTAAACTTCCGCTGCAGTAGAGCCGATCCAGACTCCCTCCAGAGGTTTAAACCGAGAGAAAACAATCATGATTCTTGTGGGTCTATGATTGCTCAAAAAAACCTGTAAACACAATGAGGAGAAAGTTGGTTCCTTCAGCTCGGTTGCTGTGGTCGAAGGCAAATAACAAAAGTAACACAAGAGGCACTGGCAGTCTGTGGGACTCATGAGTCAACACTCGACCGGGGCCATCTTGACTTGGACTCAACTGGACCACATGTAGGCATGCTGGCAGTTTGATGAGCCACTGTTTCTTTTCTACATCTGTGTTTCCTGTTTAAAGACATAAAGTTTACTTTATTAAAACCTGTGGCCAGAAATGATCTTTCTAGGTCAACGGACAAACTCAAAAGTACCAAGTTTTTCCAGCAGAAAGCCTTAACTGGCGTACTTAACGGACAAAAAAGCAAATTAAGTTATAAAACGTGATGATGACTTTTGTCTTGATTGTTGTCTTTTACAGCTTCAGACTTCAATCAAACTTTATCCAATCAGAATATGTGATTCTTTGGCTTGGTTCTGGTATTTAAATTACATTTTACCATGGTACCATATCCAGCATGGCTAGTGTGGTCGATATTACCTCCAAAGAGTCAAATAATGGGTAAAATAACAATGTTTTTTGGTAAAAAAATTAATTTATTGAAGGCGTTTGATCATAATACTTTGGAAAATAATCATAAAATAACAGTCTTGCAACCTAAATGCATGCACATGGGGTTTCTTGACACTCCTACTATTAAAAACAAAACCCATAATGATGTGTCACGCCAACTGAAAGGAAAGGTGTTCCCCGTAGGAGGGAATGAAAGTGTAACAGCAGTCATTTCCATTTACCTGCTCCAGTGTCTGTATTGTGAGGCGGTGCTGCAGCAGAGCACACAGGGCAACACTCGCCCTCCGGAGTCACAGCCGTCTGGCAGTCACCTAGCTCCTCACACACCTCGTCCTCACACACTACAGTCCCCATGTCACACACACAGAGTCGACACGACTCTGGGCTCCATATCTCATTGTTGCGGTAGACTTTTCCGTTTTCTGCACAGCTGTCTGAGTCAAGCACAGCAGCAATGAACATCTGGACCAGAGATGCATGTACATGGTGTTTTTACACCTGTTTAAAATGCTCCAAAGGTCATGAAACATGTTCTGTGTGTAGGAGACATCAGTCAGTATTAGTAGAGTACTGTACATAAATATGTTTAATGCAAACTAACTTAAAAAAAGAAGAACACAGGTGGTGCAACTGCACTTTCCACCTTTGGCCAGTAGGCTGCACCCATTACAAAGCAGTCAGTTGGCTTTCATGCATGAATAGATTCATTCACTTTACAAGCAACAGGCTGGAATCTATCAAATATAATGTCTGACAGTCCTCTGAGCACCATCTTGCATTAACAGCTGCATCAGGGTTAATACAAAGATCAAAAACCTGCTTGAAACCACGATTATTATTGATATATATCTATAGAGGGAGACGTATATGATGCCATGATGTTTTACTGTACAATTAACTCTAACTCTAATATAAAATACTACTTGATGTTGTATAAATTCTCAACAAATGCTGTATAACACCTGTAAAATCTAAATTTTTTACAGTGTTTGCAGAAAAATGCTCATAATATTGGTTATTATTACAGATTTAATTAGGATATTTTGTTATTATTATTCGAGGTGAAGCTCATTTTGACTATTTCATACACCGCTGACTGGTTTAATCTACATCAGTGAACATGAACATCATATATTTTGTCTGTAGAATCTTATTTTGTACTGGTACATAAAGAAACATAAAACGGTACCTGAGCGATACCTGAGCCTCATCACACTATAGATAAGTGTTGTTTTCACTGTGATTTTAAAGACATTAAAAAAGCTGCAGGGGGATTTCCACAGCTTGTACGCACCAGTCAGTTTAAACTGTCAGATTGAGAATAAAACTGTTTTACGACGTCGTTTGTGGCCTTGCAGGGTTAAAAGTAACTCTTGTGATGCCACTGGGGGGTTTAAAGGACGTTAAACTCGGGGTATGTGGTTTGAAACGTGTTGGAATTTTGCAGTTTAATAGATGTTGTTGAGTTGCATTATGGGAATTGTAGTATCCAGCTGTGTCTTCCTATAGGAACCAAAGATCAGGATATTACAGCCTCCAGCCAGACTTAATCTACTTTATTCAATATCTATGTTCATAGGGACAAATATACAACATGAATTTATTCTCCAAGCTAGTCTGCGATGTTGTCCTCATGGATGGGCTTTTAAAAGACACAAACATGAAAATATATTTTGAAAAAACACAAAACAGAAACAATAATAACATGATATGACCATAAAACTCTTTTGTTTCGCATATTTATAACATTTTGGTTGTTGCTAAAATTGGAGTAAAAAGAACCAGATTTAGCAAAATATGTTTTAGAGACTGGCAGCTCATTCATCTTTATAAAAAAAAACAAAGATGTGACACCAAACTGAGTTCACTTTAAGAACTCAATGTCCTTGAGCACTTTTCAGGCAAATTGCCACTGAGCAAGGCACTTCAATAATGCAGCCAGAGACTAGACTGTGGTTAAATTTGACAGCTCCTGGCTGTAAAATGTGTCTGTTTGCAGAAATATGTAATCATCATTCAGCAACGTCTCCAGCTGTAAACAAGATGAGACCTATAGTTTTCATGTTAGCACATCACGGCACACATGCATTTAAAAAAGGTGTGCCAACATGTACCTATGGATTCATGTGAGGGCAAATGCAATTATATCAAGAAGAAAGAAGAAAGATTTTGACACACGTTGTAAATAATGATCTTCATAAACTGTGTGTGAAAAAACCCCAACTCAATTCTTTAAAGACTTTTCTGCAAAACATAATTTTTCAAATACAAGGAGCATAAAATATTCACTGGCACATTTTTATCATCATGTCTTCTCGCTTTGAGAAAAATAAGGTTTGAAAATACCTAAAAAAATGTAAAATCTTGTCGTTAAGAGGGATTTTTTTCTTCTAGGAGTAAAATATTTAAACCCTGAATCATTGTTTGTGCATCAGACTTTAAAGAAGACACAAAGTCATGAGGAAAAAGTGCAAAACTAAAAAGAAAGTGGGGAGAAAAAAAGCAAACATGGCCACCTGCTACGAGCTCTGCGAGCATATTTCAATCCAGGGCAATTTTGTGACGTCCTAAGTACTAATTATGTGGTGGAGCCTCTCCCCGCGAGAGACGCTCGTTTTCAAAAGCAGGAGTTATTTCAGTGGAAACCACAGCGGCTGTATTATACGTTGGGCTTGGGTAGAACTTGTGGCTTGCCTTTATTTGGGAGAGCAGAGAGGTGCCACACCCGGAGAACTCTCCTGCTACGAAAAACCTGCTTCAGCCCGAGGAGCAGCTCGCAGGCTGCAGCATGTAGGGAAATAAAAACTCAGCGAGCTGGAGGTTTATGCTGCAGGTTGTTTAGGTTAGGTGAAAAGCATCAATTTCAATGGTGCTGTAAGTAAAACAGATCTGTAAAATAATTGTATTTCTCAAGAATTATTAGCATCGTCATCTTTATTGAAGGTGATTATCGCAATAATTTAGAGTTTCTCTGCAAAAAATTCTGTCAATTTATAGTTTTTGCTGTTATTTTAATTATGATATTTTAATTTTACAGTCATTTGACCGTTTTTTTACTTTTGGCCTTCTTCCTCTCTTCTGCTTAGGCAACAGAAAGCTCCCGGGTTCATTGAGTTTTTCCAAAAATGTTAGAACCTGCCGACTCCCATGATTAAAAACTATATTCCTGCAGCATTCGAACGTGATTATAGCTTTATATACAGCACGACAGCAATAATCATGACTAACTGTGGGCTTCATTTTAAGTGGAAACTGTCCGTGCAGCTCTCTGACCTTGTGGTCTGCAGACGCCTCCTCAACGCAGGTTTATTATTAAAACAATATTCAGCCCACATGAAGTGTATCTTAGGCCAGAGAGGGGTCTTTGTTCTTAAAGAGAATTTTGTTTTGCAGCCAGCTAACCAAACAATCCCATAGAGAGAAAAAAGCTCAAATTAAAGGTAATTTTCTGCTGTTCTCTCGTGAAATACTTCCCCAGGGAACCACTAACTCAAGCGTGCACTTAAGTACCGTCAGTTCCTAACTGATAGCCCATTAAATCCGGTCTAGTCTTAAAATCCTATTTGTTTTAAAACCAGTGAAAGAGATACAAATAAACTTAAGCCTGCTGTTGTTATTTTCTTCCATTTTAAGTCTGGGTTCTCTCACTCGGACAAACACACAGTCACGTAAACCGAGCCAAGAGCAGCACATTAAAATCTGAAATGGCCACTCAACATTTTAACAAGCTGACAGGCAGCGCCATAAATCTCAGCACGCAACAACTAACATACACACCTCTGAAAACAAACAGCATCTGAATTCAGCTTCAATCGACGCTTAACCTGCAAATACAAGGGACTGTGATTCAGTTATCTTCTATAGCATGTTGCTGATTGCTCCCAAACCTGGGGATTGGGGCTCTTACAAGTTGGCGTGAGATGATTTTTGGGACGGGAAATGTAGAAAAATTGTTGTTAAAGGTGGAAACTGATACCACTCCCATGTCTGTACCATAAACTGTATAAAACATGGATGCAGTCTCTATGACGTAACCCACAGGTTTCTGAGTGTGGTGGCTTTGGCGAATCCAAAAAAGGGCAAAAGGGTGGAGCGTGGGTGGAGCTGAGGCAGACTGAATGATAAACATCAAAGCTTGATTCTGCATAACTTTAAGCCTAAACCCTTGAGCCATCTTAGGACCATTCGTGGCTTTTTTTTTTTTTTTTTTGCTTTGTTTATTTTTTAAGAAATGTGGTAGTCATTGAAATGTATTTCATGGAAATGATTTTATTTTTTTTGTTTTTTTAAATAAAAACCAGCAGAGTTATGTAAACATACTGGCATTTAAAGGGTTAAAAACAAAAAAATATAATTAATATTTGATATGTATATTTCAGGCTGAAGTAGTTCTAAAAGACTGACGTGTTTAAAGTGGAAAAAAATATTATTATATATTATTTTATAGCAATTTTTAGGAAGGAGCCACGTTTTGTCTTAGGACCTATTCAGGACACATAATGGGAAGACCCTCCAAGGGTTAATATAATGTGAACAGGTGAGTTGTATATAAATTCAACCTCAGTACAGTTGTCATGAACGGGGAAATTCAAAACAGACGTGAAAGTGGTCTCCATCTTTAAATTTAAGCTGGTATACAGGGCTGCTGTTGTGTTTAAAACTGTTGATTTACTTGATCATAATATGTCAGAAATGGGGGCAAATTAGTTAATAATATGGTTGGAGTTAACAGCAGCAGTGAACTAGGTATTGTAAGGTAGGATGAAGGGGGCCCTAAGGGGACCACGGAGGCTGGAAAAGTCTTAAAATTACCCATAAGCTAAAAAAAACCCCAATGAAAACCTTCAATTAGTGTCAGAATCAAACCCCCTCCTCAGTTTTTGGCCTGTAGTGACACACCTGTCTTTGCTGAGCAGTACTGGCCTGAAAGTTTCACATATTCAGCTACCGCACATGTCACAACCTTTAAGCATCGGTAAAGTCTTTGCAGCTTCACAGGAGGTGAACTTGGCTGGAAGCGAGCGAGGCATATTTCATATCCAGCATCCTCTCAGTCTGGGTGTGTCTTGTCTGCCTCCTGGCCCGAAGTCTGACCAAAATTAGTGGCCTGCTTTTGTCCGTCCCATCCACAAGGCCACATCATTATAGCCGTGGCACTCAGAACCCCGTCATTCAGCCTCGACCTCGCACTGAAATAGCCCAGCGAGCCCTGAGAATGCTTTAGTGTGCAGCCTGTAGGGGAGGGAGGTATTTTTAAACCTCGCATCCACTGGGATAGTTTATTTTACTCCAGCCACATCTCCATCTTTTGATTTTTTTGCATGAATTCACCCTTCAATATCAGGCGCTTTACTCTCAGGAGTTTGGTGCTCGGCATCACTTTCTCCTTCTCTAATGAATTCCTGAAAAGTTTGCTGCTTTCTCCAGATATCGTGCGTCGAGAACGCGCTCTTAATCATCACATAGCGCCTGCGAATAGGGAAATGCTGTCTCATTAAGGCGTAATTAGACTTTCTGGTCTGAGTTTGTGGGTGTGATTTTAACCTTTAGTTCCCAAACCACAAGGCCAGTGTGGTCCGGGTTGCTGGGAATGCCGTGCAGCCCAGTTTCACTTGCAAGCGAAAACAAGAAAGAGATAATAAAATTCATAATGGGAAAAACAAACACACCTGTAAAAACATGTTTCTTTCCTAAAGATAAATGTTTTTACAGAACCTGGTTCCCCAATCGTGAATCATTAGACGACAGGAAATCTGGAGGAAACAGAGTTATGCATAAAAAATAAACAGCATTTATTGCATTGTAACTTTTCCCGAGCAGATTTTATGAACTTATCTCGACTAAACATGGGGCAGATGTTTATTTCAGCCCAAACGGACTTGATATCATGAAGCCAAAACATTTTTATGACTTTTTTTTTGTTCCATATGTGCATAAACCTTCCAGCAACTAAAACACCTTCAGTACCAAACACAGAATCAGAGGACAGAGAGGAGCAGTCAGATTTGGGCGGTCATCTCTCACCTTTCTTGGTATCTTCTTGGCAGGTCACGGCGATCACCTGAGCCAAGGTGATGACCAGGCAGACGGTAATCCTAGAGCGTAACGAAGGGCCCATGTCTGGATGCCAGACGCAGCCGCCGCTAGACAGACAGGGAAGTCAGAGAGAGCCCAACCCCGAGCTACAGCATCCAGACTGAAAAATCCAAATATCCCTGAGTGGAACGGGCTCCTGGATGAGCGATCACTGCAAACTGAAACAAGCTTCACCCCCCCTTCCTTCCTTCACCTCCCTCTTTTCTCTCCTCCTCCTCCTTCATCATAATTTTTTCTTCGCTTTATTTCGAGGCTTCCCTCCTCCTCCTCCTCCTCGAGGCTCTCGCAGTTGCCTTGAAAGATGTAGGTAATTAAAGGCTGCGTTAAATTTGTCCAAGATGAAAGAAAAAAATGGGCTGGATGATGCCGTTTGAAAGGAGCTCATGTCGAGCGTTTCTTTCCAGGATATCCACATGTACTGTGCGACCTTTCACCTTGACGTCTTTGTGGTTTAAGAATAACGTCTGCTCGACTCAAGCGACCAAAGTCATCTTTATGATTTACTTATTTACAATTTATATGACAAAATGCATTAAAAGAACCTTAAAGTTGTACAATCTTCTGTTTTCTATCTACCTGAGATCGCTGACCTAAATTTGTCCACTCCAGCCTGAGTGGTTTACAATGTGCATGTTACATTCGTCTGATGTGTTTTCCAGGACAAAGCTCTGCCAAATCGGTGTGTCGAGCAGATCGTGGGTCCCTGAGGGGAAATCCCGGAGGTAGAGAACCAAACAAACATCATGACTTCTTCGCTTGTGTTTCCTGCACAGAATACCGTCTTCCTAACAAGCCGTTCTCCTCTTGCGTTGAGTTATTAAGGCCTTCATAAAATCACATTTCTGTCACTGATGGATTCACTTGTTTCATTTGCTGAACATCTTCAGGAAATCAGGATGCGTTTAAGGTGTGTGAAGAACAGAATGATTTCCCATTAAAGAGCCGAGCGCAGCCACGGGGGAAAGAAAGCGGAGCAGATGGGAAGACAGTTCCTGCTTCAGATGACAGCTCAGTTTCTGTTCATTCAGAGTTTTCTTAAGGCGGCGTGATGAACTGGTGGTTAGAGAAGATATCGCTTTAACCAAAGGTCACATGTGGCGACCCCTGTAACGGCACGTGTTCGGCTGAGATACTGAGCATGTCATTCCAGACTTGTAAGCTAAACGCAAACGCACTTGGACTCGTCTGTCTGGTGTTGGCCGACTAAATGTTCCCTGTTTGTCCAAGTTTTTTGCACCTGGTTTAGTTTTTTTAAATAATCTTTCACAGCTGCAAACAGAAGTCAACCATCTTGAATCCCTCTTGGACCCTTCGTTCACTCAAAAAAACTCAATACTACCAATACTAATTGTAGGAGCCGTATATTGTTTTGTTTTTCAGTATTCTTGGTTTGATTTATTTGGTCTGGTTGCCACGGTGATGTGTGTGGTTTGGGTCACATGGGTGCCAGCAGATGATCAACATAGGTTATATTAGGGACTGAATCACCTGCACTAGGGGAGGAGAGAGGCAGGTTATGTAGCCGTAATTTTTCGTTTAGCTTGAATGCATTATAATACATACCAACGGCAAACTACATTATGTCATCTTATTAAATACCTGTGAAACGTACCTGGACTCATCGTGCTTCACTAAACATCAGCGCGTTATACCAAACATACAGGACCTAACCTCAGCCCATTTAAAGAGCCTCTCTTTAAAAGGATTTGGAAAGCCGCAATACTAATCATAATCCAGTGATTCGTTTAATGTTTTAAATTGTTTTCAAATTTGCTGTTTTAATGATTTTTAAATGACATTCTGATGTTTTTAATTAAATTTTCTTCTCTTTTATTTTTTTTATTTCTATTGCTACTGCTTGTCTTAATGTCAAATGTTTTTCCTTGCCTCTGTAAAGCACTATGAATTGCCTTGTGTACGAATTGTGCTATACAAATAAACTTGCCTTGCCTTACTATACTAAATAATACTATCATTGCTTGTCTTGTGCCTTAGCATGTACCTTTTAGAGTCATTGATGTGTGGTTAATCATTGATTCTGTACTTGGTATACTTGGTTTTGCTAAAACCAAACTTTGGGATGTCGCCTCACAGCAAGAAGGTTCTTGCTTCATCCCACAATCCAAAGACTTGCAGGATAAATTGGTTGTTTGTCTTCATGTATCAACCCTGTGAAGAACTGGCAACTTGTCCAGGATGTACCCTACCTCTGGGATCGGCTTCAACCCCCCTGATGAGAATAATCATGGAAAAAAATGCACTTTATTTCCATTAAATCGTCTCTCTGGGTGATTTGAAAGCTCTGTGATATGTGTATAATCCACTGAGGTTTGGATAAACTCAGTTTAAACCAGGCTCCAGTAGTTGTTCCCGAACTTTCGAAGACTGCTTGCAAGTGTAAATTGCAGTGATGATCGTTTTCTTTTTTATCCTTAAGTCATGCTTCGAAGAAAGACCCAAAAATTACAGAGAATGTAATGTATAGCAAACTGGAACTGACCTCAGCTCCTGCGGTAAGAAAAGCTTCTTACAAGTGGCATTTTAAAAACCTTCCAGTGTGCGAGCTATTCCTGGATATATAGACTAGACAGCAGCAGCGTAACCACAGGAGAGATCAACCCATGAGTGTGCATGCATGCAGGACACACACATTGTGAGCGGAGGCCGCTAGTTTAGAAAAAGGTGGACATTATCCAGACTAAAAAAAGCTGCAGCGAAAAAACATTAGATCTTAGAAAAACCGCAGAGACATCCCTAAAAAAAATAATCCAGACTTTTCAGAGAAAGGCCAAAGCAGATGTTCTGTGTGTCAAAGGAGAACAGGATTCAGACTTTTATTGATAGTTCAAGCTTTAGTCAGCGCCACAATTTGTCTTTTTCCACCTCATTTGTCACATGACAGGAAGCTAGAGGCCTCCGGTGACCTATCGAGTTAACACTCACCTTGTCCCATATTCCCTTACACTCTACCTGCATTATTTAACGTTTCACGGGTCTGAAAGAACACTCTCCAGTGATGTTGGACCCAGCAACGTGCGTGCGACACATGTGATGTCTACCTAGAGGAAGATATTTATTATTTTACCTGCTTCTGATGCTCATGCATGGCTCGAAATGTTCGCGTCAGCCACTAAGAACTTTGTGAAGCAGGTGGGAGACACGGGGAGGTTGATCCCTGTCCCGAGCCTGAGCGAGGCCGACCGCTACCAGCCGCTCAGCCTGGTGATCAGGAAGAGGAAGAGGTGTTTCTGGAAGAAGCACAAGTACGCGTCAACCCCGTTCTCCCTCAAAGACATCCTGGTAGGGGAGAAAGAGATCACAGCAGGTAAAAAATAAAAAGATAAACTTTATATTGTTTTATTTTTAAGATACAAATTCCTCATTTTTATCTTTTTAAGTAGTTTTTTAAATGTCATATAATCTGTCAGCTTGTTTCAGCTCTACAGCAAAGTGAAATATTCAAATCCAAGACATGTTACAAGTCTTATGCATCAATTTATACACATTTTATACAATATTCAAGCTGAAATATTTGGTATACGGTATGATATTATATATTTTGAGATTTCCACTATAATTTTAAATGAAGTTTTGTGAGTTTGAACAATGTTTAGCTGTACAACATTTGTTGGGTTTGTTTAAGGTTTAAAACATCATTATCGCTAATTTCCTTTGTTATTTTCAGATTTTAAGCCTCAAAATATATCCAGTCTACTAATATATCAGGCTATTTTTATGTTTTAGGTCAAGACAATGTGTCCACGACTAACACATTGTCCTATTGGAGTTGTTTTACTCTTATTAGAAAGCCACATTAACCATTTTTTAATTTTTTTAAATCAACTTTAGGGTTTTATATTCACTTTTTAAGATTAGATGAACTTTCTGTTGTAAATATTTCCAGTTGTAATGGAAGTATTTAGATAAATGTGGCAGTATACGTTTAGGTTTTGTAGTTATTAATGAGAATTATCCACAACAGGTACTTTCAAGTACTCAATACAAGAAGTGGCCCCTTTTGAGTGTACTTATATCATATCATATATATGTCTTATCATCTTGGACTGGGTGTACCTACTTAAAAATAAGTTAAAAAATCTAATATATATATTTTTTTTCTGAAACAGGAGTGTCATCTTATCAGCTCCTCAACTACGAGGACAAATCCGACCTAGCCCTCAGCGGTCGATTAGGAAACCACCTCATCAATGACGTGGGGGTCAACATCAGCGGCTCAGACTCCGTGGCCGTCAAAGCTTCCTTCGGCATCGTGACCAAACACGAGCTGGAGGTGCCCACCTTACTGCGAGAGCTTAACTCCAGGTAACGCCACATAGCGTGTGCCGGGATGCGTTCGACAGCTGCTCGGTGTGCACTCTTATCATCAGCATCATCATATCATAGTGTTACTTAAGGCTGATTAGAGGTGTCATCTCTGCAATGTTTTATTAATAAGCAAGATCAATTTTTGATTAATTATTTATCTTTCTGGAAAAAGGAGATGTCATGAATTGATTTCTCCATATGTATTTTACTCCATGAAGATTTGACATTTTAGATATTTAAAATCTTTTTTTTTTTCCCGAACATAAGTTATAAGTTGATGTCTGACCTCCGACCTCCTTGTGACAGAGGGAATGTGAGACGAAGGGTTTCCCCGTAAGGATGAATAAATGATCGTGTTATTCTACACTGGCGAGCATACACGAGCTACATACAAGTGCACAATGCGAGACAATAACCAGACCGCCGATGCTATCTGGCTTGACATTAACAAGTGTCAAACTTAGAAGGACCATTGTATTGGTTAGCTCGAAGAATACATGGCACATGGTCTCAGAAAGGTGTTTAATATGCAGCCAGTAGAAGAGTTATGTGAGAAGATACCACTCTTACTCGCAATCATAATTACCATGCATACCTAACACTTGCATTCATTTCCTAACCTAAATTTGGTCACATTGCGTCAACATTTTGTTTCGTGGTGGTTATTTCTGCGGTTCCTTCTCAGGAAAGTGGACCTGGATCACTGCCTGGTTCGTCAGTCCAAAGAGAGCCGGCGCAGCGTACTTTGCGTGGTCGTGGAGAGCATCCGAACCACACGCCAGTGCTCTCTGACCGTCCACGCCGGGATGAGAGGGACTACCATGAGGGTATAACACACTTTTTTTGACAACCTCAACCAAACGGTGACACTAAAGTCAAGATTTCATATAGGGGGTGCCTCACTCTGGTTTCTTTTATGCTACAGTTTCAGATTGATGACGGCAGAAATCCCAAAGGTCAGGACAAGGCCATCGTCATCCCGGCTCACACCACCATCGCCTTCAGTATCTGCGAGCTGTTTTTTCGACTGGACGGGCGCCTTGGTAGGAAGGCTACCGCCACTGCTCTTGCTGATACTGATTCTTGTTGCACTGCTTTTTCACCTGTTGGGGTCATTGAAAACTACATTGTTGGGTGTTTTCTAGCTCCTCGGACAGCTTCCAAAGCCTAGACTTTCTGTGTGGTGCGTTCCCTCCTGTTCTTCAAGGATATTCTTCTGCTGCGACCATAAAAACGACTAAATGAAGCTCACAGAGCTGAAATTACACATAACGGCACGGTTTTGCAGACTCCGACTTTAATCCACTACAAACAAAGAGTGTGATGAAAGTCAACGGGGCACTTAAAGGATAAGAGGTGTCTTTATAGTGAAAATTTTAGGCTTGAATCCCTCCACGGTTGAAAGCTGGGTCCCACATAAAAAGCTGTGGTTGCATCAATTGTGGTGAACACCTGAGGCTCATACAGTTCTCATTTCTCTTAAACAGGAGGAGTAACACCTTCTCCACACAGCTTTTCTTCATTGACAGAAAGATCTATTTTTTAGTCTCAGCTCAGCTGGTTAGAGTGTGGTGCTAATAACGGCAAGGTCATGGGTTCGATCCCCATACTGGCCATCCTTTAGGCTTCACCAATCACATGATTAAGGCAGTGAAACAGTTCAAAAGTTGAAGTTCAAGTAAGCTCAACTCCAAGACAAGTTAAAAGTTGACCTTCAGCGAATTGTTTCTCCTCTGAAAAGCTCCTTAAATATATGAAGTTACTTTCAAGTTTAGCCCTGACGACAGTTCAGTTGTCAGTTTTTGAAACCTTTAACTGCAGGCCTGAATAAACCAAGTGTGTAAAATTGTAATGCGCCTGACTGTCCATCAGAAAAAACAATGCTTGAATGTCATTCTAGGAGAAAGTTACCAACAAAAGCATCAGCAGCTTCAACTCTCTTAAATAACAACATGGAGCAATTAATCTGATCACCTTCTGTTTCTTGAGTGACAACACTAACAGAGTCCTGCTGAAGTCGATCTCTTGCTGCTTCTCATGCAAGAGTAGTGCTGTACTCTACGATGCCAAGCTGGAAGGCGATCGCCCCAGACTGACATCTACATAAAATGTGTCTTTGTCATGAAGTAGGTGCTTAAGGACTGGACCACGTGGCCTAATGGATAAGGCGTCTGACTTCGGATCAGAAGATTGAGGGTTCGAGTCCCTTCGTGGTTAAAATCTGTAACAATTAAGGTTGCAGACAAGTTGCTACAAGATCTCACCTTTGGGTATTCAGAGTATGTTGCTAATGGATTCAACCGTCACACTGACCAGAGAGTTTGAACAAATCACTGCATCTCTTGCTACTTCTCTATTTGAAAGGGATGTTTGGTTCCATTTCCCTTCCCCTCATCCCAATAGATCTGTTGTTTTGACCCAGTTTAACTCATAAAAAAATAAAAGAAGCAGCATTTTTCTGTGGCCCATTGGACAAGCCGTCTGCCTTTGAATCAGACAGTTGAGGGTTTGAGTCCCTTCGTGGTTGAATTGTTCAGGGATTTCTCCTTGATCACGTCCATGGGTTCTCTCAGTTTAAATCTGTCATGACCAAGTCTTAGTCCGTCAGTTTCATCTATGGTTTACACATTGCCCTCCTTTTTTAGATATTTGTGTAGGTCCGGAGTCTCAAGGTGGGTTTGAGCGTGAGCAGATCAGGGAGCAGCTCGGTGGCTTCATCAGTCACTTCTCCATGGGTCCACTGCGCCGTTTCCTGTCTGGAATCGTCTACGGAAACCCCTTCAGAACAGGTACGGCAATGTCCTCTGCTAGAGCATAGATAACACCATTACTTTCATTATAATTCATTTCGCTTTATCCAATTATTGTGCAGAAAACAGAACATTTGAGGAGCTCACCCACTCCGACACCTACATGGATGACATGGTTACCGACTACTACGAGAAAGCCGCGAGCATGACAGACGTGTCCACTGCCTACCTTAGAGATAGCTCGCACACAAGGGTCAACCTCCTCAAACACAATATTCCCAAAGGGCCGTGCGCGCTCTGCGGGATGGGGAACCAGAGGCGGGAAACTGTTTACGGTTGTCTGGAGTGCACGACCGGGGGCCAGAAATACGTCCGGCTGCATGTGGTGCCTTGTTTCGACCTCTGGCACAAGACGCTGAGGTGAAAACGAGAAGTGACTTCACTCCGAGAAACTTTGCTCTTTGGTTTTATGGAGGTGCAAGAGTATTAACCGGGCTGGTTTTGAGATCTTTCAAATAAAAGTCATGAAAACTGGACGTAGATTGGACTTTACTGAACCAGGAGTGTGAGCTCTCACTTTGCGGTGTACTGTACAGTGTTGTTTTCCGTTTACTTTTGGCACCAACCCATTTCTACACGTGTGCTGTGTATGTACTGTAGCTGCCATGTGCTAAATTATTCAGCGGAGGCATTGGGTGAAAAAGGACTAGAGGGATCATGTGAAGGCCAGTTGTTTTGTCCTGTTCCAAGTGTGTCATTTATTTTGAGCATTTCCCATGAGTCTTTTACTTTGAAGACACCTCACAGGAGCACAAACCTAAAGTTAACAAACAGCTGAGAAGTGCTAACATTTCTTAACATGGTCATGGCTGTAGTAGCAAACCCTGACAATGCATCTTATTACATTCAAGTTTTGTTATTTATATTTTAACACTTAAATGAGACTGTTAAATGATTTTAATTGAAGATTAATACTGAAAAATACCAAAAACACTTCTTGCGTGAACATCTGATTTTAAATTTATTTATTTTTTAGCCTACATAGCTGGTAAGAATTAAATACATAGTGTTAAAATTTAAAGATATATACTTTGTCTATGTGTGACTGTATTTGATAAAACAGCCAAAATAAACCATAACACACTCTCATTTGTACTAGGAACATATTATCACATTCAACAAATATTTTTAATAGCTTCTGATCATATTTTGTCATGTTTTCTCTCTCGTTGAACTGGATTTTGTCTAAATAAATAAAAAAAATATATAAAGATTGACATGTGCCATGCTTTTATTTTGAAAACGCTCACCCTCCCTGCCTGTAGGTGGCGTTTCACTCGACTTCAAACCGGAAGTGTCAAGTGTCAACAAACACGTGTGGGGGAAGCATGTGTGAAACATTTATACCCGGAGGTTTATGAAGAAATAAAAAACAAGATAAATGCGTCAGGTTTGAGGAATATTGGTCGAAATGAAGTTTGCCTACAGGGTGAGTACGAGCTAACCAAACAAAAGGTTTAATTTAATATTTTTATCGCAAACCGCGAAGGAAAACAACAGTTTAACATGTGTAAAGCTATTTATTATAATTTTTTGAGTCCGGCTCACGTCAAACTGCATTTATTAACATTTAATAACAGGATTTTACTGTTTTTAAAGCGCTCATACTATAATAATCTTAATACGTATATATAATAGTAATATTTAGACAGTCTGTTAAATTCCCACTTTTTTAAATGGAGTATGGTTGATGTTGATGATGAGCTTATAAGTGATATAAATTAGACATACATACATTAAAATGAACCTGGGATAGATCTACATTTAAATTAATTAATTAAACATTTGCATAGAAGATAAATATATAACTGTGTAAGAAGTTAACCCGTCCTAACATCTATACAAAAACTATATTAATTGACTGTAGAAATAAAAATGTTTTATACAAACAGAACTGACTGTATTGAAAATAGTATATAATAATAGAAAAAATATATATATATACATAAGATATAAACAGTATAAATATGTCAAATATAGCCGTATAAACAGAATGAACAGTGAGGTCTGTCAAAAATAAAAGATGTGTACAATGTACAATTGGGTTTGTAAAAAGAGTTTTTAAAGTTGATAAAACTGTCTCTCCGTCTGTCTCTGATGTTTCTTGTATTGTAGTTTTCCAATCTGCTCGGAGCTGTTTATCGTCAGGGAAACTTGAGTTTCTCTAAAGATGGAAACGCTGTGGTCAGTCCGGTTGGAAACAGAATCTCTGTCTTCGACCTGAAGAAGTAAGTTACAGCAGGAGGAGGAGGAGGAGGAGGAGGAGGACAGGTCGTGAAAGACAAATAAAGACTGATTTTTGTGTCTTCTCTGTTCTTTAGTAACACATCGGAGACGTTACCCATCTCCACCACAAAAAACATAACATGTGTGGCTCTGTCTCCTGGTGGGAACTTGGCGATCGTGGTGGATGAAGGTAAAGAATTTGTGTCGCCTCTCTCTTTCCTAGCAGGACTACAAAAACAACAAATGTGTTTCTGTGTTTGTGTCTCACACAGACGGAGCCGCGTTGTTGGTCAGTCTCGTCACCCGAGCCGTCCTTCATCATTTCCACTTTCACAAGCCCGTCAGCAGCATCCGTTTCTCACCTGACGGCAGGTAAGGATGACCTGGTACCTCTCCGAAAAGAGAGACTACAATCAGCAAATCCTCCTCCTGAATTCTTGACTTTGAATTCATCGTTACGTGCTTCTTTTTCACAGGAAGTTTGTCGTCACAAAGGAAAACGTCGCCCTGATGTACCACGCTCCCGGAAAGCAGCGTGAGTTTAATGCCTTCGTGTTGGACAAGAGCTACTACGGCCCGTACGATGAAACCACCTGCATCGACTGGACCGACGACTCCAAGTGAGCAAAAGTTAAACAGTTTACAACCAAACTTAATTAGAAAAATGTTGAATTTAACATATTTTACATGTAAGTTGATGTCTTCGTTCAGGTGCTTTGTGGTGGGCAGTAAAGACATGTCCACGTGGGTGTTCGGTGCTGAGCGCTGGGCCAACCTCATCTACTACTCCCTGGGCGGACACAAGGACGTCATCGTGGGCTGTTTCTTCGAGAAGGACAGCCTGGACGTGGGTTTATTTCCGCTTTCTCTGCCTCTACTTTGTGATTCAGGCTTTTTGTGTGACAAGCGTCGCTGCTGTGTTTTCAGCTGTACACGGTGAGCCAGGATGGGACGCTGTGTGTCTGGGAGAGCGACACCGAGCTGGACGGCCTCGTCCTGAAGAAGCGCGAGGACAAACCTAAAACCCCTGAAGACGACGACGAGGAGGATGAGGGTGAGGAGGCGAGGATAGAGGGAGAGGAGGGGGAGGTCATCAGAGGGAAAGCCAAAGCTCCCAAAGAGAAGACCAAAAACGTTCGATACAAGCAGAGGAGCAAGTAAGTCCTTCCAAAAAACTAATATTTGGCAATCATCCCACTCTCCATTAGGCTTTTGGCTCCACAAGGTTTATTTGTCCCCTGGCCGATCTAAACCTGTAATAGCTGCATCAGCATTTGTAATGAAAATCAGCTTGAGCCTCAGAAGCCGTGAAGTGAAGATAAATGACCAAATAATGACTCAAAGTGCCGACTTTTAGGTTGATAATAAAGACATAAGCTGCCTTAAGATGCCTCTTGGCTTTTGAGAAGATAAATCGACTTTCTTTATTCACTCATTCGCTCCCGCTCTTGCAGACACTTCTTCAACAAAGAGGGGGATTTTAACAACCTGACAGCTGCCGCCTACCACAAGCCGACCCACATCCTGGTCACGGGTTTCGCCTCGGGCATCTTCCACCTGCACGAGCTCCCAGAGTTTAATCTTATTCACTCCCTAAGGTGAGACTTTTTGTTTATGACAGTGTTGATTTAAAAATAAAAACACCGTTCTCACATTTAAATAATGTTGCTTGAATGTTTCCAGTATTTCCGATCAGAGAATACACTCGGTGGCCATAAACAGCTCTGGAGACTGGATCGGCTTCGGGTGCTCGGGTAAGAACGCGTCTTTTTCTCTTATGTTGTGTTTGTTTTCCAGATTTGATTTGATTTTTTAAAAATGTACACATTGTCGCTTCAGGGATGGGTCAGCTGCTGGTGTGGGAGTGGCAGAGCGAGTCGTACGTCTTCAAGCAGCAGGGTCACTTCAACAACATGGCCTCGCTGGCTTACTCACCGGACGGACAGTACATCGCAACAGGAGGCGATGACGGCAAAGTAGGTGCTGCACACTACTATGCACTATTATTAACAGAACTTTGTAACAGAAGACAGACTTTATTGATCCCACACTTGTCACAGCAGCTCACAATACACAAGGTGGATAAGTGAAGTAAGGCTGAGGCTGCCAAATCTTGACCAGTGCACGCGCTACTGCTGACCTGAAGGTGTCTGTCTGTGGTTTCATCTCCACAGGTCAAAGTGTGGAACACCAACAGCGGCCTCTGCTTCGTCACCTTCACCGAGCACACCAGCAGCATCACCAACGTCACCTTCACCTCCAGCGGCTTCGTCATCGTCAGCGCTTCTCTGGACGGGACAGTCAGAGCGTTTGACCTGCACAGGTGACCTCGAAATGAAGGAATGCTGCTTCTTGTGTCTAAGGAGAATTTATTCTAGGGTATAGTGTTTGAATTTTTGCGTGTCCGTTTGTTGATTACAGATACAGAAACTTCAGGACGTTCACGTCTCCGCGGCCTGCGCAGTTCTCCTCTCTGGCAGTAGATGTCAGCGGAGAGCTGGTGAGCGCAGGAGCTCAGGACTCATTTGAGATCTTCCTGTGGTCCATGCAGACCGGCCGACTCCTGGAGGTAGGCACAAAGTGACATATATTTACAACTGTAGCTCTCAGTTTTCGAAATTTTTTGCACTTATGGACTCCATCTACCTCCTCACCAGGTCCTTGGGGGTCACGAGGGTCCGGTCAGCTGCTTGTGCTTCAGTCCGGTTCAGTCCATCCTCGCCAGCGCCTCGTGGGATCGCACCATCCGTCTGTGGGACATGCTGGACAGCTGGCAGGTCAAAGAAACGCTTCACCTCACCTCTGATGGTAAATATCGCTGTCATTCGCTCATGTAGGGGGCAGACTTGGAGATTTTCGACCGCACTGACTGTGTTTTTTTTTTTTTTTTCCTCCAGCTTTGTCCGTCACTTACCGCCCTGACGGCCAGGAGTTGGCCGTGGCTACTCTGAACGGTGAGATCTCCTTCTGGAACCCCCAAACAGCTTCACAAACCGGCTCAATTGCAGGACGTCACGACCTGGAGACGGGCCGCAAAGAGACTGATAAAGTCACAGCCAAGCAGACTGCGAAGGGCAAGTGAGTCAGAGGAGCGGACTTACAGAAGAAAAGTTTGAATTGACGAATCTTTGTGGGGCGTTGATTCATGTTTTGTTTCATCCAGGTCCTTCACGTCTTTGTGTTACTCTGCGGACGGGGAGTCGATCCTGGCGGGAGGACAGTCCAAGTTCGTCTGCATCTACAACATCAAGGAGCAGATGCTCATGAAGAAGTTTGAGATCTCCTGCAACCTGTCTTTTGACGCCATGGAGGTAGGTCCTCACCTGCAGCTCAGTCGGCAACTGTAGATGCAGAGTGAAATCTATAGGACGTCAGTGTGAGAGCCTTGTTGTCTGATCCATGTTGTCGTCTGACAGGAGTTCCTGGACCGACGGAAGATGACTGAGTTCGGCAGCCTGGCTCTGGTGGATGAAGGGGCTGGAGATGGTGACGGGGTCAACATCAGCCTCCCTGGAGTCAGGAAAGGTACGACGCTCACTTTAACACTTAGACCAGTTTTTATAAAGTATGAGAACATCTGATTTATTCAAATAGAGGTTAGGAAATCTGGAATTTCCAGGGTCTGGTCGCTCTGGCAACGGGTTTAGCAGGGTAGATCCTCCTTGGGAATCCCAAGGCGTTCCTAGGCTAGATGGGCCTACCCTCCAGCAGGTTCTGGGTCTGCCCCGGGGTCTCCTCCCAGTTGTATGTACCCAGAACACCTCCATAGGAAGGCGGCCAGGGTTCATCCAGACCAGATGTCGAACCCATAAGCGAAGGAGCAGCAGCTCTACTACGAGCTTCATCTGGATGTCCGCGATCTTGTTCTATCGGTCACTATCGGTCACAGTGCTTCTCTGTCGATCTTTGCAGGTGACATGAGTTCTCGACACTTCAAGCCGGAGATCAGAGTGAGCTCACTGCGGTTCTCCCCTACGGGTAGGTGACAGTAGTTGTCAGGTTTTGTGAGCCATCAGTCTATCAGCATTGGTTTCATTAAGCGGCTCTGTCTTCTCTCAGGTCGTAGCTGGTCGGCCACCACCACCGAAGGCCTGCTGGTCTACTCCCTCGACGGGTCTATGGTCTTCGACCCCTACGACCTCGACCTGGACGTAACGCCGGCCAGCATTCGTAAGCAGCTGCGGCTTCAGGAGTGGGTGTCGGCCATCGTCCTGGCGTTCAGACTCAATGAAAAAGCCCTCAAGCAGGAAGTGCTGGAAACAGTGCCGCACAAACAGAGTGAGTGAATCCTCACGTCACGGTAAATACATTTAAAATGATCATCTGTGAATGACTCACGTGGGTTGTGTTTGTTGTTCCAGTCCCAGTGGTTTGCGGCTCTCTTCCTGACATCTACGTTGAGAAACTTCTGGGCTTCGTGGCGGCGTGTTTGGAGAAGTCGGGTCACCTGCAGTTCTACATGACGTGGGCGCAGAGCCTGCTCATGCTGCACGGACAGAAACTGAAGAACAGGTTTGCCCCCAGTCCTGTTTTAATAAATACACATTACGGTCTGGAAGTTAGTAGCTGATTATTTTTGTGGTGTGCAGGTCAGGATCCATACTGCCCACGCTCCAGGCGCTGCAGAAGAGCATCCAGAGACACTATGACAACCTGTCCAAACTGTAAGTCTCAACATTTAATCCAAATAAACTCTGAAATTCAAAATCACATCAGGTCATAAAAATGTTTGTTTTCTTTGCACAGGTGTGACTTTAACATGTTTAACATACGCTACGCTGAGGCCCTATCGAAGCAGAGAGGGTTAAAGAGAGCGGCAGAGGAGGACAAAGAGGAAGAGGAGTATGAGGAGGAGGATGAAGAGATGTCCGAGAAGATGAGCGAGGCCTCTTTGGAGGCTGCAGACATGATCCTGTAGACCTCATTCCAACGACACGGCGGCATCACTTCAAATTGAAGATGTTGGACTGTAAAAACAGATTTTTGTGTACTTTATGAAAACATTATGATTGTAAACTGTTTTTTATTAAATAGGTTTAAATTTATGTCTTCTCTGGTCTGTGTTTAGTTTGGTCATTTAAAAAAAAATTAAGGTTAAGTAATGTTCTCCTGGGATTATTAAAGTATTCTTGATTCTGATTCTGATCAGTGTTGAAAGAAAAGGCCTTTTGAGCTGTTTGGTTGCAAGTTAAGCTTCCAGAACGGCTGTGACTGTGCATACCCAGGCCAACAGGGAGATGTAGTCCCTTCAGCTTGAAACTACAAAATAAGGGAGGCAACCAGCACCAACAACCCTCAATGCATTGGTATTTTCCTTCAAACTTTAAACAAAAATGTGAATCGAGGCTGAAAAACTACGATACCCAGGAGCAGTTATTTAGCTTTTTTTAATTATTATTTTATTGTAGAAAATGTTAGAAAATTATCTAAAATGTAAAAAAAAAGGATTCCCAGAGATAAAACAAATAAATTGGTATTTTCTTCAACTTTTAAACAAACATGTAAATCGAGGATAAAAATCTATGATACCCAAGAGCAATTATTTAGCTTTTTATTGTAGAAAATGTTAGAAAATCATCTAAAATGTAAAAAAACAAAAACAAAATCAGAGATAAACCCCAAAAATTTGTATTTTCTTTCTAATTTTGAAGTAAAATGTAAATCGAGCCTGAAAAACTACGATACCCAGCAGCACATGCGGCACCCGACCGGAAGAGGCGGAGTTTCAGCCAAAATGAGGGAAAATAAGAACATGTCCGAGTCCCCGTCTCAAGCGGGAAAAGAAATACCGGCGAAAAAACAGAAACTGAGCAGTGACGAGAACAGCAACCCCGATTTATCAGGAGACGAGAACGTAAGCAGACAAACCGAGTTACTTGCTCGACGTCGAAACGAGAGAAAGAAAACGCTTCAAAGTTAGCATCGTGCTAAAGTAGCCGGCCTACGCTGCGCAGCTTTGTCTCAGCTGTGCCGGCGACATTCAAACAGATGTTGTAATCTAAGTTATATTAAGTAATCTGTGCAGGACACACCTGGCACAGGTGGGTTTAGGGTTTGTTTTTGTTTGTTTTTAAAGGTGCACGTGTCAGATACGTTTCGTGCTCTAACGGTCGTTCACGTGCAGCCTGAGCTTAGCATCAGGCGCGTGCTAACATAAGTTCAATCCAGTGTGTGTGTGTGGTGCAGGAGTTAATTTAAAGGGTGTTAGCTCGAGGTTTCATGTCTTAATGCGTAATGAGGGACCAGCTTTAAATATATCATATGTTACATTAAACATTAAGAGGCATTTAGATCTTTTACTTTGGCTGTTTACCTCCTCCTCAGCAGATATAAGCTGCAAAAACATGTTTCATGTTGAATATGTTGCAGAGCCAGCTGTTATGAGCATGCATCAGGGGTGAAAACAGCCCCCAGACTTTGTCATTTGCACTTTTTCCTGCTGCCATAACCAGCAAACATTAAACATTTCTGCAGCATGCATCCCAAACATGCCATCATCTGTCTGTATCTTTTTTATTTGTGTGTGTGTCTGCAGGATGATGCCGTCAGCGTGGAGAGCGGCACCAACGCGGAGCGTCCAGACACACCCACCAACACCGCCAATGCCCCAGGCAGAAAGAGCTGGGGCAAGGGCAAGTGGAAGTCCAAGAAGTGCAGATATTCGTTTAAATGCGTCAACAGCCTGAGGGTGAGTACAGACGCCATCGAACTTCTGCTTACGTACAGCTCTGGTTCATGTCAGTACACACCTTTTTAAATAATCCAGCATACGTCAGGTGATTAGTGCTCATCTCACCCTCTTGTTTCTGCAGGAGGACCACGGCCAGCCGCTGTTTGGAGTCCAGTTTAACTGGCACAGCAAGGAGGGAGACCCGCTGGTGTTTGCCACAGTCGGGAGTAACAGGGTAAGAGAAATGCTGTCTTCTGTTTGTTGAGCTGAGCCACCTATGTTGCTTAACTAACGCTGTCTTTCCTCTGCAGGTAACTCTGTATGAATGTCACTCTCAGGGAGAAATCAGACTCCTGCAGTCTTACGTCGACGCGGACGTATCCTTTCATTGTTTGAGATCCGGCCTCGCTGTCCGACGCAGTTTTTGTTTTAAAGATCGCTTGTCCTGATTTCTTTAACTCAACTTGTGCAAAGGCGGACGAGAACTTCTACACGTGCGCCTGGACCTACGACACCAACACGAGCCATCCGCTGCTGGCCGTAGCCGGGTCGCGTGGCATCATCCGCGTCATCAACCACATCACGATGCAGTGTATCAAGGTAAAGATTATCCGTCTTCACGTAACACATGCACGGCACACTGGACTGGTTTTTGGTGGCTGGTTAACGATGCTCAGCGCTTGTTTCTACTTTGAGTAGCAGGTTCATGCAAAGTCTTGAAGTTTTGGATATGGTTAGGTTGTGTTTTCAAGGTTAAGTTCTGTGTTTTCAAGGTTAAGCATGATGTTTTCAAGGTTAAGCATGATGTTTTCAAGGTTAAGCCCTATGTTTTTAAGGTTAAGCATTATATTTTCAAGGTTAGGAATATACTTAAATTCCTCTTGATAGTGTCTTGTAGCTAAAACAAGTATTCACTGCTCTGTTAGAAATATTTGATATAATTTCCATCAAATTCTTTAGATAAAGACAAATTCATTGAACCAACCAACAGGAAGCAGGCTGTCAAAGATTGCCTGTAATGTCGACATCTGTCGGTGCCATTGAGATTCATAAGTCTGTGCATTACATAAGTGTTATGTATGTGTGAATCATGTTGTTTTTGTCTTCAACTGCAGCATTACGTAGGTCACGGAAACGCCATCAACGAGCTCAAGTTTCATCCGAGGGATCCGAACCTCCTCCTGTCTGTCAGCAAAGGTGACAAAAACAAACCCATAACAAATGTTTTACGCCATTTTACAGGCCTCGTCTCGACACGCCTCCGTGATTTGTTGCTGCTGCCTTCTTTGTGGCACAATAAAGTCGGTTACAGTCGTCAGCGAGTTTAACACGCCGTGTGATCCTCAGGTGGTTCTTTTTATAATCCGAGTCTCGTGGTCCAGGTTGAGGATTATGTGAAGCCATGTTTAGTCGTTTATTTAAGATAAGACCAATTTTATTGATGCCACATCCGGGAATTTAAAGATCTGTGTGTTAGATCGTAAAAACACAATAACTTTGTGATATTCGTTATGCTCAGCAACAACAGGCGTGCCTGAAAGTAACCTTTTTTTTTTTTATATATAAAAGTTGACATGTTGAACTTGTTGCTAATTTGCACATCCTGAGCAACATTAGCATTTATTTGGAGTCACCTGATGACTATAAGGTGAATATTCGCTCTCTTTTAGCTCTGTTTTTGGTCTCTACCAACTCCCGAGGGAAATATGTGGCTCTTTAGCAGCTAACCGCTCCACTATGTTCACCAGCAACTGCTGCGGCTTGCTGCTGAGCAGGTAGTGTACGGTGACTCAATGGTTTATTACAATAATCAACGTGTTTTCTGCTGCTTGCATGCTTGACATGACTGGATTTGATTCACCAGACTCCGCTTGTTTCCACAGATCACGCCCTTCGTCTGTGGAACATACAGACGGACACGTTGGTGGCGATATTTGGTGGAGTTGAAGGTCATCGAGATGAAGTGCTGAGTGCTGTAAGTTTAAATCAGCTCCTTTTTTATAAGACTCACAATAAACCTCATACACCTGAGGTTAAATCTGTTTTTATTTTCTGATCCCGCTGCAGGATTTTGATCTCCTGGGTGAAAAGATTATGTCCTGTGGGATGGACCACTCTCTAAAACTCTGGCGGATCAATTCAGAGAGAATGCAGAAAGCCATTCGTGGATCTTACGAGTACAACCCTTCCAAGACCAACAGGTAAAACCTTCACCTGTGCAAAGCCGTCCGATCTTCAGCATCACTGTTCCACCTTTTTGTTTTTACTCACCTCGTGTCTCTTTTCAGGCCTTTCGTGTCGCAGAAAATTCACTTCCCCGACTTCTCAACGCGAGACATCCACAGAAACTACGTGGACTGTGTGCGGTGGCTCGGGGATCTTATTCTTTCCAAGGCAAGTAACGGGTAAATCTGTAAGTCTCCACAGAGCAGCTCGAGCTGGCAGCGTAGAGATTCCAGTAGATTTTCAAAATAAAACACTCATAGCAGCCCAAAGGGAAACAATTTAACTACGTGGCTCGTGGAGAAGCTAATAAATCTGAGCAAGTTCACAAAGTTTGGCGTGCAGAACAGTCTGCTAGTAGTGCCAGCGATGTCAGATACTCAACAACGTCCAAGACTGAAATCTGAATCCATTTTGTGAGGAATAAAATGCCAAAGAAGTTAAATTTTTTTTATATATAAGTGGTTTATTTATCTCCGCAGTCGTGTGAAAACGCCATCGTCTGCTGGAAACCAGGAAAGATGGAGGACGACATCGATCACATCAAACCGAACGACTCGAACGTGACGATTCTGGGACGCTTCGATTACAGCCAGTGCGACATCTGGTACATGCGCTTCTCCATGGACTTCTGGCAGAAGGTGACACCCTTTTTTAACACGGCCTCGTTTTAAACTAAGCGTAGATCTGAGCTAGTTGCTGATGCTTGTTGGGATGCTTTGCAGATGCTCGCTCTGGGAAACCAGGTGGGGAAGCTTTATGTGTGGGACCTCGAGGTGGAAGACCCTCACAAAGCAAAGTAAGTGAACACCCGTGGAGGTGAGAACGCTTTTCCTGTGTCACTGATAATACACCAGAGACGATTCATGTTAGAGCAGCTTGTGTGGACAGAACGGAAACATTGACGTTTGGTGAAGCTCGGGATATTTGTGTCGAGACAGGGACAGTTTGTGTTTATTGTAAAGCTGCATTAATGATGTTTAATCCCTGATTAAGCAGAGGTTGTTTGGTTTGACCCAGACTTCCTAACGTTCAATAAATTGGAGGTGTACTCAGGCCTGAGAGCGTTTTATCGACGAGTAATAGAGTATTAAAATGTGTCTTTGGACACAGAGGCAGCCACTGCAGTGATTTAAAGAGCGTTGTAATGAGCTCCACGCGGGCAGCAGCTTTCTGGACGAGCTGCAGCTGATTTTATTTATTTATTTTACTCAGACCTGTGATGACTTTATTCAGATTCTATCCATCTGAAAATAAACGTTTGAACATTTGGTTTGACATTTTTTGGTCTAAGCTTCTCTTTTTGTTTCTTCATGCAGCTATTATTCATAGATCATTTGGTCCATTAAGTGTCAGAAAGTAGTTTTCAACAGGCCAAAGGTCAAAGATAATCAGCTCAAATTTTGGAGAATCAGGAGTCACCTCAGATGAAACAATCACTGTTACGCTGTACGATATTTAAACTGTTCTAGTAAGTCGTCAGGGACATGAAGGCCTGAGTGCTCAAGCTGTACGTGTGAAATATCAAATAAAAGAGAGCTGAGGACAAACCCGACGAGCTTCACTAAACTGTTCCACTGCAGGTTCACCGTGAGGCTCAGTGTGAAGCGCCTGCTGCACTTTGACAGATTAACAACCAAGTCTCCTCTCTGGTCTCCAGGTGCACCACACTGACCCTCCCCAAATGCACGTCGGCCATCCGGCAAACCAGCTTCAGCCGCGACAGCAGCATTTTGATAGCCGTGTGTGACGACGCTTCAATCTGGCGCTGGGATCGACAGCGCTGAGTCGCTTTTTTGTTTGTTTGTTTGTTTTGCTTCCCCCTCGCATCCTGCAGCTCCTGTTGTACAGATCTACACTGCAAGAAATGTCCGTTTGTACATTTTAGTCTGACGTGCGGTCTAAGAAAAATGTATTTCCTTCAACAACTAAAAAAAAAAGTGAGACCATGCCAAGGTGAGATTATTCCTTTTTGTTGCTCTGGCCAAGGAGGTTGTTTCCATTTCCTGAAGAAGTTTAAGGAACGTTTCATATCTAATAAAACACTTCATCTAAAATATGAGTTAAACTACTTAAAACAGCACCTTGGTGGAGGTTAAGTGCCTTCTAGCTTCCTATGCAGATGCATTCATCAGAAGTTATTTGATCAGTCAGGGACATTTTTCTGCAAATTCTTACAAAGATGAATCGTCTGTAATCGAGTCAACCGGCTGATTTTTTTGTCACTTGTTTTAGGAAAAATAAGTTTTTTAGACACGACAGATAAAATGACCAAAGGTGGATTGTTTTTTTGCAGTGTGCCATGTTTTATATTCATTTGTTCACCAAAAAAAAAGATTTTTGTCCTTTTTTTTCCTCCAGTTATTCGAACTTTTGTTACATTCCTTTGCATCTTTTTTTTGGTGAGGGGTGTTTGATGCCTCCTCATCTTCCTCCTCCTTCCTTCCATACAAACACACAATACACTCAATAAAATGTATTTTGTAAATATTACACTCGAGAGTCAGTTTGTGCAATGACGATGGATGCTTTTAGTCTGAGTCGTTTTTAGCTTTTTTTATTTGTGTAGTGCTAAAAAAACAAAACTAGAAAACCTGCTTTTATTTTGAAATTCGCTATAATAAAGATGTTATGGAGGGAGGGGTTCTTTGGCCTTTTATGAAGTGCTTGTAACTGAATTTATTTGGACTTGAATAAAACTTATTTTTCTACAGAAAGCATGATTTTATTTCTGTACCAATTGATATAAAGTTATTGCTGCATTTTGTCAGATATGTGTGTCCGGGGGAAAGAACCACTGACTGTATAAAACATGGATGTATCATGTTCGTCGTGTTCTATAAAAATTCACCCTCGAGCATATGTGTGCATAGAGTGCGACCGTTTTATCATTTAATATTTACAAGCTACTTGCATGCCTTTCTTAGTCAATGACCTCAATCCACCAAGGATTGTGATCAGTGCATGGGGCATCATAGAAATCAAAAGTCTCCTCCCCGTGTTATTTTGTGCAGTGAACATCTGGCATTTTAACAACACAGCTTTTAACTCGCATCCTGTTATGTCTATAAGAGATGGTATGCTGTGTGGTTTCTTTGACGCCGCATTTCCTTTCTAAGAGATAAAAATGTTGACATGACTGAGACAAAATGCTCTAAAAAAGACAATCGAAGAGCAATCTAAAAGAAAACGACCCACTTATAGACAGTATTAATATGGATGTTGTATCCGAGACCAAAACAGTTTTTTGTACCAGAGTGTAAACATGTTTATTTCTGCGGTAAAAGTTTTTAAACATGGGGACGTATGGAGACTGACTCACTTCTGGAGCCAGCCTCAAGTGGCTGTTTGAGGAACTGCAGTTGACTCCAACAAGCACAAGTCATGTGATTGGATTATTTGTCAAAGAAACTTGTGCTTGAACTCAAAACTTTTTTTTCTTTGTTTAATTTTAATGTGAAAATCATCAGAACTTCCTGTGGTTTGACTCTGCACTTTATGCTCCAACACGCACTAGTCATGTGATTGGATTATTTGCCCACCGCCCTCTGATTAAAAACCTCCACCCCCCAGACCTGAACGCACCAAAAAAAATGACTTTTATCCGGAGTGCGTCCCGGCGCTGCGCTGCGCTCCTCTTATCTCCAGGAACAGCAGGGAGCGCGCACCCGCTGCGGACTTTTGCCCTCCGGCTTTGATAAGTGAAGATAAACCAAACAGGCGTCAGAGCAACTCGAGCATGTTTTCGCCAAAGTCGCCGAAAAGTATCTCCAAGTATGTCTCCAAGACGTCTCCCGGCGCCGAGGAGCAGATCTGCATGGTTGAATGTGGATGTAAGCCGGAGTGCACCTGTAGTATCCACAGCGCCGAGGCCAGCCGGAGACACTGCGCGCAGGAGTTCAAGGTAGGCCTTCAGAGAGAGAGCTGCTGGAAATCTGGATCCTCTCTCTACAAGATTTAAAGTCTTATTTTGAAAGTTGTTTAATTCATAACAGCTTAATGGACATCTTAATGATGAATGTTGGAATTTACCCAAGTACTCAGGCGTTTCCACTTCATGCTGCTTCAGGGGGAGTTATTACATTTTTAATCCACTGTGTTTAAAAAAGCTGCCACATGCTGATAAAATAGGATGAATTTTTATTAATCCCAATTAAAACTAAACTAAAAATTATTTAAAACTATAAAAATGGGTAAAAAGCAGCTAGAAGAAGAGTAAAGTGACTGAAATCACTTTATTTGGCCAGATATGTGTACACATACGAGGAATTTCACTTTGCTCTCGATGTACACGCAGATATAGACACAAAAACCAGCAGCTCAGCATTAAATGACTATGTACAGATAAATATATAAATGCATAGATCTAAAGTATAGTACTAGTACAATCCAATGTGATCCAATGCAGCAGCTCTGCCATAACTTCTATTATCTCAATTTTTTCAGCTTTGTTAAAAAAAGGCCTTGAAATATGACTCTGATTGTGAACTGTACAACAGTTATATTTCATGGCATATTTAAAAGTCTTTTACTGTCTATGGTTTGGTGGTTTTTCACATAAATGCCGTATAAAATACTTTTGTCATGAACTATTACGGTGCTCTACTGCACAATAAACAGTCCTGCATATAGAATATTCTGTATTCTGCTGTATAATTATATACATTTTGAAATATGACTGTGTTTTATTATATTTGAAAAAACAAAACATTTGAAGAGTCACCATGGGATTTGGGGAATTTGACATTTTCCTCACAAAATGACCGATAGAGTAATCAATTAAATCAACAGATTGCATAAATCTGGGAAGGTTCCCAGTGGACCGGGTCATCTCTCTTTGAGAAGGGTTAAATCCGGGACAGCTGGACTTGGTTCCTGGTTCTTCTTCGTCGTGGTGGGACTGTTAACTTGTAGTGACAACTGTTGTTGGAGTTGTAAAGTCAGATCAGGTGTGGACAACTGGTGTGGAATCACATGAGGCCCCAGATTTTAAAAAGTGCCGTGTAAAAAACATTGTAAAAATACTGCATTCTAAATTGTAAGTACTGCTTATCACTGCAGTAAAATTAGATTGTTCATCAGTGTGTAAACAGCATTGTACTGCTGTAGCTGCACGAAGTGGATCTGGTTTCAATTACATAATATACAGTTATGGAACAGTGGTTCCCAAACTAGGGGTCAGGCCCCTGAAAAGGGTCACTAGATAAATCTAAGGGGTCATTAGATTATTGACAGGAGAGGAAAAAGTTCTGATGCACAAATATGTTTTTAATATTTGGACTTTATATTGGTTAAACAGTTACAACAAGAAGCTACATGTGTAAAGTTACATACAATGGAAATAGTACCATTTTATTTAAGTAAGAAAAATAGTATTTCTGCTACATTAACTCCGGCATGTTGTGTTTATTTACTTATTATGAAATACTGGACAGTTTCATCTTTTTAGGCTGTTTTAAACACTCAAATCTGAAATAAAAATCACTGCAGCAACTCATACATGTATACAACGTCTGACAGATTGAAGGATTATCTGTGGATCTGTGTAACACATCACATATTGTGTCAGACCGTTTGATTTTTGTCGCAACGATCCCGCACTGCACAACCCTCTGTATTGTCACGAAGTGAATGAAGTCACTGAATATGCTCATGTGTCATGTGTAGCACCCAGCTCATGTTGCTGTGCACGGTGAATGCACTTATTGTACGTGCTTTGGGCCAAAAGCCAAATGAAGGTAATGTAATCATGCAAGTCATCGCATCCGAGACGGTTTAGGGTTGTATGGTAAAAGTGGATTCAAACACAGACGGTTACATTATTATTTATTTCAATTCTATATGCAGCTTTGCGTGAAGACGTGTCACCTCATCAGATCGTTAACTTGTTGCCGTGACAACCGTCGTCTGACTCGTTAAGGTCGCCTGAGGTCAGGTGTGAATGACACTCGTTAAGGTCACCTGTGCTCCGGTGTTGGAGTCACATGAGGCCGTACAAATATTATAATAATAATTATACAATATTCCTGTATATTTAAATGTAAGGAGTATAATAACAAGATAAAGTTATGTAGGGAACATTAATAAACGTAAATAAGAGTAAGGCTTGTTCATTTAGTGATTTATTCTTCAAGATCAATATTTTACAGTTATTATTAATACAGTTTAATCAAATTTATTTGATTGTTTTTTTAGTGCAAACATAAGTTAAACGATAGACGACAGACTCATAAAGAATAAATAATAGATTAGCTGGGTTGTAGAGAAAGAAGGACGTAACTGCTATATATAAAATCTATGATATATGCAATATGAACAAATATGTACAATAGAATAGTCTGTTTGTGTTAAATGCTATTACTGCAGATATTTACTTCTGACTCAGGTTGAGTTCCTCTTTCCACTCGTGTAAAAGCGTCAATTACAGCTGATAACTGGGTTCACACGGTTCACAGTACGTAGGTCTGACGTCATGAACGTGTTTGGATAGAAACTCTGGCTCTGTGTCATTTGTTGCACTTTGAACAGTTGAACATTTCAGTGTTTGCCTCGCTCTCACTAACACACTCTGTTGAATCTACTTGAATCTATCTCTCTTCGCAGCATCGCGTTTAAATGAAATATTGAAGCAATTTTCAAGGTGGATTTTCCTCTGGTCACAGAGCCCCAGTGGCCTAATGGATAAGGCATTGGCCTCCTAAGCCAGGGATTGTGGGTTCGAGTCCCATCTGGGGTGTGCTGTACCACGAAGGTGCAGAGAAGTTTAGAAGACATATTTAAAATGCCAAACTTTCAAAATGAAATAGATATTGAACACAGAAAATATCCAAGCCCTGGCATCCCTGGGCTTTATTATGTTCCATTGATATCAATAGAGGAGGCTTGGCTTATTAACCCACACTGACAGTACAAGAAGCCACTACAGCACTGAAACAGCATGCTGGCAGTAAACCTTTAATGTAGTTATAGACACTATAGAGGCACAATATTTGCCATGTTCATTGGGAACCTGTTCAGCCCGTGGCCAAATGCATAAAGCACTTACCGTGTAGATCTGGAGTTGTGGACTCAAATCCCCTCTGAGTTTGAGTTCTTGTAACTGTGGCAAAGACAATTGTTTAAAACCATTTTCTTTTTTTAAGAAGTGTAGACATTCTTCTTCATCTCAAAGTTTCTTGAAAATGTGATCATTGTGTAAGTTATATAAGACTTTTGTACGACTTCACGTACTTTCTTACTTTGTGGTTTGATGCTCACTGTGGGAGAAATGCACTTTAGTTTATTTAACACTCATCTTTCTTCTGGGGTTGACCTCTCCCTTCAGCTCTGTGATGCACCAGCAAAGACTGACTTTAAGCAAAGTCACATTGGGAGGCTTACGTGACGTGACCAGTCATGTGGTTTTTAGGCCTCACACTGGCATTGCTGCGATTGGGGCCAAAGGGAGAGCAACATTTTAAATTGGAAAGTATTTTTGAAAAGTATATTTAAATGAAGCAATGTATTGCACCTTTTTTCAGTCAAATTCTCCAACAGCAAGATCCAAGTCTGGGTTTTAAGAAGAGACCAGCCCAGCCAACATCAAAAGTAGCTCTGTTACACTGACTCACAGGGGGATTAAAACTCTGAGCATGGGAAACTTTAGCTTTAGCTGAACTTGTATATGATAATATCTTAAGAAGATAAACTCAGAGGTGTTTTAGATTTGCTTTAAGTTTTCTACAGTTGCTGGATTTTAGAAGTAGTGCGGTCATAAATCCTGGATCCAGGCTGTTGTAGTAAAGATTTCGTTTTATTTATCTATTTATTTTAAAAAACAATTTAAAAAAAACATTTTCTTTCTTTCTTTTTTAAATCAAAATACACCATGGCCTCATTAGTAGCCCTGGTCTTGAATAACATGTACAAGCTGTTCATCAAAAGCTGCTAATAAACCACATGTTCCTATTCTCTGACCATTAATCTGTTTTATGAGAGCAGACCTTTTAAGGATGGAGGTTTCAAATTAAGAATGAAAGAACATATAAAGACTGAATGGGTTCAAGTGGGTGCTTGTAGATGAACAGTGGCTTGCCGGAGGAACCCATCCATCAGTTCTACTTTTGTTTCTTGCACTCAGGAAATGAAAACAGGCTTAGCATGCTCACACTGATGGGACAGGAAATTAAAAGTTTATTCGAGGCCTGTGTTGTCT
This sequence comes from Collichthys lucidus, assembly GCA_004119915.2. NCBI lineage: Eukaryota > Metazoa > Chordata > Actinopteri > Sciaenidae > Collichthys > Collichthys lucidus. Next base: position 33,698,642 of record CM014078.1, on the reverse strand, counting down.
TTGTTCCCGAGCCATCTCTTGTGCGGCTACAACAATGTAGTTTGATACCAGGAAAGTTGCTGGATCTGAATCTTACTGCAGTTTTTCATAGTGTACTTTCATACAGTGCCTAGGTTTACCGATGTGAAAATACTGAATTCATGTCTTTTATCTTTCCAGACGAATGGCCCTGACAATCAGAATCAAGGCTTTGACAACTTGGCCTACGAGTATGGGAGTTCGAGTGAACTCTACCCTTCACCCAAAACTGCCTCCAGAGCCACTTTCAAACTCCAGGGACTCACCGCCGAGCACCAGGCCCAAGCCATCGAAAGCAGAATCTGCCGCCTGAATGGACTTCTTGCTACCAGCTTGTCTTTAACCAGCAGCTTGGCCAAAGTGGACTATGATACCTCAGTTATTACAACCAAAGAGATCGCCCTGGAGCTCCAGACCATGGGATTCAATGTAGAGTCAGCGGTGCGGATCGGGGTGGATGGCATGCACTGCCAGTCCTGTGTGCAGTCCATTGAGGGACAGATTGGCCCTTTATCTGGGGTTTCACATATTCAGGTGTCCCTTGAAGACAACACAGCACTGATTGTGTATCAACCTCTTCTAGTTACACAACAGGAGCTGAGAGACAAGATTGAGGACATGGGTTTTGGTGCCACTTTACCAACTGATGATCCACCGGGTCAAGATATAAGCTACTGGCAGAGAGACATATTAAATTCCTCAATCCAGACTGTTACCATTTGGATTGTAGGGATGACTTGCAACTCTTGCGTGCAGACCATAGAAGGGAGGATGTCTCAGACGACAGGAGTGCAGTCTGTAGTGGTGTCACTGACGGAGGAGAAGGGAACAATAACCTTTGACCCCAGGCTGACGGAGCCGGAGCAGCTCAGGGCGGCTATCGAGGACATGGGCTTTGACGCATCACTTGAAGGTAGGTATCGACGAGAAGTGGTTACTCCTAATTAAATGACATTGGCTATTTAAAGGCTGCAAGTCAAACAGAATACGGCAACCGTCCGAAGAAATGAGTCCACTCTTCAGAGACAATATGTGACGTTGCATGTCTGGATTTCAAAAAATAAGGAAGGGATACTCAAATCACTTCCACTAATGATTATTTTCATTATTAATTAATCAGTGGACCATTTTCTTGATCAATGGATTCAATGTCAGACAATGGTGTCTAAATGTCCATAACATTTCCCATATTCTAGGCTGATGCCCTCAAATATCTCACCAAAGCAAGAAAACCAGCAAATGTTTGTTTTTTTTTTCAAATATTTGCCTTAAATAAGTCAAACAAATAAACAAACAAACAAAAACTTTTCTTTTCTTCGATTGAACGTGAAGATCGGAGGTCAGAAAGGTACGACGGTGTGATTGTGATGCTTCACTTGCAAGAAATCCAGCTTAGTTTGGAGTCAACCTTTATGGATGTGTTGAGGTTAACGGCTGCAAAAAAGGTGGAGAATTTACTACATAATAGATTATTGAAGACACATTTGTTAACGAGAGGAGAAAATTACAGCACGCAATAAAGAAAGAGCAGAAAAATACAAGTTTGGGACCTCATGTCTTCAGCTCATTTATCTTTCCCTGAAGAGGAATTGCTTTTGAAACACAAGTAGCATTGAGTAGGTCGCCCGGCTCGAGGTAGAAAAGCACCCATTGTTTTAAATTCCCTCAAACGGTTTATGCTGTTGCCATTCAAGCCATTCCCCGACCATGAAATCTTGCACATATAAAGATGTATTCAGGTGAAGTCTGTTATTTACAGTGTTTGTTACAGGATCTGCACAAACAAATCTAGTGGGAGCACCTGTACATTACGAGCTGAAACACTTTGATTAAACTCAAACCCGCCTGAGGCTTCGGTCCGCTAAGCCACCACGACATCTCATACTCACCTCACCTCTTGTTTTCAGCGGTTACCGTGGAAACCAGACAAGCATGCTCTTCAACGCGACATGGAGGGCTCTTACGCCGGGGCTGGGGCTTTTCTTGTTGGATTTAATGACGGAAACAGCTTGCCAAGATGTGGAATTAACTCAGGCTCGGGCAGATTATGAGCAGATTCTTTCAAGGTCAAGCTTGATTTAGGTAACTGAAGTTTTTGAAACAGAGGGAAGTGCAGGTTTTTTGTTTTAATTCATACCGTAAACCTAAGATAAGTTATATCTTGATTTGTTTTTTATTGCATTGCTGATATAAATGGAAGTTTACATTCCGGTAAGAAGAGTCTGGACTGGGAATGTGAAAAATGAACCACAAAAACCACCTGTCACACATAATGTGGCAAACATTTTATTATTGATAGCACCCTGATATGGTGTTGAATAGTAGAGCATTTAACCACAAAGGGACGTCAACCCTCAATCTTCTGATCCGAATTTAGACGTCTTACCCATTAGGCCACGTGGTCTTTGAATAACAAAACATGCAGTTCCTCAAACGTCCACTTGAGGCTTTCTCCAGAAGTGAGTCAATCTCCATAAGTCCCCATGTTAAAATGTCAGTTTTGGTCTCTATAGCTAATTTCCCCATTTATGACAACTGTACTGAATTTTTATAGAACTCATCTGTTCAGATTATATTAAAGTTATGCCGAATTATTATTAATTACGTGTGTGGAGGCTACAGTCCTCGCTGCAGCTGGCCCCGGTTCGAATCCCGCATCGGACGGCCATTTACTGCGCGTCATTCCCCCTCTTTCTACTTCCTGTTTCCTGTCTATCTTCAGCTGTCCTATCATTAAGGGCATAAAAAGGCCAAAAACAACATTTCATAAAAAGAAAGTTATGCAGAATTAACAGCCTTTTGATTGACAGGAAAGTGCTATTAAGATCAACGTCTTGGCCCATTTTTAGATTAACGAAGAGCAGACAGAGCTTTACAATGGCTCTTCAGAAAGTAGTTGGTGATATCGTAGAGACGATGATGTTGAGATGCCCAGTTAGTGATAAAAACCAAACACCCCAGATGGGACTCGAACCCACAATCCCTGGCTTAGGAGGCCAGTGCCTTATCCATTAGGCCACTGGGGCTTTAACAGGGCTGATGTAACACACTAAACATGTGTTTGTCTACAAGTACGTTGTACAGTTTTCATCTCATCAACATGATTTAAAATCTATTGAAAAGTGTTGCCTCTCACTTTGTTCCTACAGAATCTGCAAAGAGTCATGAAAAGTCCAGGCCTGTTACTTCTGTACGCTCTGACTTACAATCACCCAGTAAGTTGGGAGTCCTCAATGGCACCGGATCACCACCAGCCTCTGGAAACGAGATTAAAGTGCAGAAATGCTTCATTTGTGTTGTGGGAATGACGTGCGCCTCCTGTGTGGCCAACATTGAGAAGAACCTGCTCAAACACAAGGGTGAGCGAACTCGAGTGTCGTTATGGGATATTTGTTCTGGTGTACCCGTGTGATTGTTTTACTTTGACTTTCAGGAATCATCACAGTGTTGGTGTCACTCATGGCTGGAAAAGCCGAAGTAAAGTACGATTCAGACCTCATAAACGCTGCTGCTGTTGCTCAGCTCATAGAAGACTTAGGCTTTGGTGCTAAACTGACAGAAGACAATGCAGTAACACACGGGAAACTGGACCTCACTGTGAGTACAATTCAATTGAGAATGCATGTATATGATGGTTGGTGATACGCTCCCCAAAATACCACAAACATCTACCAATTTTCACTTGTAGATAACAGGGATGACATGTGCATCATGCGTCCACAACATCGAGTCCAAGCTCACCACAACCAAAGGGATCCTTGGGGCCTCGGTCTCCCTTGCAACCAAAAAAGCACAGGTCCAGTTTGATCCAGAAGTGATCGGAGCTCGAGATATTATCAAGATCATTGAGGTAATGACCGACCTCCTTTATTTTAAGCCCTACTCCCATGTGAATGTTAGATGTCTCGGTATAATCCTGGTTTCGTCTCTCATTCTAGAGCCTTGGTTTCGAGGCCAGTCTGGTGATGGCGGGGTTCAAACACAACCTTGATCACACGGAAGAGATTCAACAGCAAGTATCTGGTTTAAAATCGCCCTCATCGTCAGAATGAATGCACTTTGAAAGGGCTTACTGTCCCTCAGGCATCACAAATTTATGCTAATATTCATCATAACACTAACACACTATACACTTACATCTTGGCCCTCGAGTGTACTTAAACATCTGTAATATAAGTGCGGATTAGATGAGAAAAACTGTCTTGCATGAGGCTCTATATCAAGACTTGGATGATTCAGCTGTACAGTGGATATCACATGGCCTGTTCTTTGAAAAAGAGTAAGGTACACAGAGAAATCAACACTGTATTGAATAAGAGGAAATATTTTCATGACAATCTTGGGTAGGATTGATATTGTTAACTAATCTAAGCCAACAAAGGAAGGTACAGAGAGATTAATGTTGTGGTTAGAGGTCCACTACTACAATAGAAACCACCCCAGATGGGACTCGAACCCACAATCCCTGGCTTAGGAGGCCAGTGCCTTATCCATTAGGCCACTGGGGCTATAAAACCATTGGTCCGACAAGCTTTGTAGTAATGTGTTTATTGTTTATTGACGATTTATGTGATTTAACTGACCGAAGATGTTCAATTAACATGCTGGACATTAAGTTTTTGCAGTGTGTTTGGTGACCTGCCATCTTGTTTGGCTTCTTCTCCAACAAATTGCAACTGGTTGGAGCATTAGCACAAACATTTGACTTAACACAACTTACATTTTTATAGACAGAGGCTGTGGTCCCCCTCTTTCATATCTGAGTGGCCATCATTGGGGTGAGCAGTGTTGACTGTTATTAGTGCGTGTAGGATCATTAATTTACAGTGTGGAAGGTAACAAGTGGATAAAGTACACCGCAGATGGGACTTGAACCCACAATCCCTGGCTTAGGAGGCCAGTGCCTTATCCATTAGGCCCAAAAACCCAAAACAACACATGGAAATCAATCAATCAATTTTCATGGTATCTCCTAATAATTTGACACATTTCTGGTACCTGTCCAGGTGGAAGAACTCCTTCCTGCTCAGCCTTGTTTTCGGCCTGCCTGTCATGGGCCTCATGATCTACATGATGGTGATGGACAGTCAGCACCAGGACCATGGGGGCTCCATGCCCGAGGAGCAGAACCTGCTTCCCGGCCTCTCGCTCCTCAACCTGGCCTTCTTCCTGCTCTGTACACCTGTGCAGGTAGGTCACAGGGAAGTTTTGGATTAATGGCTCATTTAGAGATTTTTTTTTAAACCTCAGAGGGGTCTTGTGTCTGCTACAAGTTTGTAAATTAATAGTTTAATGTATGTCCTAAACACTGGATCGGTCTCGGCACCACCAAATTCTTTTAATCAGGGCTCCTGTGAGTTAAAACGCCACCATTCCTTCTTTGCTTGGCTTTTCGCAACAGGGATATTTATCAGAGACCTTGGAAAGGCAGAGATCTTCTCTTGAGATTGTGTTTTTAATCCAAATGGTAAAAAATGGCCTCATGGATTTTGGGCAAACAAGACCAGAAGATTTATTATATGCTTGAAGATGGTTTTATACAAAGATAGATAACTTTTCTTGCCTGCAGATCTTTGGAGGTCGATACTTCTACATCCAGGCGTATCGCTCGTTGAAACACCGCACGGCCAACATGGACGTGCTGATTGTGTTAGCCACCTCTATCGCCTACATCTACTCCTGCGTGGTCCTCGTTGTCGCCATGGCCGAGCGAGCCAGCCAGAGCCCCATCACCTTTTTCGACACTCCGCCTATGCTCTTTGTGTTCATCGCTCTGGGTCGATGGTTGGAGCATGTTGCAAAGGTAAAATGAAATCCTCACAACTTATATAATCCATTATTATAACCACCTGCTGTGTTATTATCGGTCACATCAAGAGTGGTTGATGATTAACTGTGCATCAGCTGATGCTTTAACACTATCATAAGACTATATCCTCATATGGTACCAACAATAGTAAAATCTGATCATTCACAGAGACATTGGGCAGTGTTTACCTGTAGATTACCTGTGCTGCATGTAAAATAATCAATGTTTTTATATTTTCAGAGTAAAACCTCAGAAGCTTTGGCCAAACTTATGTCACTTCAAGCCACTGACGCCACTGTGGTCACTTTGGGACCTGACCACTCCATCATCAGGTAAAACACATGAACTCAAATCAGCCATTATCATCCCAATGAAGTCCAACAAACACATGACTGTATGTGTATTTGTACTCGTCAGTGAGGAGCAGGTGGTGGTCGAGCTGGTCCAGCGGGGCGACATTGTGAAAGTCATCCCAGGAGGAAAGTTTCCAGTCGATGGGAAAGTGATCGAAGGGAGCTCCATGGCTGATGAGTCCTTGATCACAGGTAGGATGATTAAATTAATGCAGTGCAGTGGGGAGCTCCAGCTCCGGTTCTGGCACGACACTTCCACTGGTGCTCTGAGTGGGAATGGTGCTAATGTTGTGTCTCCTGTCAGGTGAGCCGATGCCGGTCAGTAAGAAGGTTGGCAGTCTGGTGATCGCGGGCTCCATCAACGCTCACGGCGCTCTCCTGGTGGAGGCCACTCACGTCGGCGCTGACACGACTCTGTCGCAAATCGTCAAACTGGTGGAAGAGGCCCAAACGTCGAAGGTGAGACACAGTTTGATCTTTTACTTTCAGCCAATTCTTCAAATCCAACTATCAAAGATGAACTCTTTTTCCTGACGCTCTCCTGTGTTTGTTCAGGCTCCCATCCAGCAGTTTGCAGACAGACTCAGCGGCTACTTTGTGCCGTTCATCGTGATCGTTTCAGTGCTAACACTGGTGGCCTGGCTCGCAATCGGGTTTGTCAACTTCGACATTGTGAAGGATAACTTCCCGGTACATGAATGTTAAAAAAAAAAAGCACTTTTCATAAAGTTTCAAAAGAAAAGCTTGATAATAAGTTGATCTCTTCCTCGCAGGGTTACAACCCAAACATCTCCAACGCCGAGGTCATCGTCCGATTTGCCTTCCAGGCGTCCATCACAGTTCTGTCCATCGCCTGCCCCTGCTCTCTGGGGCTGGCAACCCCGACAGCGGTGATGGTTGGCACAGGGGTTGGAGCTCAGAACGGGATCCTGATTAAAGGAGGCGAGCCGCTGGAGATGGCCCATAAGGCAATGAACTTTACATCCATGACACCAGCCAGCTATTCCAAGAAGCCCAGTTGCATGATTTAAAAATTACAGTTACACAATATCGCTTTTTTCCTGGTATGCGGACGTGCAGCCCCGAGGTGGAAGTGATACTTCTCTTATTACACGATGTGTCGTCACACTCATAAAAGACTTCTGTTTCACGTCTAATCCGATCACTCTGCGGTCTGATTAACCAGTGACACCATGTGTCTCTGCTAATTACCTGCAGCCACTCTAGAAATCCCCCAAAGATGAAAAGACTTTTAAGTTTTGGTGACTTTTAACCCTGTTTGTCACCTTGGAATCCGTTTGTTTCGCAGGTTGTAGCTCTTCAGAAAGTATATTTTTGAGCTCAGAGACTAAAAATTAGATATTATTCAACATTTCCACACTGCTTGGACTTGATTTTGCTCCAGGCAAACTTTTTATGACAGTAGGTAGACTGTGAGATCATGAAAATACCCCTAAAAGTGTAAATAAAGGATAACAGGTAGATAAACATTTCGATTCTCCCCACAGACCAAATTATAACTTTCAAACAAGCACATCTTCCCACTTCTCTTCTTAATAAGATCCCGAGAGACAAAATCCGCTCGTCAAAACACCAAAAAGAATATAGATTTACAACTCTGCTGTGTTTTTTCGTCCCCTTTAGATCCGTGTAGTGATGTTTGATAAGACCGGCACGATAACAAACGGCGTGCCGCGGGTCACTCGGGTGCTGGTGCTGTGGGAAGTGGCCCGTATGCCCCTGAGGAAGATCCTGGCTGTGGTCGGCACAGCGGAGGCCAGCAGCGAGCATCCTCTGGGCATGGCGGTCGCCAAACACTGCAAAGAGGTCAGAGCCGGTCTATCAAAGTCGACTTAGTGTGTTTTTATCCTCTGATCATCCGTCTGTGTGCACATACCAGGAGCTGGGCTCTGGCATCTTGGGCTACTGCCAGGATTTCCAGGCGGTGCCCGGCTGTGGGATCAGCTGCCGGGTTTCCAACGTGGAACATCTGCTGGAGCAGCAGAGCGAGGAGCGCTTCCTGCTGCCGGGAGCCACCACAGATGAAAGCAGCCTCCTCTCTCCTGGCGACGCCTCGTCTGCAGGTGCGATGGCTTCCAGTGTTGGTTTGTGTCCGGCTCGAGACAATCAGCTGGTTTTACTACATAAACAAACTCCTCGCTCTGCAGCTGAAGTTATTTCAGTCTTTTTGTCAGACTAATCCACCATGTGGTTCAGGCTGGTTAACTCAGCTGAGTTGCCAAGGTCATGGATTCAATCCCCATACTGGCCAAAAAACTGCATTTAGATGCGAGCGGTCGTGATTTTCAAACGTCTTATCCATTAAAACGAGACTTGATTTCTTTGCTTTCAGACGAGCCTTTGTCGTACTCTGTCCTGATCGGGAACAGGGAGTGGATGAGGAGGAACGGCCACCACATCGAAGCCGACGTCGACGCCGCCATGTCCAGCCACGAGACCAAAGGGCAGACCGCCATCCTGGTCGCTATAGACGGTGAGAATACAGAGGACAAACACTCAGGATATCTTCAGTATTTCTGTAGGTCTGTGATCGTTACAGACTTTTCTCTGTAGGCATGCTGTGCGCCATGTTAGCCATCGCAGACACGGTGAAGGCAGAGTCGGCGTTAGCCGTGCATACGCTCAACAGCAGGGGCATCGAGGTGGTTATGATAACAGGAGATAACAGACGGACAGCGAAAGCCATCGCTGCACAGGTATAACGCACGTTTTACACGTGAATATTTATAATAGGAGATAAAATGCGACATGAAGATCTCGTTTGTGCGCAGGTGGGCATCAGAAAAGTGTTTGCAGAGGTGCTGCCGTCGCATAAAGTGGCCAAAGTCCAAGAGCTGCAGGAGAAAGGCCTGCGTGTCGCCATGGTGGGAGACGGCGTCAACGACTCGCCCGCCCTCGCCCGGGCTGACGTCGGCATCGCCATCGGCACGGGCACCGACGTGGCTATCGAGGCGGCCGACATCGTTCTGATCCGGGTAGGTGGCGCACTCTAGTGTGGAGTCTAGTGTGGAGGTGACCCGCCTGATCTTAAGGTTTGTTCACGCTCCCGTAGAACGACCTGCTGGACGTGGTGGCCAGTATCGAGCTGTCACAGAAGACGGTGAGGAGGATCAGGATCAACTTTGTCTTCGCACTCATCTACAACCTCCTGGGGATACCGATCGCTGCAGGTGTGGACGGATTACACAGGAAAATATATACAGCATCATATATTGCAGTGAGTGAACATGCAGCGCTCTCCTCTGTTGGTTGTAGGTGTGTTCATGCCCGCCGGCCTCGTGCTTCAACCCTGGATGGGCTCTGCTGCGATGGCTGCCTCGTCTGTTTCGGTGGTTCTGTCGTCTTTACTGCTGAGAATGTGAGTCTGATCAGGAAACTCTGTCAATCACAGATTTATAAAATATGATGCAGTTTCACCAAAATCAGTTGCTGCTTTCCTCCAGGTTCAAGAAAACCTCGATGGAGCTGCATGAGGCTCGCGCACAGGGCCAGATGAGGAGTGTCCGCTCGTCGCAGATCAGCACACATCTGGGTCTGGACGCCCAGCGGCGGAGCCCCGCTCTCTCCGCCAGAGCTCGGGAACAGCTGAGCCAAAGCGTCGCCGTCCCACCGCCCCTCTCCAGCCAGGGACCGTCCATTAACTCTGTCCAGGAGAAGCAGGACCGCTGCTCCCTCTTGGACTACCAGACTGCAGGGGACCTCAATGTGTAGCAAAGGGAAAAAAGACTCTTATGTATTTATGTAAATAGATTGTAAAGTGCTTTTATTTTGGCGTGACACACGTAGGTAAAAGTCTAAAAAATCAAGCTGCTAATGCACCAAAGTGAAGATAATCTTCAAAACAAGTCACTGCTGTACAAATGTAACTTTTCCAATATACACAAAGTAAAGCTGCGTGTTTGTGTGAGAGTTTGTGTTATAAATAATTCATGAGCTGATAGAGGGAAAAATCAACATTTTCTAGAAAACCTTTGTGTCAGTTTCATCTGATTGGAAACTGTCAGTCAAGCTCAGAGGAAAATGTTTTTCACCACGTCGCTTTCAGACAAAAATCATGTTGCATGTAGAAGACAAAGAAGAAGAAGGAGGGTAGACTGTCTGGACTATTATTTGGAGCCAAGGATACTTAATGAAGGAGATTAATCAAATGATAAATTCATGGAGTCTAAAGTTAACCAGGAACAATCACTTTTAATAGATATATCAGCTTTAGGCACATAAATATGACAGAGACGCACAGGTGTAGTAACGATGTGCACGTTGGAAGACCTCGTTAGTGTTATTCGTTACACCTGTGCAGTTTCATCAGGCCAGAAGCTGATTATTTTGCTGTATCTGTTCAAACACGCTTCATAAGCAGGTAAGTTAAAGGAACATTTCCCTTAATTTTTTGCTTAAACTGAAGCTTCTGTTCGATGTTACGCAACTATAGACAGAATAATTGTGGGCGTAGTCTCCATGATGGCAAAGACGTGGATCTGAGGAGGGCCGGATGATGCCACCTACCTGTCTACACACTTAATCCTGCATAACTTTAAGCCTTAATATAATGTGAACAGGTGAGTTGTATATAAATTCACCCTCAGTACAGTTGTCATGAACGGGGAAATTAGCTACAGAGACCAAAACTGTTTTTTGTACCAGGCTGTAAACATGTTTATTTCTGCTGTGAAACATGGGGACTTATGGAGACTGACTCACTTCTGGAGCCAGCCTCAAGTGGACGTTTGAGGAACTGCAGTTCCTTGTACACCACTCAGTGACCACGTGGCCTAATGGACAAGGCGTCTGACTTCGGATCAGAAGATTGAGGGTTCGAGTCCCTTCGTGGTTGATTGCTCCTTCATGTGTTGTGGTAACATTGAGCTCATATCTTAAGTGTGTGTTTGCCGACATCCTGAAGTTCATAAAGCTGTTGTCACTTGCAATCACCTATGGGCTTAAGCTCCATGTAGATATAAAAGGCAAATTAATAAATAATGTTTAAGGTCATTATATATCACTGAAAATATAGTTATCATCCTAACAGTTACATACTGAACCTTCCACACAAATTATTGACAGCATCCCGTCGTTTATCAGTGGTTTAAATCACCTTACCAAACATTTAAACTTAAGCTTCCGGAGGGTTTTGCTCAGCTGTGCATCTGTAATCGTGCCAGGTTCATACATCCTCTCAGCATGCAGGTCCCAGCTTTGGAAAATGCCCCCTCTGACAGATGATGAGAAGGTGTCAGCTTCACTTATTTATTTGTTTAGTTTTTGAGCGGGTTGGGAATTGTCAAAGATCTGTCGTCCTTGCTCTCGACTTTGAAACTCTTCAAGCATGAGCATGCAAATCCTCTGACAAGTTGACAAGTCAAAGAGGATCACGTCAGGTTTCCATCCGGCACTGTAGGTGAGGTCACATAATAACAAACATCTCTTAAAGCTTAAAGTGTCAGGAGTTTAATGCTTAACTCAAACCTTTGTGTGTTGTCATAATGGTCCTACCCAGAGGGGGCGGTATCATGACTTTTTATAACACAGGCTAATACAAACCCCTGACCAGAGAGCTTCAGAGGCGGGAGAGATTAGGTGGCCCAGAGGGATTAAACGCCTCACTCTGCAAAGGTACACTGTGATGGAGCTGTTTTTAACTTTCCTTTACAGATATAAACAAGCTCTTTGTTGTGTCCAGGGGTTGCAGCAGCTCCTGATAAATGACCTCCCCCGGTTAAAACGGGTGATTGGTTCCAGTCTGTATCTTGTTTGTGCTGAATCTTAATGATGCGTCAAAACAGGAAAGAAAAGCTGTGAAGTTAACGAAACCTCAAAGAGACCCCGTTGTCTCTCAGTTAGACATCCGTCAGTGTTCCCGACACAGGGCAACGAAATACATCTGAAGGGCTGAGAAATGACTGAAAGGAGAAGAAAGATCCAAAAAAAAAAATAGATACATTTGTGCTTTAACCTCTGCAGACATCAAATGGTGCAATCTGAAATCAACTAAATCACTTTTCACTTGCTCAGATTGAATGTTTTGAGCCACGAGACCACAAGTTAGCTGAAGAGTTTGCAGAAGTTGCTTCATTTTAAAGGGCCACATGGTTTGGTACCAGTGAAGTACGAGGTGAATATAAAGAGAAGAGGCTACATTTGAAATGTGATGCATGCTGGGATATGTACACAGTATGTTTCTGTACAATTACGCATAACACAAGTGGCATAAAATACTTAAATTGACATTTAACGCCACATTTTTGCAGCAGGAAATCAAGAATTTGTGTCTTATTAATTGAATCAATTAGCAAGCTGCTACAGAGATACAATGTGTCAGTTGTACATTCAACTTTTCAGCACCACACTCTGACATAGTGTTGACGTTTCCTCAATGCATAGAAGAGAATTCAACCACGAAGGGACTCGAACCCTCAATCTTCTGATCCGAAGTCAGACGCCTTGTCCATTAGGCCACGTGGTCACTGAGCGGTGTATGAGGAGTGCAGTTCCTCAAACGTCCACTTGAGGCTGGCTCCAGAAGTGAGTCAGTCTCCATAAGTCCCCATGTTTCACAGCAGAAATAAACATGTTTACAGCCTGGTACAAAAAACAGTTTTGGTCTCTGTAGCTAATTTCCCCGTTCATGACAACTGTACTGAGGGTGAATTTATATACAACTCACCTGTTCACATTATATTAAGGATTAAAGTTATGCAGGATTAAGAGCGTGGCCCTTTGATTGACAGGTAGGTGGCGTTCTCTGCACATTTTTACATTAGCCAAGAGTTTTACAGCGCCTCTTCAGAAAGCTGTTAGTGACATCATAGATACTACGTCCATATTTATACAGTCTATGATAATTAGCCCAGCTGAGATGAAAACCAATCACCCCAGAACCCACAATCCCTGGTTTAGGAGGCCAGTGCCTTATACATTAGGCCACTAGAGCTGTGTAGAACTTAAACTCAACGCTCCTAGTCTGCACGTACTTTTGGACGGAGTGTATCTCAAACACCCACGCATACACACATTTACAAAACTGCATCTCAGAAGATTTATTCTGTTTTTATCTAACACTCACACGCTCACGCACGTCAAGCTTCATATCTTTGTGAATTCATCCTGAACTGAGTGCACCTCTGTCAGTATCCACCAACCTCTGTGCAACACAATGATAGTGAATCATTCCCTCCTCCTCCTCCTCCTGCTCCTGCCTAAACCCAAACACTGCATCCTCCATCCTAAACAGAAAGACCTCACCGAGGTCTCAACTTTTATGTCACAATGTGCAGTGATTGCCTTACTCATATATATTAAAAGTCGCTGACATGTGCTCAGAAGATGCATAAATGTGGTGACAGACAACATTCATTAGCACGTACTCCCTGTGTAACCGTGGAGACCAAATGATCATCATGAGACTTCATGAATATCCTAACAACGGGAGTTTGTATTCACTACAGAGATTTCCTTTCTATCTATACGTGAACAAAACCATTCAGCATTTGTTTGTGTGCACAAGCATGCACTGAATATGAAAGTGGTCATTAAGTATCTGATCCAATTAAGGTGTCTCCCTTAATTGGATCAGATGCGCAACAGCAGACTGTGCTAGGACAAACAACACATTAGACTAATTATCGTAATAAACTTATTAAAGGAGCACAAAGACTTTTTAGGAGTCACCTTAACCACTAAGTGACTTAAAATCATCCGCCTTTAAACTTTAAATATCATAGGATAGTCTCACATTTTTATGACATCTTGACAATCTTGTTTAATTATTTAAAATGCTTCTTAAAGAGACCTCGTCCTTTTGTGTGACATCTGTCACACTGATCGACATTTTCTGTCACACCAAAGGATGTTTCAGTCTTTTGTGTCGGCTAATGATCTCGCTGTGAGAGAAAAGAGGAGGTTCAATTGTCCTTAAGTTATCTGGACACCTTGAGGATTTACACAGTGGTATTTATTGATGCTTGATCGAGGAGACTAGAGATCAGCAGGGCAGATGAATCCCTGCGTAGATGCCCATCTAACTCTGAAGGTTACCTCCCGACATGGCATTTTTCACACGAGTAAAATGATAGATGCACCTCAGCTCAATTACATTAACTTACATTAAAACATATTCCCATCGCTGAGAGAAGAGAAAATGTAATTATTCCTAGCTGTGCTGGAATATCACCAGGGAGTCAGACAGGTCACGACCTCAGTAAATCTACTTCTGTCTCTTCTGCAGGTGTCTGAACCTCGAACAGTGATCCATGAAGGTGCCGCGTCACGCATCAGCTCTGACCGATTGAGGTGAAGTGGGTGTATGTGTGTTTGCAGATCAACATTGTAAGACGTCAGTGTGACAGAGACGCAGAGAAGTGAGAGCAACAGTGGAATAATTCAACTTCTTTACTACATATTCAAGACGTCTTGTGCAAGTTTCTCTTGAGTTTCAACCATCGCTTAATTAGCTGATGGCATCAGACGGTCCTTGTCTACCTCCGTCTGAAATTAAAGAACAATTGTTTCAGAAATTTAAACTAAACTGAAGCAAATTGTTGAAGCAGTAAGAAAAGACAGAGTCACTTTCAAACTGAATTGATAAATCCAGATAAAACACTGTGGCTCAGTTTGGCGACCCTTTCCAGCTACCTGTAGCTACCCATTTTAACATGGGGGCCTATGGAGACTGGCTCACTTCTGGAGTCAGATGTTAGAGGAACTGTGTTTTTTAGCACTTTATTTCACAGCCACTGAACTCTTTCAGTGACCATGTGGCCTAATGGACAAGGCGTCTGACTTCGGATCAGAAGATTGAGGGTCTGAAATCTGAAATCAACTAAATCACTTTTCACTTGCTCAGATTTGCTCAGCTTTGAGCCACGAGACCACAAGTTAGCTGAAGAGTTTGCAGAAGTTGCTTCATTTTAAGGGGCCACATGGTTTCGTACCAGTGAAGTACGAGGTGAATATAAAGAGAGGAGGCTACAGTTGAAATGTGATGCATCCTGGGATATGTACACAGTATGTTTCTGTACAATTACGCATAACATAAGTGGCATAAACCATTTTCCGTCACATTTTTGCAGGGAGAAATCAAGAATTTGTGTCTTATTAATGAAATCAATTTGCTAGCTGCAACATAGATATGATAACATGTCAGTCAACTTGACATTTTTCAAGTTAGTAGGACCATACTCTGACATAGTGTTGATGTTTCCTCGATGCATAGAAGAGCATTCAACCACGAAGGGACTCGAACCCTCAGTCTTCTGATCCGAAGTCAGACGCCTTGTCCATTAGGCCACGTGGTCACTGAGTGTTATCCAAGGAACTGCAGTTCCTCAAACGTCCACTTGAGGCTGGCTCCAGAAGTGAGTTCCTTCGTGGTTGAATTCTCTCTCTCGGTAAGCTCCCTTTGAAGTCTGAGTTCAGTCAGTGCAAAGTGTTCCAGCTCCTTGTTTGCTGATCCATGAAGGTCACATTCAGAGGACCAAATACACAGTGAGATAACCGATCAGCCCCCAGGTTTACAGGGACAGGTAGAGATGGATGCATGTTGGCGTTGTGTGACGTGACACGAAAGATTGAACTCTCAGAAAGTTTATAGTTGAGAATTGGGAGGGTTTTTTTGTTTACACATTTGGTTTGTTTTGAGTTGGTGAAATGAATCTGAGGTTTTTGAGGATTAAATCTGGCGACTAAATCAAAAATAAAGTTGTTGTAGGTGGCTCCAAAGGTATGACAGAAGACGTTGTCAGCCCTCAGATACTTTGACATGATTGAATTTGGTCCCTTTTGAAAATGCACCCACCTCCCTCCCTGAAACATCTTGCACAAAAAGCTCATTAGATTTATGGATCTGAACTGTTAGTGGGATGAAACTATTTTTGGGTTTCAGGACACGTATTAATACTCTACCTCGTCCAGATCTATGCAGCAGGAGATGAATGGGTTCCACAATTGGAGCTGTGGGTATTTTTCATCATAATCTGGAGGATCTCATGGTGTGGAGTGTGTTAAAGAGTTGATAAAAGATTGTGCGAGAGGTTTAAAAGTCGTCTGAACTTGTGGCATATTTATTGACAAGAGCGAGATTCAAACATTCATTATTTCCTGAGGGGGAGGAGGAGGAAAATCCTGGTGAATGTTAAGTTTTGTTTCATTTTATTGTCCAAAGAAGAAAGAAGAAAAACAAAATTGAGACAAATTATTCACCAACAGCAGCTCAGCATGAAAACAACCAGAGAGAAATGATTAGAAAAAACATGAAGGTGCAGTAAGTCAAGGTTTTATTCAGAAATACACCAAATTAACAACAACAACAACAAAAAATAAGGCTGTGATAAAACATTAACTGAGGAAACTGAGCCAAACACTGAATACTGAAACTTTAGCATTAAAACCCTGTTAACAAGTAAAAACCCTTAATAAACAAACAAACATTACACCAATTATAAAGTCTCTGCACTGACTATCTGTCTGCTCCAGCATCCATTTTAAGATCCTTTTATTGGTCTATAAACCTCTTAATAGTCTTGGTCCCATCAGTTCATCATATTTGCTTTTAACCCTTGAAACCCCCAGGACCCTCAGGTCTTCTGGTCGCAGCCCACGGTGAGGACCATTTTATTAGAACGGTTCACGTAAGTGGAAAAGCCTCCCCGAAGACCTGAGAGCAAATTCAAGAACGATCTTTTTATGCTTCATCAACAAAGTCTGATTGATTGATTGATTGAAAGGAGGAGGGAACGGTGTCACGTTGTTAAAGACCCACAGAGAGAAACGTTGTGATGGATGCACGGGTCAAGCAGATGTCAAGCAACAGAAAATGTTTTTATTATTTTTAAAATTTGAAAGGCACTGACGAATGAAGTCACAGCATTTGTACCAACCAGGCAAAAGAAGAAACTTGGATCTATCGAGTATATGACAACAAACTGCAGGATTCAAACTGACTTTGGTTTCCCTTCATGTTTTTCCTTGTAAGTTGTCACCCAATGTCTTAAACAAGAATGTAATGTGCTGTCGTGTGACTACTTTCTACTTTCTTGAACTTGACAAATATCACTTAGGTGCAGTTTATACAAACACGTAAAGTCTATCTGAGCTGCATATAATCATCTCTCTGACAGGAACTGATTATTTTGACAAACTTGTTGCCTTTTGAAGGAAAACATGAAGTGAAGAGTGTTCGAGCGTGAAATGCAATTCTTGGCTGCACATGTAAAGTAAAGGGTTCAATGCTACAATATCTGCACCACTGTGTGAAAAATGCAACTCCTTACATTAACTGTGAAGTCTTCACAGGGAGATTTAACAGATAATAAACAGCTCAGTCCCCAGTTAGGATTCACATCATAAAACCTCACATAAACAAACTAGAAGTGATATTTCTCTCTGAAGCTTGACTAATTTCCCCGAACGCTGATTGACACTGAAGTGGCTCTCAGGTTCGTCTCGTCTCGCCGGCAAGATGAACATGCAAAACTGCTCGGGGCTTCGTCTTGTTTTATGCATTATACATAACGTTTGAAAAATAATGATCTGCCACATCTACCAGGGAAGGAAAACAAAGAGAATATTTTTCCTGTTGGTCCCTCATTTAAGGTTTTTAATGAGCTGGAAGTGTAACCTTCATTTGATTTTAAAGCTGGCGCTACTTTCCAGCGTGTACTTGATGATGATGAGTTTTCCCTTCCTTATGTCTTTGTGCTGCAAAGCTGTCATCCATCAACGCTCCTTATATACCGTAAACATATTCATTGGTGCACTTTCATCTGGATTTATTGGTACAGTTGCATCTTTTTCTCAGACGCAGTCAGAACACACTGCTGGCTGTGTCGTAGTCCTTGCTAATGTGTGAAGTGCTGGGCAGTGACTTGAGGTACTCCATGTGCCTCCTGGCGTCCTCCTGGTTGTGTTTGATGTAGTAGATGATGTACGCTGTCACCATGGAGAACCAGCAGAACATGGCCACAAACATGGCCACGTCTGTCGTCTTGTGGTGGAAGTTGCAAAAGTTGATCCCCGAGTCCAAGACTTGGATGACCGGTTGTCCCACGTACTCCTCCTGCACCGACGTGTAGCAGCTGACCTCGTTTACTGTCTCGGGGTCGAGCCTCAGCTCCCTCAGCACCTCCTGTAAAGAGCACTCACAGTGCCAGGGGTTTTGGGACAGACGGATTCGGGCGTGGAGCTTGGTGAAGGTGTCTTTAGGGAGGGTGCTGAGGTGATTGTTTGAAAGATCCATGCTCCGCAGGTTCTCGGAAATTCCTTGAAAGGCACCGACCTCCACGCTCTCGATGGCGTTGTGAGATAAGTCCAGTTCCCTGAGGCGGGGGAGGTCTGTGAAGGCTTCCTTTGGGATGTGCCTGATCCGGTTTGACGAAAGCAAGAGAACGACCGTGTCCTTGGGCAAGTTCGGTGGGATGCTCTCCAAGTTGCGCGAGGTGCACTGCACCACCACGCCGTTCCTGTCCGTGCAGTGACAGATCTTAGGGCAAGCATGTGTCATTATAACAACTGACAGTAGCCACAATGTTCCCACAAACAAAAGATTACCACGGGAAGAAGGCTTTATGGATGACCTGCACCTTTGAGAGGCCCCCATTAGCAAACGCTCAGACTGAAATCAGCCCCTGCGTTGTTGGGGTCGTGTGAGTCATGAAACTCAATCCAATCCAAATTCAGTCCAGGTTGAGTGAATTAAATATATTGCACAAAAGTTTATGACACGAAATGTGCAGTTGAATGCATTTGATTTGCAGACGCAGTGCCTTTGCTGGATGATGTCGCGTTATGCTGCAGCACAAGTTGAGCCAGGTTCAACTTTCTTGGCAGACCACCCTGCAGTTTTTGCCGGACCTCTCTGAACTGGCATCCCAACCAGCTTCATCCGTTAGTCTGTCTAAACGTGGCCTTTTTAACACTCTCTTGGACATTATCCTTCATCGTTTACCTCGACAGTTACAGAAATCCAGGCCCTTATCCAACACAAAAGAAACAAATGTCCGAAGATTTGCATACTCGCTAAATGAGATCTCTCAAAGTCCAGAGTGGGAGGAGGCGTCTTCTTGGAAAAAGACCTGTGAATGAGAAAGAGAGAAAGATAAAAAGATGGAAGTGAGATAGAGAAAATGTCGAGTCTTTTGTGAAAGTTCGAAAGTGTTTGAAAATGCTGTTAAACTTGTAAAGAGGTGCATTTGAAGAACAGTTAACCTCCGTGTGCTCACAGTCACTTTTATCTGGGTAATTTTCTGGTCTGATCTTCCAGCACATATTCAGAGAAATTTTCATTTTCTCCCCTTTCACAAGTCGTCCTCCTTTGTGACGAAGCAAGTAAAGTTCAAGATTATCATAATAATAGCATGTTCCTGCAGTACAGGTGCAAAAAGTGTGTCTCTGTGAGAAAGTGACAAGCCATTAAACAAGGTGTGGGCTTCATTAATATGCATCAGATTAACTTTGAAACAGTGATTTGTCATTAAATAAAAAAAACTGTCTGTGCTCTGAAGAACAGCATGCATGTGAGAGCAGTGAAGGTCAGGATGCAAATTAAAACGACAACATTTGGCTGGAAGATACCCAAAAGAAAAAAGAACAACTGATAAGGATGAAACAGCTTTTTGATAAAGATGATTTATGTTGTAGAATGTACATCGATAAGCTAAATGTCTCGGTATAACTATAGGAATATATTATAGAGTATTATTGCAGGAGCACTGTACACATTGTACGCTCTGAGAAAAACTGATATTCTGATGCTCAGTGTCGTGGCTCTGGCAGCCGCCATATTGCTTAATCCAAAAATTGGCAAAGACGTGGATCATCACCTGAATCCGGCTGAATGACACCTGGTTGCTCAAAATAGCCACGTGTAACGGCGCTTACCTGTCAATCAAAGCATCCACGCTCTTAATCCTGCATAACTTTAAGCCTTAATATAATGTGAACAGGTGAGTTGTATATAAATTCACCCTCAGTACAGTTGTCATGAACGGGGAAATTAGCTACAGAGACCAAAACTGTTTTTTGTACCAGGCTGTAAACATGTTTATTTCTGCTGTGAAACATGGGGACTTATGGAGACGGACTCACTTCTGGAGCCAGCCTCAAGTGGACGTTTGAGGAACTGCTATATTCCTGACCTATCATCTTGTGGCTATGTGAAAACGTGGGGCAGACCTAGAACCTGCTGGAGGGAACTACTGCTGCTGGGTAAGTGCCAGTAAAATTGATGGATTTTAATTTAAATTATTAGATATTTTACCATGAATTAACTCAAGTACCATTTACACTAAATTCTGGGAAGAGCCAAGCGGTAAAATGTTCCTCTACGGCAGTGTTTCTCAAACTTTTTACACCATCTCAACTGCCACTGTCGTGACTTTACAAGCAGCTAAAACACAGGAGGCAGGTTTATTGTTAATAAGAAGATGATTTGCTGTTGACTTTTGAACCAGCTAATTTGGCTTAAATCTTCTTTTGCTAATATTTCCCATTTGGAGCCAAGATTTTAATGTTTTTGAACTCATTTGACCTCCACTTTCATATCTTACCATATAAATTTGGTTGTTAATTAATCATGGCAGTATACACTCACAGTAGGCTGACACTGCAATGCAAAAACATATGTTAATTATTATTATTATTATTATATGAAAATATATTTTAAAGTATTTCAGAGATTCCTCCACATACCACCAGAGAGAGAATCAGTGCATCATCATAACAAACCATTTCTGCTTCAGACTTGAACCTTTATTTTGAAGGGTGTACCACAGAGGGGATTAATCCTAAAATCCTTAAACACTACACTGCATTTGTAAACCTACTTAAATTGGACATGGAGCTGAAACAATTAGCCAGTTAATCAGTTAAAGCCACAATTGAACTCGTCTGATGAATATTTTCACGTTTTTTTAGTAATAAATTAAATATTGTTGCATTTAAGCTTAAATGGACAGATTTGTCTCTCGAAGAAAAGTCTAATTTAATCTATAGTCCAAACCATTGCCTTGCTAATCAATCTAGAAAATAATAATCACTAATCAGAATAAATAAAATACACTTAAAACAGACCTTTAGATGTTAGACAAACCTGTTCTAACAAGCTGTTACACACATAATAATAATTTAAATAAAGGTAAAAGTGTGTAAAAAGTGAGTTCAGTCTGTAATTTACCTACCTGACAGGATCACATCAGCAGGCAGTCTGTGGAGGAGCTCCTTTAGTTTGATGACAGAAAGAAAAAACCCTCTCTGGCTGCAGTCACATCCACAAAACGAAGCCGCTTCAAGAGTCCGGATCCAACTGTTTGATCGCAGTTTAAACCTCCTGTCGGTGCGGGGCTTGCAGCAGCAGTGGCAGCAGCAGCAGCTGCGTGTGTGTCGCTGTGTGCGTGGATATGCGCAGAGGCGCACCGAGCCGGTCCAGTGTCCTCTCGTGAGTCATTGACCAGATGTTTCCACTGATGCTGTGTAGTTAGGGCAGGTGAATTTTACCTGTTAGTGTTATAAAATAAAATGTACACAATGTAACATTGAGTTGAAATTGTTATTTTCTGATTTGTTGCCTCCAGTTCACTGTCTTAAATATGGACCGCTGTACTCGTGTTCTGATTATATTACTTATGATCAAAAACCAGCAAGTCAACAGCTTGTCTTTCAGACTTTTATTACACCAAGCTCTCCTCAACGACTAAAAGTCAGTCCCCAGATTTACTCTTGTCCGGCAGCTTTTTGCTCAGTCACTGTTTTTCTCTTCTTAGCTTCTTTGTCAACCTGCTGAGCCCAGTTACACTGACACCAGCCTCTTCCCAGTGGTACAAACACAAACATTTAGCGAGTTCACCCTCGGTACAGTTGTCATGAACGGGGAAATTAGCTACAGAGACCAAAACTGTTTTTTGTACCAGGCTGTAAACATGTTTATTTCTGCTGTGAAACATGGGGACTTATGGAGACTGACTCACTTCTGGAGCCATCCCCCAAGTGGCTGTTTGAGGAACTGCAGCACAGGTTACCACTTGAAATAAACACAAGTTTGTCAAGACACTATCAAAATATTTTCTGGTTATAGATTCTTTAACTGTTTATATATAATTAATATAAATCTGATGTTTTTTATGCCGAACAGGATAAATGAGAGGAAACTTTAGCTTCTGATTGACACATAATTTCTGTTCGGTAGCAGACTCAATAATTTGCTCATATCTTTGAAATATATTTGATTGGAGTGAAGATTAATTTTCACCTAAACCTTCTAATGTTTCATGCTCCATTGCACCTTTGAAAGACAGCTAAACCTGCTTTTAATGATTTTAGGACGTCTACCTCTCTTTGCACATTTTAATATAATATTTCCTATCATTGTCTGTATGATGAGTTGTACTAAAACACATTTTCTCAGACAGAAAACTGTTGTCTCCTGGAGAGGTCCCTGAACCCCATTTTGGTCACCTCCTGCTGCTTTATTTCCCTCATATTCTGCTCTTGTCTGTGACTGATTATTTGTCCTGCCTGCCACTGATATGATTGTCCTGCCTTGATGGAGGACTTCAGTACCGAGCACTCTCACAAAAGACCTTTGCAGGTACCTCCGGCTGTATCGCCGTGACCTAAAGACCACCTGAATGCGGCCAGCACTTTGCAAAGCATCTGCATGATTAAATGTGCAGAGTTCAGCCCCTGTCATTTTGCTGAAGTGCAGAATCATTGATTATATTGACCACTGAAGCGTTTTAGCTTGCATGCTTTACTGTGGTGGGATGTAAAAAAAAACACAAAGTGCACGCGTGAAAACATCAAGTGTTTCTCTTGCTCCTGGATAATTAGAGTGATAGATTCACGTCAAACTAAACTGCCAAGTTTGACACTCTTACTCATCTTGTTGGCAACATTCCTGCCTGGTAAGCCGTCTTAAATGAATTCCTTCCAATGATATGGAGCCGAGCCAGTGTCGGGTAAGCAGTATATGTCATATCTACACATATTTATAATGCAAACAATGAATACAACACACATCATTTCATCTAAACAAGGCTGTAGTTTCGACATGACAGCACTCTGTCCCATCTGCACTTCACGCCTGGTTTGTTACAGACGACGCTCCAAAGTCACTCCCTGGAAGCGGCATTGTGCTGCCCTACAGTATATATTGACCTCTCCGAGGCCATGCTCAGAACATTTGATAAAGCTTTCCTGCTGCAGAGACCGTCTGACATTGGATTTCGCTCACACGGGAGGACACGGCATGTTTTAAAGCCCCCACATGTCCAAAACAGGAAAAAAAAGCAGGACTCCCCAACCTCCTCGACCTCGAGACATTTACACTGACTTTTACATGTGCACGCCGTCATTGCTTTGACATGCTTTGCATTATAGAGAAGGTTGTTTGTAAGCAGCAATGCTGAGTGACGGCATGGACCCGCTCCAACGTTCATGCCAAGCCAAGCTGAGAATGCTTTCACATTTCGGACAAACCCAGTCGGACGAACCCTTATTAAAGTGTCATTGAAGGTAAATCGACTCGAGGAGAGCGCAGTGAATAGGCCACTTAGTTTGCTGATGTCCTGTTTTCGTTATAGCTCGAGCTTCAGAGCTTTCGCCAAGATTTTTAGCCAGGGAACCAGATGAAACAGCAAGGTCAGGTTTTATTTGCTTTGGCAGATGTGTTTGATCCCCCTCTGATTTAGAGGGATTTACACCCAACCTGGATCCAGTCAGGTCAGTCAGGACTGTAATTGGTCTGGTGATGCCAGGCTTCGAGATTTTGCCCCAGTGTAGGGTTGGATAGAGGATCAGGAAGGTCAACCCCCTGATTAGACCCCCTGATGTATCCAGCAGATGGATGTCCTGGAAGGACAACAACTGAGTTGCATCCACTACAAAGTAGTGAAATACAAGTCAATGGATGAAAGTAATTGTGTCTTTTTGTAAGTGCAGCAGATAATCTGATCATTGGCTAATGTTGAGTCAGATCGATAGAGGAGCTGGATGTCACAGCAGTCTATTATGTGAATGACTGGCTCCAGTAGAGTTGTGATGTAGACGGGGTTATTTGAGAAAGTCCAGCTCGTTTTCTGCATTGAGAATATCAGGCGGCAGACAGCTGGAGCGCTTCCAAGGCTTGAATGGACGTTAAAAACCATTCCTGGTTCGATAATTTATGCAAGAGGCGAGCATTAGAAAACGATAAAAAACTCAGTGGTACAAGATTGTAGAAATAAAAACGTTAGGTGTACAGTAAACTACGACCCCCAGGAGACCCCAGTATCGATGTGTTAGCCGAGGCGATAGGGTTGGCCAAGAAACAAGACGTAACTTTGTTTTTTGGGTACAATCGGGTCACAAGCCACCAACTATTTCACTGATTCTTGTGAAAATGGATCATATTTTATGGAGAAAATGTTTTCCCTCTAATGTCCTCCGGTTGTTTCGCCTCAACTCTCTGTGATTTACAGGGTTTTACTGATGGACAGTGAAGTAAACTGCTGCCAGCTGTAGCTGCTGTTAGCTAATGTTAGTTCAGTTTGTTAGCCAGGCTGTGAGCTCAGAGTTGTCATGAACGGGGGAAATTAGCTACAGAGACCAAAACTGTTTTTTTGTACTAGGCTGTAAACATGTTTATTTCTGCTGTGAAACATGGGGACTGACTCACTTCTGGAGCCAGCCTCAAGTGGACGTTTGAGGAACTGCAGTATACTTGTGAACCTTGCAGTGACCACGTGGCCTAATGGACAAGGCGTCTGACTTCGGATCAGAAGATTGAGGGTTCGAGTCCCTTCGTGGTTGAATGCTCTGTCACATCATGTGGATGTAAACATCAGTGCAAGGTGTTAATTATGTCACTTCAAGTCTGTAGAGGTTGTTGCTTGGCTAAACACACAAGGAAGAAGAAGAGGAGGTTTTCATGGACTGCTGATGTGTGAGCGGAGCCAGTGTCGTGCCAGAACAGGAGCTGGGCTCAGCAGCCTCTATGGACATAATGACAGAGGGGAAGAAACTGAAGAGGACGTTGACGGAGGAAGCTAAGAAGATAAAAGGAGAGAGTGAGTGTGCAAGTTTCCTAAAATGTTGTTGCGTGCCCCACTAATAGCAAGTTAAAGCTTAAGTTTAGACTTTATAGAAATATGAGGAATCAGTTCACTAAGGGTCAAATATATCTCTCCCTGGAGAAAAAGAACAAATACAAAACGTCTGTGTCTTACAAACAACCGTAATGCTCTTTAAATAATAATCTTTTATGATGGCGGCAATTGTGGTAAAAGCTTGTTTTGTTGTTGTAATACCGCGGTTGGCCATGTCTAAGCTAAGCTAAGGTTGTGTTTGCAAAGCACTCCTTGACCATTATTCAACAGCACAATGTGAATAAATCTGTTCTGACTGTTGCATGTCAGGATTCCTCATAGTCAGCTGCAGGTGCAGCCCCGTTAAACTCTGATATCCACTGCAAAGCTCCACGTTGGGTCTCTGCCAAAGATTATGGCTTGCCTTCCTTCTCAGGCAGCTTCTTGGCTCTGGGCAGGAAATTCTTAATCTGCCCTTGAATCCAGCTCACAAAAACTTAGGGCATCCCCATCTCACCAGCATAAAACTTACACTTCCTGGTCTGCTGCTCAGTTTTAAGCCTCAGTGTTCTCTTAAGATAAACTCAGTGGTGTTCTGGCATTATAAATGGTTTCACTGCTCTGCCACAAACCATATAATTAAAACCCGCTTTTAGGATCTTTTTAGTGTTAGAACAAATCCAGACACAGAACAACTTCTCCGCTCAAATATCTCATGAGATTACAGTGAAATACCCAGTGATATTTTTGAACTTTTAACATGTTTAATGCTCAGTTCAAGTCGTATAAGCAGAACTAAAGAACGTGAATACATAGTTATGCATATTATATCCATTTTCTACCATATTTTGTAAATAGAGACCGCTAAATCTGACACACTGGACCTTTAAAATTTGTTCTAAAGCGTAATTTAATAGAAAATAACAATTTTTTTGTTAGTTTGTTAGTTTGTTAAGTTTGTTTTTTAATTGTATAAAAAAACTCTTACCAACATTATCTGTAAATTTACAAACAAACTTTTTAGTATCATGCCAATACTGACTGATTATTGATTTATTTCTAATTTATATTATTATAATATTTATACAGTGTTTTTACTGCTTTCTTAAATTACCTACAAATCTATGTAAAATGATCTGTAATTAAAAATGTAGCTGATCATAATAATTCTAAGTAATAAGTCTTTCTTTGCAAAACCATGACTGAAATTATCCTTAAATGCAGAATTTTTGACATTTATTTGAGTTATTAAATCATTGTACTTTAATTTTACAGTCATTTGACCGTTGTTAGTTTTTACAGTGAACTCAAATGTCTGAAACCAATATGTACTTTTATATTATTTTACTTTTAATTTTATGGTTTTTGTTTGACAGTCATTCGACTGTTATTTTACATTTTTGTTTTACAGTGTGAAACCTGCCTCATGTTGTAGAAGTGCTAAATCGATGGAGAACTATTCAACAGTCTGTACTGCAGCTGGTGAGATTCAAATGGTGAGAGAGAGCAACCCATGATTAGAATAGTGTCATTTTCTAATTCAGACAAATTAAATTAGAGTTAATGGTTATAATTATGAGACATTATTCATAATTAATGTGACCTAATCTGCTCTAAACATTAAGCATTCTGCAGCATTTTATTGTATCACTGGTAATATTTAATTGCCTTTTTTAAATCTGATCTTAGCGTTTGTTCCCATTTAAACCTCATCATCTGATTACCATCACTATGCCACACAATAATTAGCTGTATTCAAAATGTCCCAAGGGGATTTGTTTTTCTCATAGACCCGTGTCAGCAAAAGAAACCAGAGAAAAAACAAGTCACAGAAAGAAAAAATGAAACTTTATTTGTTCTTATACTTACCAACACTTTGAAATTAAAACCTATAATTACTCACAACTAATATAGATCTGCACATAGCAAATAAATCAATCGAAAATATTTACCAAGTTCTATCACTTTTTTTTTCCCAAACTGCAATACACAAAAAAAGCAAAAGCTGAAAAACAAAAAAATAAAAGTCTAGTCTTTCTTTTTTTTCCTGTTGCTGCCACGTGGAAAGTGGATAAAATTTAAATTTTCAACAAGCCCCTAATAATGCTAAAAATAACGGAATAAATAATTGCACATTGCACCCTATTATTGCATTAGTTGCAGTTTGTTTCAAAGTATACTCAGCCATATACACAAATGTAAATACAGTTTTCAAACACTGAGTAACACATGAATACTGTTATGTTATTAAAATCACACTGCCATCACTTACAAGTCAATACTCCCGCTTAGCTTTGATCAAATTCATATTACACAACAAGATCTTTGTCAAATGCTGTGCTAATAATCATTAGCAATCCTTGTTTTATTATATTTTAAATTCTTACATGTGTGTACTAACTTGAAGCAGACATCTCAATGGTACACATGCACTGATAACAGTTGTAAAAAAGCTGAAATACCCTTGAGGATGTTCTTTACAGGCCCTCTTAGATATTAGCTAACTGTTCATCATTTGACAAACATTCCCATTGAAGAAGTACGACCTAGGACAACTTAAAATAAAATTTAAAAAAGAAAACACAAATTCATAATTTTAACGCTAGCACTACGACTTGAGTTCACATCAAAATGTAAGAATTATTGCAGAATTGCTCATTGACGATGCATGGTTCAGTGTAGTGATACAGCATTTGGTCCATTTACATAATCACACGTATGTCGTGAAAGCGCCTGAAGTTAAGGAAAAGTTTGACGTGTGGGCAAATTTTTCGCTTTCTTTCTTGCCAAGAGTCGAACGAGCAGATCGATTCCACTGTTTGCTAAATATGAAGCTACGGCTAGACAGCTTAACTTAGTTTAGTGTAAAGACTTAAAACATTAAACTAGCTAGATATAACATATGAATTAATAAATTCTAGTTGCTGGTTTGCTGATTTCTTTAGAGTTTCTCCATTTCAAGGCTTTATACTAGCAGCCAGCTAACTGAGCTTAGCGTAAAGACTTGAAACAAGGCTAGCATTCCCAAAGCTAACAAAATATGCCTCTGAAATCCACTAATTAACATGCATGTTTCATTAACATGTTTGTTTGTTTTCATTTGCACAAAAAGTGACGTGTAAAATATGCTAAATATGAAGCTACAACCAGATGGTTAGCTTAACTTAGCTTAGCGTAAAGACTTGAAACAAGGCTAGCATTCCCAAAGCTAACAAAACATGCCTCTGAAATTCACTAATTAACATGCATGTTTCATTAACATGTTTGTTTGTTTTCATTTGCACAAAAAGTGACGTGTAAAATATGCTAAATATGAAGCTAGAACCAGATGATTTGCTTATTTTAGCTTAGCTTAGCATAAACTTAAAAACAAGGGAAAACCACTAGCCTGACATCAAACTAACTAGATAAAACATGTTAATTAGTAAGTTTTAGATGCTGGTAAACTGATTTCTAAGGAGCGGTTGTCCCTTGTTTCCTGTCTTTATGCTGTAGCAGTAGCTTCATATTTACAGATATGAGTCTAAAATTTCCCCAGAATGTGAAACTTTTCCTCTAAGCTCAGCGTAGGCCATTGGAAATAAAACAAACGTAGTGGTGTGTATGAAGAAATTGAGTGAAAATGCAGAACGTTGCTGTGTTGGACGGTAGAAAATGTGATTCGACAGTAACATTCAACAGCTGTTTGTATGTGTCAAAACTTAACTGAGCTCAGCTGAAGCTCGGAAATGACATGACTCAAGCTGTCCAATAGTATTCAGAGCATCCTTATGAATATGTGAGGGATGAATACTGGATCATACCGAGTATCATCCACACCTCCCCCTCAAATTAAACACAACAAAACTAACTTAGCTTCAGTGTCGTGATCGACAAACAAAAAGTCATGTGCATCACCACACCGTAAATAAATACATGCTGGTTTTTACTGAAAACCAGAGAAGCAGGAATTGTCATCCAACCTGTCCGTTCTTTTTTTTAAATAAAAACAATTAAGTTGCTGACAAAGTCGCGACAATAAAAAGACATTCAAACCTAACGCGTCAAATCAACCGTATGACAACAACAAAAAAACAAGAAAGAAATTAACATGACAAGATGAACAATCTTGAAAAAGAGACTGAGTGGTCACGTCCGCCCAGGCCCCGCGGGTTCCCCCCAATGAACCCCTGAACATTCCTTGGCCCAAAAAATACCATTCGGCTTCGTCCAAACGAGGAACGTTGGCTTCGTTCCCTTGGTTTTCGCTCCCTCTCCCAAACAAATTTATTTTTGTTTTTGCCACCTAACAAATATTTTCCGAAACAAGGGAAGGAAGCCGAAAAGGTTTGGACGCAACACTTGGCTTTTTTAAGTCCAATTAATTCCTCCCACATCAGAGGCAGTCCAGAGTAAAGTGTTGAGTAGTCTATTGCATGAGCGCCGCGTAGTCGACTGATGTGCTAAATCACAAAAGTCTTTGTACAAAACAAATACAGTAGAATAATAAGTTAGTAAACAATCATTTTTAAATTTTCAGTTAGTGTTTTTAGCCACTGATTTTTCACTAATTCCCATTCATGCATCTACATACTAATAATCGGTCTCGATAGAAGGAGGCTATGTCGGAAAGTTTCTCTTTTGGGCAGGGAGTAGGACTAGACGTGAACGGCCAAAAAATGCTGAAAAAGATCGCGGAAAAATAACGGGAGCTGTAAGATACAATAATAACATTTGAAGGAACACGTACACCGAACAGGTTTTACTCAAATACGCAACGATACGACACAATGAACACATGCAATATAAGCGATAATGTAAGTATAGGAACTAAACATGAGAAGGGAGGCTCTAAGGAGTGATACCATTGGCTTAAAAGGGTCATGTGATGCAGCAAAGAGTCGCGGGTAGAGTATTGGATTTGAAAGTAGACAAAGATGCAAATTAGGACAAAACAGAAAAGTCCAATATTTATATTTTCAAATATATATTATCAAAATTTGATAATTTGGCTACATCCCACCACACACTCCGCCGATAGCATCACTGAGCAGCTGTTAATATGCAGATAACTACGTTCTACAAAAAATGTTCAATCTTTTAACTTTGTATACTTTTAAATTAATTTTCTATGACGCAGCACTGACAGATAGAGAGAGAGAAAGTAATAGATAGAGAGAAAAAGAAGAAAGATTAACACAAGTTGTTCCTAATAAACATTCAACATGCTTCAACAGTTCGCTAAAAAAACCCTAATCAACAGAGAATTATTATTTTTTTTTTTTTTTATTTAATCTGGCTCTCGGAAAAAATAAAAATAAGCGCCCGTCCCTCCCTGATCTACAAATAACAACTTTGAACCAGGGTGGGAAGGTGGTTTCTATTTTCGGAGAGCCAGAGCCAGAGTCCGAAGGGCTTCATCAGGGTTGTCGGCGGTAGTCGGTCGTTGGAAAGGGCCAAACGGAGGAGCCAGTCAGGGATCTCAGGATGTGGTCATGGAAGATGGGTCGTTCCACATGGCCGCCACGTCTCTGAACCTGCAAGAGCATCATTGGAAGGTAAGGAATGATTTTTAGTTTTCTCAATTAAAAACTTGCAGTTCCTCAACCGTCCACTTAAGGCTGGCTCCAGAAGTGAGTCATTCTCCATGAGTGCCCATGTTAACTTCAACATACTGGACAATCCCTACATAGGTGAAGTAAGGTAATTAACACCTCGCACTGATGTTCACATCCACATCATGTTATGGAGCATTCAACCACGAAGGGACTCGAACCCTCAATCTTCTGATCCGAAGTCAGACGCCTTGTCCATTAGGCCACGTGGTCAATGAAAGGTTCATAAGAACTGCAATTCCTCAAACGCCACTTGAGGCTGGCTCCAGAAGTGAGTCAGTCTCCATAAGTCCCTATGTTTCCCGTTCCCCCCGTTCATGACAACTGTACTGAGGCTGAATTTATATACAACTCACCTGTTCAGATTATGTCAAGGCTTAAAGTTATGCAGGATTAACAACGTGACCGTTCTCTGGCTAAAGTTGGTATGAAACATCAACAACAACAATGGCAAACATAAATGCTTGCAGACAGATGGCTTGATGTTTTATGCTCATTAAAATTAGTGTTTTTGCAAGAACTTGACAAACTGAGAACAGCTAATTAGGCACTTTGCAGTTTCAAAACACAAAACTTTAACAAATGAGACTTTAGCAGCTGTCGCGCTCTGACCTTGCATTGATGAGGTACTGGGCCAGGCTGATGTTGGCGGGGGTCCCTGTGATGGTGATCTGGCGCTCCGATGACCCTTCCATGGCGTTAGCAATTTTGATCTGTGCCCCAGACATCTGACGGATCTCGTTGATTTTGGTTCCCTGGCGTCCGATTATGCAGCCTATTAGCTGGGAAGAAAATGGGGGGTTGACTTAGGATGGGCCACATTTTTAGATTCGACTGGACTCGCTGTGATGCAAGTCAGTGTCAGCCTTTAATACTTCTTCTTTTGGTCCAACAAGTCTTTTCCATTTAGGACATTCACTTTACAAACCCAACTGCCTTTGGCTACATTATATCTCTCAATAGTTGCAGCTGCACTGCTGTCAGACTGTATCACTGCAAAGGAAGCCATGTTAAACAATAACAAACTGGAGTTTCTGACATCGTGCTCTTGCAACGTTCGCAGATTTGTGTTTTTATAGTGACGTCTGACGAGTGTCGCGCTTTATTTCATTTGGTCTTTTTTTCTTTCGACTGACAGTGACAAATTAGCCACAAAACTGCTGAATAAGTGTTGATAATATTATCTTTAAATACTTGGTGCTGCTGAAGGCAAAAAAAAGCCAGTTATAATTTTAAAAAATGAACACCCCGTTAGTGTCATGGGGGAAATGAAAACATGTGATATACTCACATCATTGGGAATGGTGAGTTCATGAGTACTGGCCTGGTTACTGGCATCCAGACCTGCTGCTGAACACAGGAGGCAGATGGGAAAAGAGAGAGGAGGGAAGGAAGAGGACATAAAATAGAGTTTGGCACATCGAGGGAGCATTGATGAACGGTAGTCCTGGAGTTTTTTCATTCTCTGTCTATTGACCGATAGCATTTATGTGTCAGCCCAGAGCAGTGGATAACTTTAATACACTGACAGTGTGAGTTATTAAAACAATCTTTTAAAAAAAGAAGAGGATACTAAGGGAAAACCAAAGAAACCTCAACATCAACAAGAGCAGACCACCAGCAGGCCATGTCAATGGCAGTGCACCACAGAGACCATTAGGAGGAGAACGACGAGAAGAAGAAGAAGAGAAAGGACAGAGACAGGAAAAGGAAGAGAAAGAGAAATAAAAGGAGGAAGAGAATGTGTTTGTCTCTACAGGTAAAAACGAGAGAAGGAGCTTTGGTAAAGAGGGTCGTCGTGTAGGTGGGTACGTACCGGGGAAGGCAGGGGTGGTCTGTCCGAGGGGGGTAAAGGGGGTTTGCTGCATAGCCAACTGGTGGAGCTTGCTCAACTGCTGAGGGGGGGAGGAGGAGGACAGCAGAGCTATGAGGTCATCGTTAAAAAAAACACACACTCGCACACGCTCAGACGCACACACAGGTATATCCGAAATGCTACAAGAGTGAAGAGAGGATCCGAGGACGACAACGCAGACAGGTGAAGGACAAAGACCGAGAGAGAGACAGAAAGAAAGAAGCTCATAGAGGACTTGGCCTGAGTTATGTGACCATGTGCAGAGGGCGTATAGATGTGACCATCTGAGTTTATTTAAAGGAACATATTAGTTTCAGACCTTTGAGTTCATTTTAAAAAAACGGTCAAATTACTGTAAAATTTACTTCTCAGTCAAGGTTTTGTCAGGTTATTTTAGAGATTTTCCTTCAAAACACCTGCATATGTAATTATAGATCACTATTGTCGTTTTATATGAATTTGTACGGAATTTCATAAAGAAGAAAAATACTGTATAAATACTGTATTGTAATTTTTCAGTTGGAAAATGAGAAATAACTGTAATTTGTCATTTTAAGTACTTATAATAAGTTTGGTTGTTCATTTATAGATAATGTCTGTAACTTTACAGAGTTTTGTATAAAATTACAAAAAAAAACAAAAAACTACTGTAAAGATTTTGAGTTATTTCCCACAAATTCATGATTTTATTTACAGGGTTGCTTTAAAGTGACTATTTCACTGGATCATATTTCAAAGAGAAAATGTTTTCTGATTTTCTCTTTGGTGTCCTTCAGCTGCTCCCCCATAAACTCTCTGTGATTTACAGAGTTTCCTGGTGGACAGTGAAGTAAACTGCTGCCAACTGTAGCTGCTGTTAGCTCAGTTTGTTAGCCGGGCTGTGAGCTCCTCAGGGAATGCTTGACGGGGAGCGGAGCTGGTGTCATGCCAGAACTGGAGCTGGGCAAGTGGACAATGTAACCAGGCTCAGCAGCCTCTGTGGACATAATGAGAGAGGAGAGAAAGAAAGCGAGGCAAGAGTAGATCTGGGGCTGACTTTTAGTGGTTGGTGAGAGCTTGGTGAAATAACGGGTTGAAAGACTCTGAGCTGAGCTTCTGGACTAGTCAGTAATATCAGCTGGCTGCTATGGCTTGTGTTGTTGACCTTGCTTCATGTTTGGCTGTTAGCAGAGTTGTCGACCTCTGTCCATATTTACCACAGTGGGATCTCTCTCTGAAACTGGGGGCGCTAAAAAACAAATTTAACACATGAAGTTGCTTTAAAGGACCCGACCGCTTCTACTTCCAGCAACTGGATGAAAAATAACCCCACTCCCGGAAAAGAAAAAGGCAACATTGACGTGATGTCAGATTGAATAATGAAGTGAAAACAAAATGTCGATTTAGATTACCATCATTTGCTACCTTGGAGGTAGTCAATAAATGTCACAGTGAACTCCATAAGGACTTTATTTTTCTGTTAAAGTTACACCGACGAAACAAAGACCTTTTTATTCAGCATCTGCGGCAGTGAAGTGCTTTTATCAAGCATCAACCAATCTGCAAAATCTGGTAACTCCTTCAGGCCAAGCCCCATGAGGTTTGACGCCAAAACAAAGGGCAGGGAGTTAGAAAAGTTAGAAGATATAGGAGTTACGTGTCAGACAGAAAAAGCTGCATTAATATTAACAATTAATATTAATATGGGTGCAAAGAGAGCGAAGAGCCTGCGAGTCAAAGAGAGACATTTTGGATGCGATGGGGAGGAGTGCAGCCTGGACTGCCTCGAGGGGTGAGCACTCACATCTGGATGTGGGATGGCGTACTGTCCTTGAATGGTATAAGCCTGCGAACACGAGGAGAAGAGCTCATTGTTATCTTGTCACATCACGGGAACAACAATAAAACTGTAAGAAAAATGACATTTCTACAACTCAAGCACTTTAATTTATTTTTTAGCTATATTACAAGAGAGTCATGCACTATAGGCTTTCTGTCATGTTCTGCTACTATTCATCAATCAGATCCAGTTGAACTAAATCAATAAGGGACAACTCAGACAGTTGGGAGGTGACGGGGAAGAGGGTGAGAAGGAGAACCAGAGAGGAGCAATGTGACTTGGCCTGATGGATGTGTGATCTATAGAGGCCAGAACTGAGCTAAATTTCATTTTATCTGTCATGACAGCAACCAGAGGAGTGATGTATGTGCAAGTCCAACTGAGAATAGAGACTCAGATTTAAGTCTTAAAAGACCAAAACTGTTTTTTGTACCAGGCTGTAAACATGTTTATTTCTGCTGTGAAACATGGGGACTTATGGAGACTGACTCACTTCTGGAGCCAGCCTCAGGTGGACGTTTGAGGGACTGCAGTTCTTATGCACCTGTCAGTGACCACGTGGCCTAATGGACAAGGTGTCTGACTTCGGATCAGAAGATTGAGGGTTCAAGTCCCTTCGTGGTTGAATGCACAATCACATGATGTGGATGTATACATCAGGCCAAGGTGTTAATTACGTCACTTCAACTCTGTAGAGATTGTTGTTTCACTCAGCCCCAGCCTCAAGTGGACATATGCAGTTTTTGGCACATCACTTCACAGCCACGGAGGTTGCCACTTGGTGAATGTTGGTTAAATATTGAGATGAAGTTATACTTAATAAACATTCAACATTTCAAGAATTTAAGAATTTAACTAAATAAGTGAATTTCCCTGTTGTGGGAAGTGTTATCTTATATTATATGGATAATTTTCTTTGTCTTATGTGATAGTAAACTGAATATTTTGTGGTTTTTGGTGATTTTAATTGGATTTTTCCAACCTTAGTGCTTCTTAAGTAAAAGGGGAAATGTGAATATTGACTTTATTACCTTTATTAGAAACTCAGAGACAAGAACATTTTGTAATTGTTTATTTTTATCTGTAGACCAAAATATTAATTAATTGATAAACAACAAAATAAACAAAAGAATTGCACATGAAATATATATCTTATGAAATCAAACATAAGAGCTCTGAGTTGGAGTTTGGTTGATAAACAGTAAATTAAATAAAGTAAATAAAGTAGGTAAAATATTAAAAATTCAAATGTAAATATTGAATTTCTACTTTTATATGACAGTAAACTCTAAGTAAAGAACATCTTCTAATGTTTTCTGGAGACCAAAAGTTGAATTAATGATAAAATAACCAACAGATGAATAAAATTTGATATGTTAATGTTTTGTTCCTCCAGTCCACTAGTTGTCACCACTGAGGTTTACTTTTCTGTACAGCTTACCTGACACACCTGCTTCCCAGTGTTGCTGTGTTTACCTGTTGTTGTCCTGCTGTGTTTGTTTTTTTGTACACTATGACTGAATGAAGTCATTTTGTTGTTTCAGTTCTGTCAACTTCAAGTATAAAAGTTTGTTTTAGTTTCTTATTTAGATTTTTCAAGCAAAGTTGGAAGTTTTTGCTCTGTTTTTCAAAGAGGAATACAAAGATGTTCACACCGCCTCTGAAGGTAAGTTCCCCAAATAAATTCAATGCCATTTATCCCAGTTCTGGTTGGAGTGGCTGTGGGAGGTGGATGGAAAGTGAGGGCACATTAAACAGCAGTGATGGTGTCATGCTAGTAAGGGTCGATGGGTGGGGTCAGGGGGCGGGGTGGTGAGGAAAAGTGAGTAAAACCTGGTGCGACACTAACAGGCAGTGGCTGGTGCTGCAGTAAGAGGCTGAGGTTGGCTGTGGACGCCCCCAGTGGGTCTGCTCTTACCTGGCCACCTGAAAAAATGACAGGGGTGGAGGCAGGCTTGGGGCGGTAGGGGATGGTGGCACCTTTCGGTGGGGACTGAGGAGAGCAAAAGGAGGGAGAGAGTGAGGGGAGGAAGAAGAAGAAGAAGAAGAGTGAGACGTGGAGAGAGTGTTAGAGCAGAAAGAAAGAAAAGAAAAGTTGCAAAAAGTGAGACCAAGAGGGACGGTGCCGTAGGGAAGACGACCTGTGACACACAAAAGTGCTCTTCACTGTGTGCTCATGCTGACATAACACGCCAGAATCGTGGTTCAGTGCACAACTAAACTTGGATGTACCTGAAACATCACTTTCAACTGGATAATGATGACTCTACATACTGTATTATTTTAAAAATATCTTTCCACTAGAGACTTACAGTCATGTCACATATGTCCTAGTATCCATGGCTGGTGCCACCATGAAGGCCCAATGGAGAACTGGCTGTGCAGATAATTAATTATTGAGATTATTGGTGCAAGAAAAAGAGAGACAACTACAAAGTGTGTAGCGGGTTTGATCTAAAGCATTGAGGGAAGTCAGCTGAACAAAACAAATGCAAGACAGTCCGGTAAATCTGAATTTGGACATGTGCCTACAAGCTTCTGCTCAATTTAGCTCGCTGGGAATCCAAATATGTTTGCAGCTGCGTATCTTAGCTTTCCAGGTTTGCAAGCGTCAAAACATTCACAAAAAAAAAATTTAAAGTTATGACATGATATTATCAGATGTTGAGCAGCAGCTGTGTTAAAGTTATAACCTTCAAGTTTGAGACATTTTAGTGGCAGAGTCTGCCACAGCGTTGCCAAACTCTGTGGTGCAGGTTGCTACGCTCTTAATCCTGCATAACTTTAAGCCTTAATATAATGTGAACAGGTGAGTTGTATATAAATTCACCCTCAGTACAGTTGTCATGAACGGGGAAATTAGCTACAGAGACCAAAACTGTTTTTTGTACCAGGCTGTAAACATGTTTATTTCTGCTGTGAAACATGGGGACTTTTGGAGACTGACTCACTGCTGGAGCCAGCCTCAAGTGGACGTTTGAGGAACTGCAGTTTTGAAACTGTTAATAAAACTGTGACAGCAATGTAAATGTGCACCAGTGCCTTTAAATAGCTCCTCAAGTTGTTTTAATAACCACAAGTGATGGAGGGTTAAAGGTTATAACTTTAAACACATGTATCTTACATTTTATATCTCATTCATTCCTTCATATCTTTTTCCCCTCTCCCTTCCCTGATTGTACCTCAAGCATCACCACACATATCTGTTTGACACACTGGATGATGGCTTCGGGGGCGCCTGAGATCGTCACCGCTCGCTCGGTGGAGTTGGGGAGCATGTCGCCTGCAACCTGGACCTGAGCTCCCGTGGACTAAAAGGTTAAGAGAATATTAAATTATACATAAAATGTGTGATTCTCAAGAAAAATCATGTGTGAAATACATTTTTCAAACGGATACCAGATTGCTCTGAGGGATTACGCAGGGCTTAAAGTTTACACGGAAACTGTAAGAACCATAAATATGGGATTTAGAAAGAGATTTGCAACATCTCATGGCTGCACAAATTACAAGGAAGTCTTCTGGTTGGTGCACATGTCTTCTAAAATATCATATTTACAGAGACGGCTGGTATTGTGTAAGAGTTTTTACCTCTCTCATTTCTTTGATTTTGGAGCCTCCTTTGCCGATGAGCGAGCCGCACTGACTGGCCGGGACGACGAGCCTCAGGGTTACAGGGGGTTTACTGGTGGCTGGACTGTTGCTCATAGAGTTGATTATATCCTGAGGAGAAGGAGGACGAGGTTTTATCAGACGAGGGGTGATGGCTTTGTAGAAATGCACCATCGTGCATCAGTAGAAACTGTTGGTGATGCTCTACATTATTTTTTTAAGCAGAAAATTACGTTTAAAGTGGCATCAATGACATATTCGACATCAATATTTTGCTGAAATATCGACTCTGCAGATTCGCACAGGTCTCTCTCTCTGTTGTGTCTTTTGCACGCTCGAGGCGTCCTGATACACCCAAATCAAAACACAGTACTGGCCCACTTTCAAAGGGTGCTGCAAGGTTAGATCAGCACATTTGTGTCCTATATACCGCAGCCAAACCTGCTTTGTATTCCATTCGAATACGAGAGCAGACACTAAAGCGCGGCGGTGGATACTTCCCTCCACCCGTGTGCCTGTGCAACGTAGTGAAACCTGTAAACACAGACTTGTTGTACCTCCTCAAACTTGTAGGCTATCATGGCAAAGGCCTTGAAAATAGCATCTGTCGGCCCGGTGATGGTGACTATCCGCTCGGGGCAGTTCCCCTCTGAGATGTTGATACGAGCACCGCTCTGAAAAAGTAACAAAAAGTACATGATTATGAGATTAAAACACAGATTAAGAGTGTTACCAATACTGGATTATGTGCAGAAAAGTTCTACATACATCTTCACGCATTTTCTTCACCGTTTCTCCTTTCTGGAAGTGAAGAAACAGAATATTAATTTGATGTTTTGTGTGTTTCCCGCAGCTGTTTTGATGCTTTACATGCTCTGTTTGTTGTGTTTGTGATAAATACCTTTCCTATGATGCTTCCAACTTCCTGCAGAGACACAAAAAGAAACAATCTTGGGTGTTTTGGTGCCACCGGCGACCTTGAAATGATTTTCTTTGGACAGATAATTGGAAACCAAACCAGCCTCACAGAACAGAAAATTAAATCTTCTGCGTGTTTATTTCGTACCTTGCCGTGCATCAGCAGCCTGATGGTGAGGGTCACATTCAGTCCACCTTCTGATTGGACCTTGATGGGCTCCATGTCGGGATTGGATGTGAAGGAAAGGGGCTTGGTCACGTGAGAGAGGAGTTCAAGGGCCAACACGAGTGTGATGGTGGAGTCAGCCAACCGGTCACCTGGCGGACCAAAGACATTATGATTATTGAAATTTGGACAGTTTGCTGGCTGAGGCACTTTTGTTTGTCGTCAGGGATGAAATATATTCTTTTTAGCTTTTTAGTCACATGTTGCTGGATGACATGTTAATTTTTGGGGGAGCAGGATGAGTGGAAGTGTGACTAAAGAGCTTTTTGTTTTACAGAAGGAAGAAAAAAAGGGGATTAGAACGAAGCTGGGGATTGTCCCAGAACCCCTCAGGGGCCCTGAAAGCTCCTGGTTTGAAGCTTGTGCACATGCATAAACGAAAGGATGAGGCTGGTTGTACTCTTTTTGCATAAAGATTTGTTGGGACTATTTTCTGATGTGGATTAATTTGGTGTTCTTGAGTGTTTACGGCAGCAGGATGGTGTCGTTTTTAGACAGCAGTACAGCTGTAATACACAGAGGAATCATCACTTTTCTTAATAAATATGCAAAATATTCCCTTAAAAATTTGTTTTAGGGACTTTATTTTGTAAAAAAAAAATGTTTATGGTAAAAAACTGGCAGCTGAATTTTACCGTAATAAATACTAATCTAATTTACAGTAAAAGGATATTAGTACTGCTGATTTCACATTTAAAGTTGGTGTTTTATTCCATATTTCTGTAGATTTTACGGTGAAAAAGTGCCAAACCATAACAGCAAAAGACCGTAAAGTATGCCATTAAATATCATACAGTGTTTTACTGTAAAATTAACAATCACTAATTAATAATTCTGTATAAATACCCTTAAAATGTTGTATAAATAAAGGTTTTATCATATTTTTGCTTATGCATGGCATATTTTACAGTCTTTTACTGTCATGGTATGAAATCACAGCAAACAGTGCCATAAATACACAGACCAACAACATAAAAGTCATTGTAGGACGTGAAGGTCTTTGGTCTTTGTTTCCACAACAGAAATTTAGGTCAGCATATGTCTCTTCAGTCCCGAGATGAGCCATCGAACGTGGAGCACCATATTTATTTTTATCGGGCCTGTTTCAGCTGGAAGGCGTCTAATTCTGGCTGACAAGTCATGTAATGACTCAAGGCTTCAGTTACAAAGAGCGAGCACAGGATGGCGCTGCAGTCCTGACAGTGGATCCAAACACTTCCTGCACTGATTTGTGCCCAGGAGTTCACATTTAAAACTTTTCTGTCCATGAATCAGACACAAATCTGCTGTGAGGTTACTAAATTTGAACAAACAATCCTTATAATAGTTAAATTAATGACTGTAGATTATCAACTTATGAAAAATGAATGTAGATAAGTTATTTAAGTCATTTAAACACAAAAGTAATAGAAAATATTGATGATTTTCTTTGTTTTAACACAAAAATCACCACAAACCTTCAAATTTAATGCCACAGAGACAGTTTTCTCCTTTATTAATTATAAATCAAATACAGAGAGAAACATCTGCAGCACTTAATATGAGTTCAATAATATTTATTTTCTTTTTTCTGACACGCTTCAGTCGATACATGGAGAGAAAATCTCCTGAAGCTGCTGACCTTGACTGAAAAGACAGATAAAGTCATCGCCTGCCAATCAGACGCTTTGTTGCTATGTGGAAACTGACTTCTTCCCTTGTGTGGTCGCTAATTAGCTGCTGGAAATCAGTTCAATCAAGTCTCAACATGATTGAACCCGGTCGAGCAAAATCCATGAACTAATCGGACAAACTTGCATCAGTTACGTTAGAGGAGTCTAATTTATCAGCATGAACACATCACACAGCAGGGAAACACTTAAAAACATCCAGCAAGCAGTTTTATAATGTTTTAAACAAGATGTCTGACCTCTCAGCGTCACATTACTTAAAGCTAAAGGACAAAATGCGACACAAGTTTGGGAATATTCTCTTTTTTCTTAACAGCAAAGAAGTTTTTCAAACCGTTATTTATATTTTTACTGCAGACAAAGAAATTCTGTTTTACTCTCTTGAGTTTAATGTACAGCTGCAATTTATCGATTAATCTGCCAATTAATTTTTTTTTCATATGATCTAATCCTTTTTTTCTGTCTATGAGATGTTAAAAACATAAAAGAGGAAGAGCCTGCGTTCAAACCAACGTCTTCCAGTGTCTCACTTTGTCTGACAAACAAACATTTATTCAGTTTGTTTGAATATAAAATAAACTCCCACTTCTGACCAACATTTGAAAATATTGTTAGTTTATTCTGATAGAACGTGAAGAAAAACACCAAAAAACGTTTTAAAAACTGCATTATATTTCAATTTCCTGCATGTTTCTGTTTGTATTTGTGTGTATAAGAAGTAAAATGATGTGTTTTACAACCTTGAGAAATATTCACTCACTCAATCACAAAAGATTTGATTATTTTAATGTGTTTTTTCTTCTAGTTTGGGCTCCTGTGAGTTTTTTTCTTGGGGTATTGTGGTTTAAAAGGTGCAAATCAAAGACAAAACAGTCGCTGATTGCAGTTAATTGACTAACTGTTTGAGCTCTTGTTGCTATTTATTAATATAAATCTAAATGTGACCGTACTGTACGACGGCACCATCGTTCCTCCTCTAATCTACGAGCTGAGATGGGGAGGATGTCTTGGTCGGAGGCCACGGGAGGTTCGACAGATAACGACAGGGATTCAGTTGCCAGCTGTCTCTCCAATCTCCCAGAGGAGACCAGATTACATAAAAAGCCTTAATCCGGGTTTAAGACCGAGCCAGCGGTGCAGGTTCTCTGCAGAGTTCAGGGGGGATTGCCGAGGATTCAGGCTAACGTTGGCGATTTCTTTTTAAAGTTGACTTGCACTTCTTTCCTGCAATCCTGCACAATAACACGCTCCGGTCCTGTGATTCAGACGCACAGACTGTACATTTAGGTCAACAGAAACGAGCCTCGGAGACGAACGGGGTCAGCGTTTGAACAGTCGTCCTCGCAGACTGTATTTTGCTCATACGTCCTGTAGCATAATAGAATTAGGTCAAGGCCCCGTGAATCATTTGCCCCAATGGGCTAAAACCTTCCAGCACTTTTTAAATTTTATTTTAAGGTTTAAATTTCTCCACATCCACCTAAAAGCTCATTTTTTAACTTAATTTCATGCGTGCTCTGCGGCCGCGTGCGTTGATTTTGTTAATCAGGCAGGAAGTTGGGGTGTGGGGGTGAAACGAGAAGCGCACAGAGGGATGGAGGGAATTTTTCATGACATCTGACGGGGAAAGTGGGTCATGCTCGGTGTTGCAGTGCTGCTAGCCTCCTCCTCCTTTATGGCGGCTATTGAATTAATCACGCTTTACGCTCGGCTGGACAACGCGCTGCACAAACTGGCTCCCCCGCCTCCTCCATCCCTTTGCCTCCCTTCGTCTGTTCGGCGTTCGCCACAGAAAAGATTCGTGCATTGCACTTGAAGAACTTGAGTCTTTATGTACTCCTGACAATGAGGAGATGCTGCTCTTATGTGCAACCACTGGGGTGTAAACGATGCAAGGACAAAAAGTTATGAGGGTATTTGATGTGAAAGTGGATTTTTAAACTATCCAACCTCAGTGCACACTGACGCTGTTAGATTCCTCAAGTTTAAATATGTAAAAAATCTGTATTAAGTTGGATTAAATGTTTTTTTATTCTCTCAACTCGACAGGAAGGAGGCAGCGATTGCCACAGTTATGAAAACATCTTATTACAGCGCTCGCTGCCCTCTTCCTCCTCTTCCTCCTCTTCCTCCTCTTCCTCCTCTTCCTCCTCTTCCTCTGCCCGCACAGTGAAGTGATCATCAACTTGATTTGACCCCTTTGACATGAAGCTTGGAGAAAGAAAACTGCAGCGTGCACCTCAGAGAATATCGAGAATAAAAACGAGATGAAGACGTGTTTCTTTGAAACGCCGTTGCTTAGCCCATTGTTTTGGTTTTAAGATGTGACGATGTCACATTTTTATAGATTTTAGAAGCAGGAAACAAATCTATCCCCTTTTCTACAAAATGTTTGTTAATTCATGCAAAAGCTGCTGCTGTTTGAAGAGATAAATGATCAATGGAGTGACTTTATGAATCAGTTTTATGTCTAAGTTTATATTTAGGGATGTTTTTATGTGTTTATGGCTCAAACAAAGTACAGTATGTTTCTGTAGTTTGATCTGAAACTACAAATATGAGATCAGACGATGCAAAATGTTGACTTAAACCCCATAAATTTCCATTTCTGTGCATGTTTTTGCTGATTTTTACTGAAAGATATCCCATATTTTGGTACTTATTGCACCTTTTTGGTTAAAATCAGAGCAGTTATTCCATGAAATCCTCCTCCAGGTGGGTTTAGACAATTATATGAGGCAAAAACCCCCCCGCAAATTTCCATTTTTGTGCTGATTTTACACATTTTTACTAAAAAGTTCCCATATTTTGGACTGAAACTGCAAATATCAGATACTTTATGCAGATAATGACCAGTTATT
Organism: Collichthys lucidus; assembly: GCA_004119915.2. NCBI lineage: Eukaryota > Metazoa > Chordata > Actinopteri > Sciaenidae > Collichthys > Collichthys lucidus. The sequence goes on along the minus strand of CM014078.1, from coordinate 33,654,834 downwards.
TCATCAAATCCTTATCTGGGTAGGTTTAGATGATCATATAATGCAAAATATTGACTTAAACCCCCAAAACTATGATGAAAAATAGAGAATTGTCACTTTTTGTGCATGTTTTTGCACGTTGTTATGCGTGAGAAGAGTAGAGACTCAGTGAGTTCATATGCAGTTTTGTAATTGATTGTTTTGCAGCATGTAACTCATTTGAAAACAAGTTTTCAGCACAGATACTGTCAATAAAACAGCTCACAGACAGACAGACAGAGACAGACATCTGAAAATCCTGTAAAGAAAATCATTAAATGGACGACCGGCCGGTCTAATCTAGGCCAAAGCCTCCCGTCATCTGTTCCGTCCTAATCCACGTATCTACAGATATGTCGTTATGACGTTTTGATATAAAACCCTCCATGATTGTACGATAGAGCATGAGCCGAAGCCAAATACATCTGCAGCTTCATTTGTAGTAATGCTGAACAATTAATGGACAAAAACAGGAGTCTGCAGGGAAAACGTTGAAGAGAAGAAATGTGTCTTGTGCCTCACTGCCTCTTAAATTTGTGAATTCTATTGAAAAGAAGGATGCAAAGTCATGTAAACTCACTAAATTTGCTGTTTTAATTGTCACATTTCATTCTTAAAGTGCCAGTTTGGAGGAGAGCCAGCGGAGGGATTCTGCTAAGCAGACGTGCCCTTAAATCTTAATGAATCCCAAGCTAAGTTCATCTGCAGTATTCACATTATTCGAGAAGGCGTCCAACTCTGAGCTCTTTGACCTTTAACTGCTGACTTTAAACTCTGGAGATGTTGAATGTTAAGCCCCTAAAATATCTTAAAGTGACATGAATTGAGTTAGCTCGAGTGCAGTTTGCTCGTTTTCCAGTGAAGCGTGGTGACTCAGAAAGTTCAGGAGGACACGTTTCGGTTCGAAGCAGCTCGAGGGAAGGTCGTTTTCAAGGTGAACTGTGCACAACGATCAAACATCGACTTTAGCTGAGAGAAAATGGTACAAAATGCAAAGATAGTTTCTTTAGATTTGCCATCCCAGACACTGTTAGAGTACCAAACTGTACAGCACGTCGTAAATGCAGTCAACCAACTCAACCGTGCGAATACTTGTAATGTATCTAATATGTTCGACGCGTGCACGTGTTTGTGCTCCAGTTAAGGCCGAACAAAAGGGAAATTAGCACACATGTAGGGCAACAGAGGGGGATCCATATGTTTTCATGAGATCTCCGTTCCGCATGGAGGAACTTCTCACTTTCAACTCAGTCCGGACGGCAAAATCCTCCTTGAGACAAAGTTTGTGACAGGACGGAAGCAACAGGGACGATAAATAATTGCTGGCGTTTGGTCGCTCCTGTCAGAAACAGTAACCGTAGAAGAAATGGAGAGGGAGTCCTGAGGATTTCGCCTTCAGTTTACTGGTATATGAGCAGCTCTTGTCTCGTCTGGCTCAGGCTTTTGTTGTATGTGGCGGTGTAGAGGTGGGAGGGGGGGGTCGGCGTCTACCCCATCGGCTTTCCTATACGCCGCTATGACAGTGCTCTCAAGAGCTGTCAGCCCACATCAGCAGCCCAGCGTCCTGATAGCTCAGTCTAAATCACAATCAAAACTCTGGCCACCACATCCTCACTACGACCGGTCAAATCGGAGAACGCAACGATTCACCAAGTAGCTCTAAAAGTCCCTCACAGGGTGCTACGTGTTGGCTTAAAGGGAGGGTGGGGGTTCCAGTGTGAAAGGGCTTCACAGTGCAGGCACACCATGTTGTTGCCGTGGATGCGGCGCTAAGAGCCGAGTGCTAAAGTCGGCCATTTTAGATTTGCCACGGTTTGTAACGTGAGATCACTGCTTGTCACAAAGTCATGGCTTCCATACGTCGAGCTATCGCCGTGCAGTCATGCAGAGCGTCCCCCTTTGATTTCTGATCGTTCCTTCACTCCTCTACCCACTACAAGACTTTCACTGTTGATTTTTATTTTTTTTACCCAAACAAAGGAGTTATTCATCGCCGTGTTTCATCTCGAATAGCTTTTGAGGTAATGACGACTGGCATCTTTGGCCGAGAATAAGGCCGTCAGCAGCAGCGTTAATATCAGGGTGACGATAATTGGAATAATGATCTTCGGTGGGGGCGACTGATGTATCAATTCCACTTATCAATCATACAGTGAAAAAGATCAGTTCGGCTTCATGGTTAAAAGATAAACAGCAGTTCTTGTGTTCGTCATTCAAAGGGGTAATTCTTAACAATAAAACCGCTCATGCTTGAACCAAAGACGAGACAATGAACACCCAAACGGGGATAATCAAGAGACCCCTGAAAGCGGAATCGACTGACCGTAAAATTGACAATTCTCTTGGGAAAACCAAAATATTTCCACATTGCGTGAAGTCGCTTTATTTAAACTTCCGAAAATGTTAACTTCAAATAACCGAATTAGATAACGAGTCAATAAGTCCTACAGCTCGTCACCAGGATAATGATTATTCTTGACTGTTGGTAAGTTATCAAGTTAATTAATTATTGAAGGGCATTACCCAACACAGCATGGACTTCATGCCAGTTTCCAACCTTTTAGAAGTCCGGAAACCTTGTGTATTTTTTAAAAAAATAAGAAAATAAATCATGCATTTGAATACTGCATTTTGGGAAAAAATTTTAAAACACTCCTTGAGCTGAGATTTACCAAATGATTCTACACAAGAGCCATAAAAATGTGAGTTTACCTTTACGTAGCGCAGGATACTGTAGATGACGACCACTTTCGGCGTTGCAAGATTAAAAATCGCAAAGGGAAAATGATTTTTTTTTCCTCTTCCTTTTGCTCTGCCCAGGAAAAACTCTGGCACCCTATTGGTCTAAACCACAAGGTCACATGAGCGACCAGAGGAACATGTGACCGTTCTCGAAATTATATGATAAAAGGAAAGCGACTGGCATCCTCACTGAGCGCAGTTTTTGTTGCTGCGATGCGATACCACTGTTTGGTGTCAAGTGTAAATAGGCCGTATGATGAAGGCGTAATCTGGGTGACCATCACCCACCGCCCTATCAGACCCCCACCCTTCATCAGCTGCAACAAAAAGGGGGCATGCCCAGTGAGGCGGGCATCATGGGGGCATGTCTGAATCAGAAGTAGCCTCCAGGGCGCTCGTCTATCCCAGGGCAGGGTCGAACACCCCTGAATCCACCAAGCCATCGTCCTTGTCATTGTTGATATCAATCGACAGAAAAATAACCCAGATTCTCGTTCAAATAAGATTCATAACGCACTTCAGCATCACTCAGGACAGTTTGGGAACTTTTTATGGGGCTTGATGCAACTCAAAGAAGAACTAGAGGTCAAAGCAAACACACTTAGACATGAACACAAACCCCAACAGTGCACAAACACCGTGACATGCTTTTTAATCTGCTTCTGCGTGTGGGTCTGTATCTGTGTGTGTCTGTCTAGTTGAGTGTGTATGTGCAGAATTACAGAGCTTTGGAAGCATCCCATCCAGATTTTCCAATCCAGCACAAATCCAACCCTCATGTCAGATGGACAGTTGTGTGCAGGGCTTTAATCTGACATTATTAGGGTTGGACGACAGCAGCAGAGCGTTTAAGGGAGCTGCCAGGGAAAAGCAAACAGTGGGATTGTGCTGTCTGGATTAGGGGCAATGCAGACAATGAAGAACGTGTTCCCCATCATTACGAATTGTTTTTTATTGAGCACAGATGCTCCCCATGCAAAATCCAGCGTTAGTCCTGCATGAAACAAAATAAAGGCTCGGAAGTAAGTCTTTTAATATTTGCACCTACGCAACACGGAAATGGTAACCGTGCCTTCACCTAACCACCCGACTGTAAAATGGCCCATGGGATGAACTACAAATAGAGCATTAAATTTGCTCCACATTGAATCATAAAAGGAAGAGTGCGCGGGGTAAAATAGAGCGCCACGTCAGAGGAAATCTGATTTATACTCGAACCCTCAAAACACAAAAATACAAAGACCGGTGGCAGCGCCGGACAAAACTAGTTTACATAATATTTTTGTATAATTGAGTAAATCCTCGTTACTGCTAAATGCACTCAGTCCTTTGAGAAATGACATTTAATCTGTCAAAAGTTGTTTGATGGAGCAGTATTAATGGCTTAGAGGGTCATAATATCTGAGACTTTAAATAATTCTCTGCAGAATAAATCAACAGTATCAGGCTAAAACCGAAAAAAATAATGATGGTCGTCGTTCTCACTTAGGCATTTTTAACAAAGCACTTCTTCGGGTCAAAGGTTAATCTGCTTACCGGTGAAGATGTGGGGAGAGGAGGTGCAGTCTGGGAGTTTAGGACCAAGATGGCAGATGATGGGCACACTAAAGGCTTGGGCAGCACCCACGGCCCTATAAGTTGACGAATGCCCCCGCCCATGGCCTCCAGCAAGGTGATGAACCTAGGCTGATCCAACATGCACCGCACTCCACCGTTACCAACCCATCCCCTTCCAGAGCTTGTCCTCATAGACACCCATGTGTCCTATCAGTGTGCCAGGGTCCTAATGGAGGCAGACGGGCGTGAAGGAGAGTGTGAGGGAGATCACAGCGATAGTCAATCCAACTGATTGTTGATGGATGCAGGAGAGTGGCGACCAAAGGGGGCTCAGTTGACCCCATTTGTACCATGTAGTGTATTAAAATTCCCACTGTATGGACTTTTTTTAGGTGTTTCCATGTGTTGTCTTGTAAAACTCTACTTAGAATTAGTAAGTGACTGAATTATGTATGTAAGAGACGGATGGGTCAAATTGGCTTTGAGCTATAACTTTCCTCTGCAGTCGATATTGATTTTCCATGAGAAACCAGCAGCGTGTCACCATTAGTTGTAACAGAACAGCCAACTTAGTCTGTATCAGTCCAAAACAATTCATATGAATTGTTTTTGCTGGGTTTCAGAGCCTTTTTATTTAATTCAAGTCAGATGTTGTCAAGGTTTCCTGATGTCCAGTTTGAAACCCAAGGCTAAACACCTCTTCTATGCTGACGATACTTGATATTATATTTCTGATAAACTAACTTTGTGCCTTTGTTCCCTCGTACCACATCCAGTTTGGAGTTTGTTTTCTCATTGAAGGTGTTAGTTTCTCTTTCTTGGACTATAATTTAGCTGTTGGAAACCATTTGGAGGTTGTAACTGTGATTAATGGCTGTTTAAATACGCTTGACTTGGACCACAGAAGGTGATAATTCTCTGTTTGGGTTTGATCTTCATTTGTGCATTGTGCCAGAAAATTGATGCGTGCATTTGTAAAACATTGAAGCATTTGCAGTCTTAATGAAAACTGCACACTGTTGTATACTGCTGATGGGATTTCAGTACTTCAGTACTTGGACAAATTAAAATTGGTGCAAGAGGATTTAAATTCATCCTGTTGAGGACCAAATGTGCATTTCATCAAATAGTTGTTGAGACATTTAATTTTGGATCAAGGTGGTGGACTGACCAGCCAACAGACAGACCTACTTTGCCTCTGTAAATGATTAATAGATGCCTTATGGTGCTCTTAATATCCATTATTTCTAAATATTTTTTGTAAGCCATGCTGTAAAAAAATGTGTGAAACTATACAGAAGGCTCTGCAGGTAACGAGGATTCAGATATGGCAGAATATGATGGGAAAATTAGTGTACAAGGTAAGAAACCTATACTTAAACATAAATCAATCTAATCTCAGATAAAAAGTCAAAGCCCCTTTGAACCCTTTCCCGTTTGATGATGTCTAACCATCTTTTACGTTGAGAGTTTATCCCCGATAGCCATAACTGAGGCACTCTCTTGTGTTGTAGGAACAATAAAGCTCCCGTAAGTGTTCAGCGTGCTCTAAAAGCCTTCGCCCACAACTCTAAAGCTGCTATACACAAAGCAACTCCATGTTCCCTAATGGAAAATATCGCCTGACCCTCTCCACTGTTGGTCAATGCAGCCAGTAATGGGTACACATAGCCTCCAGGCAAAAAAACGATGATGAATAGACTTCTGTTTGGTGAGGAACTTTGACTGTGTCTGACTCCTCTGGGCTTAAACACTTTGTTCTTGCTTTGCTAGTGTACAAAGAAAGAAATATACTGTACAACGTAGATGGAGTGTACAAGGCACAATAACATTTATATGTGAGAAAGTTTAGTTCTTGAAGGACAACCAAAGAAAGCACGACACATAGAGGGAAACTGAGTCACGGAGGGATGCTGTATTTTCCATGTTAATCCTACAAGCTGTGTTGTAAAGGGAGATAAATGAAATATTAACCTTGACTTTGAAAAGGAACACTGGTTTGTACCTGGTCTAATAATAGTTATTCCACTGAAAACAAACCTAGTTTTCCTGTTAGTGTTTACCTTTGACCTCACCTTTCTTATGAAGCTTTCTAAAGACCCAACAAGCAGCTTCATGCAGGTTTTAGCCATTGTTAGCTTAACATTTTGGGTTTCTTGGCCCACAACCAGATTCTCTGGCTCAGTGTCTTGGCTCTCACCAAACCTCTTCCCATTTAAGAGCATAGGCAGCTTATATTACTTACTAGTCCAACAGCAAGAAGCCCAGCTCAGCGTCTCTCGTTTTCACCAACGTCTAAAAGTCAGTCCCAGATTTACTCTTGTCTGGCAGCTTCTTGCTTGAACACTGTTTCCTTCTCTCTATTAGCTTTCTCCGTCAGCATCCTTTTTGGTCTCTTTCTCCGCTGCCATTATGTCCATAGAGGCTGCTGAGCTCCGGCTCCGGTTCTGGCACGACACCAGCTCTGTTTCCCGCCAGGATTCCCCTGCACCTGTTATTTTATAAGTAGAAAAGTTACACGATGCTGTTTTAAATCAGTCCTCATCTGTGAGGTGTGTAAATAGACAACAATGCTAACTGTGACCCACAGGATGATAATTTGTGTTGTGATTGCAGCTTGTTTCTGCTGCCCCCAAGGGTCCAAAAAGTGTTACTGCAGATTTATAATGAAATTCAAGTCGATTGGAGATGCAACCCTCAAACTGAATCAGTTATCTTCAGTTTAAAGGTAGATTTAATTGCCTCGTCATTGCCTATCACAACCTCCAGACTCCTTTGTATAAATCTAAAAATTTTAAAATCTTGCGTGCAACTGGGAAGGACTAGAAAATTTCTTAAACTCGTCAGGCATAAAGAGAGTGGTGACGTTATTTTCAGCTGAGAATGACGCACATTTGAATACTTCAGAACAGCAAACCAAAGCTGCAATCTTGAATGTTGGCAGCTTTAAATGACGCCATGTGGGAGCTCGTTTTTAGTTTCAGACTGGGGAAAATCAAGCTGGAGGCCCTTGGACACTGTTTTTGCAACCCTAGTTTATAAGTCAAGCTGATGAAACTGTTGCATTTGACTTGTTTGGTTTTAATAAAACCACAGTTTCGTTTTCGTTACATTTTCAGTCTGTTTTGTCCCTATGTAAACATGCAGAGGTGTTGAATCTTTCTCAGGCTTCAATCCAAGGATTACCTTGTTGGTAATACAGGACAGAACATTGCTATCGAGTCACAACAAATACTGTACGCCGGAAATCTATTTTAATCAACACAATGTATTGACACGTGGGCTCCCCTGGAACAATCCCGATAGGATTTAGACTCGTGCAATGCAATGAGATCTGACATGTTAAGATGCCGGGCACATACAGCTGTGAAATCAGATGAGGGTGATGAGCAGGGCAACCATGTGCTGAACCACAGGGATATGAGCCAGGGAATTATGGGTACGGTAACTGCAGGGCACACAGTGCAAGTATACACATCTGGGATGGAGATGATTAACAACACAGGTCTGACGATGATCGGGTGACGGATAAATCGATGCACAGATGGATGTATATGAACTCATAAGCGAATGGATGACTGCTGCATTGCAGTGGCAGAGCAAACCATTTTCTTAGCCCGTCCAAAGAGTGCAGTGATAGAAATTGGACCTGACCATGCCAGAGGCTGGAGACGAGACGCGCTCGCACACACATGGAGGAACATCACTGAACCTCAGAAGGACAGTTCTTGACGCAAGCAAAGTTAGAGGGCCCGAACACTCGAGACAACCTCAGGGGCCTCGAGTGGAAGTGGAGTCGACCGGAGCAGCCAGACTGCATTTATTAAATATTTAAGAGCTGCAGATGAACTGTCCGTTTATACAGTAGACATACAGTTTATGTGGCATCAATATTTAAATGATGGAGTGATGACAGAAAGATGAAAATTAGCAGGTTATATGGTTGCAACTCATATTTTTTTTGTTGAAATTATCCAATAATGTTCTATAAAACTTATTCCCAGAATCCAAACGTACAACTTTAAACTGCTTTGTCCAAACACACTAAAATTGAAGAATCATCACAATAGTAGAGCTGCAGCAATAGTTTTCATTATTAAACAATCTGTCGATCACTGCCTAAAGTGGCGTCCTCAAATGTCTTATATTGTCTAGTGCCAATTGTCTTGAGAAACAGCTCAAATCATCAATCAACAATGTTTCCTGTGTGGCCACCATCTTTCCCAAACCTGACCGATCTGAAAACCTTATGAACCATTTTTAGCCATGCTCGTTGGCCGACTGTAGGTTAGTCTACCACTTGGCACCAGACTGAAATATCCCAACAACTTTTTTTATTGATTGCCACACAGACGTCATCATGAATCCGACCCATGTTGGTGATCCGCTGACGCTTCTTCTGGTGCCATCATGGGGGTTAATATTTGTAGTTTTCAGTATTTAATTTAAATTTAATTTTATTTACATAGCGCCAAATCATAACAGAAGTTATCTCATGACACTTTCCATATTAAAACCGTACATGGTACTGGTAGATGAACCGGTGACAGGATCATGGGCGACTGAGCGTTCCCCATATGTTCCTCTGACTTGGGCACATGGCAATAGGATGCACAAGCTGGCGGAGGCAGTGTGATGCTTTGGTCCATGTTCTTCTGGGAAACCATGGGTCCTTTCATGTGGATGTTGCTTTGACACCTACCTAAGCATTGTAGCAGAATACCCTTTCATGACGCTGAGCATCTGTGGGATCTAGTGGAGTCCATGCTTCGATGGGTCAGGGCTGTTTTGGTGGCAAAAGTGTGACATACACGTTATTAGGCAGGTGGTCTGAATGTTATGGCTGATATAAAAAAAGAATCTGAAGGATGTAATAGATCAATACAGTATAATAATAATAATCAAAGCCTAACTGAGGCACTTGTAACAGTCTGGACTGGTTTCAAGTTTTACAGCACTCCACAGCTCCAAATTAATAAACGTCAGGAAAAGTGTTAACCCGCTGGATTTTCTTATAATTGGATGTTGAATTTTCCGAGATAAAGCAATCATTTTTTTGGCTGCAGCTCCTCCGTTTTCAAGATGATGGATTAAGTGCTGATACATCTTGTCTCCGAGCTTGTTGCTAAGCCCTCGTAGCTTCGCTCGTTGCCGTGCACCAGCTGTCAGTCAAACAGTTTATGTAGATGAAGTTTCATAGGTGTAGCTTCACGATCGTGCAGATGACACGCGGTGATTCCTTCTCTCGCTTTCATACTGTCTTGTCTCCACACACACTAACACACACCCCTCCTAGCTGAAGCTGCCAGTGTGGCAGAACCAGTTGCTTTGACAAAGGACACAAGTTCCCCTGGGTGTCAGTAGGACTGAAGCCTTGATGCCCTGAATATACTGCAAGTGTTGCTGTTTCCATGTGGAGGGGTGTTTGAGTTTCTTTATGACGTATGCAAAGAGCCTGTGTGGTTGTCCTATATTTGTGAGGACCAAATGTGCTCGCAAGCATAGAATGAGGCGAGGGAAGCTGTTGGTTAAATGGTGAATTTAGGACTCAGAGGTCGAATGTGTGCAGTGGGTGTAACACATGGAGTATTTCAGTCAGATTTAAGGACATATGATCAAAATCTATATGAGAAAATCCAGATTTAAACAGATTTGGGAATGTGTAGAGTCTCAAGCATGTACAGTGTAATGCAGCATGGAGGTCCTGAGTCCCTTGAGGGAAGTAGTTTAGTTTCATGGAGCTGAAGTTGGAGCTGGGGTTTAAATTTGGGTCTCTTTGTGGTTGTTTTATGTCTCTTTGTGTTTGTTATGTATTCTGTAGTTATTTCATGTCTGTTTCTGGTTGATTTGTGTCTGTTTGTGGTCATTTTTTAGAAGAGTAATAAGGTTCAAACAGAGGTTCTCCCCCAGCCTCTGACCCCAATCGACCCCTGGGCCTGTGCCCATTAGGTCTGTTCAGTAACTGGCTATGAAATGTAGCAATAAGCCAACAAGGAAAACAAAAAAGTCTGATTTATTTATCCATCTACAAAACACACCAACGCCAAACAAAAACAAATATTTAACGACAAGCTTTATTTAACAATATTATCAAGCCAAGAATCAAATTAAACATTTAAAGAGTCCACATAAAGAATCAAAGCCACTAAATGTGAGTGTCCTCTCACCTACTTAAAAGCAAAGTGATGAGAAAGAAGAAAGCATCTCTGAAATGTCAGACGGCATAAAAGACACCAGATGAGATGAGAGCCCTCTCCTCCCGTCTGGGATGTTTTAATAAGAACGTTGAGACAAAAGCCTCATTTGTTTCTGTCTGCCGACGTGCAGTTCTGGGCAGCGTCTGACTCAGGTTTTAATCTTATTAATGTCTTTTTCTCCAAATCTTCTCCGTTGTTTTTTCCTTTCATTCTCCCAGATTATGTAAAAGCCTCTGCAGGATGGACACACAGAAAACAGACATTCCTCACGGCTGCAGCACCATATGTGGAGCCGCTCGCTTAGCCCACGCATGGCTGGCTTTCATCATTAGCAAAGAATTTGAAAAAAAACTTAATTAACTCACTTAATTAAGCCTTGTAATTTAAAGCATCTCGCTCCCCCCCTCAGGTAAAGATCCATCAGTTTTCACAGTGAGTGAAATACAAGAAATAATTCAAATCCGTAAAATATGAGACAAATAAAAAAAAAGTCATGCAAGGACAGCCTTTGAATTCAAACATTAGAAATTAAAGCCAGCAGGAGGCGTCTGATTTGTAATTCTTGCCATCGTTGTCATTTTAATTTGCATTCGCATCTCTGAGGGCGACTGTGAGGTAGCACCAACCCACTCAGCCGTTAAAAAAATTGGAAGGAACCCTGCAGCTTTTTAACGGTGACATATTTCATTAATTCATTTTCAAAAGCAAGTACAGCCCATGAAGATAAAATAAAATAATAAATAATAATGATAAAATTAGCGAATATCTTTGGAGAAAATGTGAAAATTATGTTGATATGCTGAATTAGTTTGACACTTTGACACACAGCTTTTTAGGCTTGCTCATGGTCCTCAGAGGATGAATCATATCCACTCTTGATCCCTTGACTCTTTCTTTGTTACGTCACAATGTTATTGTTTGTTATTTTTTAGTGAAATAGTTTAATATTTAGTGGAAGAATTGTCATGAAAATTGTGTACAGACATTCCTGGTCCCCAGAGGATGGATTTTTCTGTCTTTGGTCATCCCCTGACATTTCTAAAGCAACAAGCTGGAATACGTTTTCATACAAGCTCTGAAATATCTCAACATCTACTTCATGAATTGCACAAAATTAAAAAATATAGACATTCACAGTTCCCAGAGGATGAACCCCACTGATTTAGCTGTTTTTTGATTTTTTTTTTCACTAGCATCACCATACGGTTCAGGTTTTTGTATTTTTGGTGGTGACTTTTCTTGACAACTTTTGGATGAATTGGCATTAAAGTTGGTACAGACATTCATATTCCCATCGGGATGAATCGGTCAAACTTTGGTGATCCCTATAATTCTGGTAGTGCCACCTTCAGGTAAAATTTTTATTTGTCCAGTACCTCAGCTGTACACTGTATTGAGTGTTATTGAGTGCTCAGTACTGACCATTGCGCCACTGTATCCCATAAAGTTTGTCTGCACATCACTACTATAAACATTTTATACAAGGTTTTATAAGGCTGCTGATGTGGCCTGTTATTTGACAAAATATTGACATCCGCCTTCAGAAACTCATGTTGGTTAATGATTAGTGCTTTAAACTAGTGCTTTCATTTGGCATCATCTGTGTCTTATTTAAATATTTTGACTCCAGCTGCTTCTTAAACTGTATATCTGCACAGTGATGTGGTCTGCCCTCGTTTCACTGAGTCTGTACTGGATGTGTGTGTGTGCTCTGCAGAAAGAAGACGTGATCTAAAGTCAGTTGACTCATAATCTCGGCATCGCCGAAGGACAAATGATGTTCTGCAGGCTGCTGGCTCCCCTTGGTGGAGAGAGTCGGTACACAAAAGTAAACACGAGTCCTGCTGACTGTAAAAGATCAGTCACAGGATCAGATCACTTCATCTTCATCTGCTAATCTGCTTTAATCCAGTATCAAAAATAGAAAAGTTTAAACTCAAACCTCAAAGCCTGATATTATTCGAAGTTCCTGTCATAATTCATTCAAACCAGAGGCGAACGTTTAATCCTGTCCCTTCATTCAGCTGAAACACATTAACATACTGGAACAAACAACAAAATAAAAGCTTGATTTTTACCAACAAGTCCTGGGAGCAGAAAGCTCATCAAGCCGTGCAGTAAAGTGGAACTTAAACAACAAAGCAGCTATAGCGGTAATAAACTGTGATGTTTGAGTGTTTTTTAAACAGGATTTTTCACGGTCGGATGGAGAAATCCAACACGAGCACAGTGTGGAACATCCAGCATGGAGATTCTTTGGACAGTCGACGTTAGAGGTCGTTATGCTACGATTCATCCATTCATGTTTCATTGATGATCCAATTATAACAGAGAAAAACAAACCACTGAGTCATAGAAAATCATAAATTAATGGAAACACCACATTCTTACAACAAATTACAGACATTATCTGTAAATTAACAACCAAACTGTTGATCATGACAAGTTACAGTTATTTCTCGTTTTAAATAATGTCCATACTAACAATTAACTCTCTGTCATTTTATGGTAAATTATATTAGTGTGTAGTGTCATTTTACTGAATGTGTTTGATCGTAATAATTCCAGATATCTGTAAAATAACAGTGTTTCTCTGTAAAACTTAAAAGTATAGTAAATTTGTAGTTCCTTACATTTAAATGATGATATTTTACTTATAGATACATCGTTCTGCAATACTACAAACATATGACGTTCTTATAGACATAGAACACAATAGAACATTTTATTACACAATGAGTACTTCTACTTTTTAATATATTGAGTAAAACTGCTGATAATAATAATGGTTTTGAATGCGTAATTATAGTGTTTTCACATTGTTATGAAAGAGTACGGTCTTTGTATCTGTTGTGCTGTAGCGATCATCCTTTTTTCCACGGTGACTCTGCTTTTTCAGGGGAATCCCGAGGCGTTCCCAGACCAGATGGAATATTTAAACCCTCCAGCACGTCCTTGATCTTCCCCGCTTTCATCTCCTCCCAGTGGCTTAACAATAATCGCCACAGGGAGGCGTCCTGAATCAGCTGAACTGTCTCATTTCACCAAAAGAAAATCCTGATTTCATGTCGGTATAATTATTTTATTTGAAAAAGATCTGAGAGTCCCTGGACTGTCAAACAAAGCTGGGAAGCTTCTCAACTGCTTTCTCATAATGAGTCAGGTCTGGTGCAGGTCAAACTTTTGTCTTTTTCTGTCAATCAGAGTGATCTGAAGTGACTCAAACAGCCACATTGATTCAATGTCAAGACAATAAAGCTCACTAATCTAAAAATTGGCGAAGACATGGATCATTTGCAGACCTGAGGCGGGATGAATGAAGCCTGGGTGCTTAAATAAGCCATCTGTAACAGCACAACCTGTCAATCACAGCGTCCACGCTCTTAATCCTGCATAACTTTATTCCTTAATATAATGTGAACAGGTGAGTTGTATATAAATTCACCCTCAGTACAGTTGTCATGAACGGGGAAATTAGCTACAGAGACCAAAACTGTTTTTTGTACCAGGCTGTAAACATGTTTATTTCTGCTGTGAAACATGGGGACTTATAGAGACTGACTCACTTCTGTAGCCAGCCTCAAGTGGACGTTTGAGGAACTGCAGCCCTTCAATATTCCCTCTTTTAGCTCCATTTTTGGTCTCCGCCAACTCCTAATGGAAATTATCCGTCTAAATACTCCAAAATGTTCACAAGTTTGCCTTTAACTTCAGTTTTGGTGCTAAGCAGGTCGTCTCTTTTTTCTTTGGAAATGACGTCATCAGAGCAGCGAGCATAATTAAACAGTAAAGTTGTGAGCATGAACGCTAAACAAAGAGCTGAGAACTTATTTAACAGCGTCACATTGTTTTTTACATCGTCATTTGATGCATTGTTATCGTAAAAATATCGATTACAGACGCTTCAAGTAGGACGTCTTTGGAGATACATCACCTCCTTTGGCCAGAAGCTAGAGTCACATTAAAAAAGGCCTGAAGAGGCGAAACAATGCAGACCGCTTTAGGAGATATACAAGATGTTTAGTGCATAAAATGGTTGCAGTATAATTCCCTGTAGCATTGTTGGAAGAGTGTGTCTGAATTATTAGAAGCATAAACCTGTAATAGGAGAAAAAGCAGCAATAAAACAAGTCAAATAGTTCCCCATGGTAGAATTGCAGTGTAGGGTTATAGATTTTCATTACAAAGCGTAAAAAAAAAGCAAATTATTTTCTGCTTGTTGTGTTTCCTTTTCATTTGTGGCGTCTGTTACATAAAAGGATTTTCACCTCACTTGTAAACGGATGTGGCTCTCGACCTTCTTTGAAGCTTGACTGGCATTTGTCCCAGATATGGTGTCAAAATAAAAACACCTGTTCAATAATAGTCTTCGTACAAACCTGTGGGGCAGCAATGTCCGCTTTCACGCCTCATTAATCTTTGGCTGAAGTTTTTCGATTTAGCCTCGGATTCATTTTTCGCAGCAAAGTTGTCGGGTTTGACACCTCTGACATATTGATTCAAGATCAAAAAGGCGATGTGAGTTTCTCTGCTCTCGGATCAAAAGTCTCAACAACCTTCAAAGCGGAGCCAAAAAGCAAAGACTTGTTTTTTTTATTTAGCGAACAAAAATGAATTGAAGCATGACACGCAGCTGAGTCTGCATCCTTGCCACATTAAAGTTAGATGTCTGTACGCACTTTGTCAGGAAATGTCTGTCTGCAAACAAAGTGTTGCATGTTTAAATATTCATATATCAGCTGCTTCTCTCAAGGAGACGTCTCTGCTGATGGATGAATCTCCTTCACAGACTCAAAAAGAAAATACTTTTAAGGTTATATTACATATTATATTATATATAGGTGCATATTATCAGATTGTTTGGAGGTAAATAACTTTTAAATATTAGATTTAAGCCCAGTTCCAGACAACATACTAATTTTGGCAGATTACATTTTTTTTCTGACCCAAAATAATCAGTATGCACAGTAAGATCTGTAACCATTAGTCAATTAATTGATTAGTGGTCATCTATTTAATTAATCAACTAATCATTTTGTGTCTTTTTTTAAAGAACAAATGCCCACACTCTATATATATATGTGAATATTTTCTGTTTTCTTTCATAAAGTAAACTTAATCTAGGAAATTCTCAATTGGTTAATTGATACTGAAAATAATGGATCGTTATAGTTTTAGTGCATTCTGCTTGAGGTCCAGGTCCAAACCTGAGGCAGGCTGAATGAAGCCATCTACCTGTCAATCAAAGCGTCCACGCTCTTAATCCTGCATAACTTTAAGCCTTAATATAATGTGAACAGGTGAGTTGTATATAAATTCATCCTCAGTACAGTTGTCATGAACGGGGAAATTAGCTACAGAGACCAAAACTGTTTTTTGTACCAGGCTGTAAACATGTTTATTTCTGCTGTGAAACATGGGGACTTATGGAGACTGACTCACTTCTGGAGCCAGCCTCAAGTGGACGTTTGAGGAACTGCAGTTTTTGGCTTTACGACCTTGGAGATGCTTATTCGTGCAAACAACATTTCATGGTTTCAGCTTGACAGAAATTTAAAAAAATCTTCCTTGTTAAATATTTAAATCTAAATGTATTTGTGTAGTATTTGTACTTTTACTGTAGTAGACAATCTGAATACTTCCTCCACCAATCAAAATGTCTTCCAAGGTCAAACATTGTGATTTTGTGGATCATTTTAATCCAATACTGTAGAGGTATGTCATTGTAATCTGATTACATAATCAACAGTTATCACTGACAACATGCAGGTAGTTCAGAGTGAGGAAATGCGCACCCTCCTTCCTCCTCCTCCTCCTCCTCCTCCTCCATCCTCTGTGTAGTGACAGGATTTGTAACGTCAGTCTCGGTGCTGAAAGAAGCACCGTGCGTCCCCACCTGCGTTCATTATGAGTGTGTGGTTGGCTGGAGGAGTTACCACGAAGCTCCTGCAGACAGACATTTTCTGATCATCCAGGCTGTCAGCGGGGACCACCTTTGCGTCTCAGCCCTCCTCCCGTGGTGGCAGATACCGCCACATTACCTTCTCCTCTCTCAGATCACGCACATTTCACGCGTTGAAATGAAATCCTGACCGCTGTCCGCGGTGCTGAAACTCCGGCGACCTTCCACCTGCAACATTTCTGCGTCTCCGGCTCATAATTTGACGCAAAATTGAGCCCGCTGGACACAAGCGGAGGAGGGAAGGGTGGAACTACCTGTTAGCTTCTCCGGGAGGCTGTGCGGGATTATGCGGGCTCTGCTGCGCGTCTGAAGGGACTGAGAAGTGTCCTTTCATATTCAATCAGCGCATTTAAATTCGCATCTGACCTACTTTGTGCAAGTTGGGAATAAAAACCGACGCAGTGCATGCTCTGGTTGGAGATGAGGATGGAGGTGATGTGGGGGAACTTCCAGTAAAATCACCGGAGAGTTAAAGGAGGGGGAGGAAGGAGGGAGGAAGAGCGAAAGCGTGCGTGAAGGGCCAGAGGTGTCCGCGTCTTTGCGCGGTGACAGAGAAGGTTATGACCGCATCTCTTCACCTGAACCTCGGGCTGCTGCTGCTGCTGCTGGCCTGCTGGCAAACACCGGGCATGGTCGGAGCAAGTGAGTGTGTGTGGTGTCTATCACGGTGTGTTTGTGTTGCAGAATGACTTTCCAGCTGCAAACAGCTGGTGTAATTCAGACGATGATGTGATTTTGTTGCAGGACATGATACGTGTTTGTGTTAAAATGTGCCTTTTTTGGCATCAAATATCAAAATGTGTTTTTGTGAAGAAAAAACTAACACTAGAAAAATACAATATGTATCTCATCAAAGCAGGGAACCAGAAAATCATCAGTAAATATCTGTGTTCAATGTGGGTTTGCCCTGAAAAAGACCACAAAGAGAAACGAAATGACCAGAAAAGAGACAAACAAACTACTACAATGAGACACTATATGAATGTGAGGAGATATAAAATGACACAACACAACCACAAAGAGACACAAAATGGCTACAACAAGGCACAAAACAAACACAATAAGACACAAAACAACCACAAAGAGACACAAAATGACTAAAAAGAAAGATAGAATGACCACAGAGACACAAAATGACCAAAAAAAAGAGACAAACAAACTACTACAATGAGACACAATACGAATGTGAGGAGATATAAAATGACTACAACGAGGCACAAAACAACCACAAAGAGACACAAAATGGTTAAAAAAAGACAAAACAACCACAAAGAGAGACAAAATGGTTAAAAAGAGACAGAAAACAACCACAAAGAGACACTAAATGGTTAAAAAGAGACAAAACAACCACAAAGAGACACAAAATGGTTAAAAAGAGACAAAACAACCACAAAGAGACACAAAATGGTTAAAAAGAGACAGAAAACAACCACAAAGAGACACAAAATGGTTAAAAAGAGACAGAAAACAACCACAAAGAGACACTAAATGGTTAAAAAGAGACAGAAAACAACCACAAAGAGACACTAAATGGTTAAAAAGAGACAGAAAACAACCACAAAGAGACACAAAATGGTTAAAAAGAGACAGAAAACAACCACAAAGAGACACAAAATGGTTAAAAAGAGACAGAAAACAACCACAAAGAGACACTAAATGGTTAAAAAGAGACAGAAAACAACCACAAAGAGACACTAAATGGTTAAAAAGAGACAAAACAACCACAAAGAGACACAAAATGGTTAAAAAGAGACAGAAAACAACCACAAAGAGACACAAAATGGTCACAAAGAGATACAAAATGGTCACAAAGAGACACACATTGATTGTGTTTCAAATCTTTTGGCATCAAGTATCCATATCATCTTTTAAAAAGAGCTCATAGAGCAAACATCTCTTTCTTTCCACAAACACTGAACCTACTGATGGTCCAAACTCATTCTGGGCAGCCAAACATCGCTCAAAGTCAGATAGCTTCAGTTTAAATTCTAGTGGGGATGCCAAAGTATCTAAAAATACTAAATATGTCAGGCTGAATTTTGGGGTAATCAATACAAGACGAACCCTTAGGTATGTTTCAGTCAGACAGTGTAGAGTAAGTTCTTTTTAACAAACCTGGAGCGACTAAAAGTGGAAGGAAAGAGGAAAACTGAATGTGAAGGGGTAAAATATTCATGAATTCATAAACTGCAGAGCTCCGAGTACATGACAGCAGCACAGCTTTACATGAACATCAGTTCATCTGTTAGATTCGTGGGTGAGTGGCAAGTTGCTGTACCGCGTTTACACCTTATATTTCAGTGTGACAACCAGCTGTTGTAAAACTGTCAAAACCTTAAATGAATGTCTCTCAGCGGATTGGGATTCTCAAAGCAATACCTCTCTTGCTCTCTGGCCTGTTTAATTAACTGTAGCAGGAATGCATCTGCACTTAAATTATCCAAACCACTCGTCAGGTTTGAGCTCACTTTGTCTTAAAATCAGAGCAACCTTTGGCAAATGAAACCAAATCAACGTGCTGCTCCTTGGCTGATTACCAAGAGGCGGCTAATCTGCGTTTACGAGGCTCCGTATTGATTTATCCAATGAAGTATGCTTTTATGTTTCCCCACATGGCTTTTACTTTGCCTCGCTCGTGACGTGAACATCTCGTCTTTACAGAAGCTTATTAACCTGCGCTGCATCCTGCTGCCTCGGGTTTAAACGAGCATTTTCATTCATGAAACTTGAGCTTTTTTTTGTTTATTTGCTTGTTTATTGTTGGCTTCAGTTTAAACATTAGAAAATGTTACCAAAGGCAGAACAAACAGATTTATTGACACAGTTTTGTAAAGGTGTGTATTCACTTGAAAATGTTTGCCCAACAACAACGTCCCAGATTTACTCTTGTCCGTCGGCTTCTTGCTCACTCACTCTCTCGCTTCCTTCGATAACGTCCTCTTTGGTCGCTTCTCTTCTGCCATTAAGTCCCTAAAGGGTTGCTGAGCCCTGTTACATTGCCCAGCTCCTGTTCTGTCACGACACTGGCTGCCTTTCCTCATCAGCATTCCCTGAAAACCTCTAGACACTAGCACTCCCATTGAGTGCACAGTCTGGGCAGCCCGGCTAACAAACTAAGCTAACGGCAGCTACAGCTGGCAGCAGTTTATTTCACTGTCCATCAGGAAACTCTGTAACTCAGCCAGAGGACATTTTCTCCATAAAATATGATCCAGTTTTACTAAAATCAGTGAAATATTTGGTGGTGTGTGACCCGATCGTACCCGAAAAACAAAGTTGACACCGTTCACCTAATTACAAGTCAGTGTAGCATTGACATGATTTAAAATCTGTTAGAAAAGTTACACAGTGCTGCTTTAAACCTCTGCAATGCTGTTCTCACAACAAGCAGTTTGATGTGTTTGATATTTACCCAGACTGCTAATGTACGACAGCTGCTGCGTGGTTCACGTTGGTTAATTCAGTAGAGCACAGAGGCACAGGGGTACGTGACGACATCCCAGCATGCT
This sequence comes from Collichthys lucidus, assembly GCA_004119915.2. NCBI lineage: Eukaryota > Metazoa > Chordata > Actinopteri > Sciaenidae > Collichthys > Collichthys lucidus. Next base: position 33,634,849 of record CM014078.1, on the reverse strand, counting down.
CCATTTGCTGAAGAGGTCTGTAGGATGTGGTCAAGTGCTTTGGGAATATCTAAGTGGAGAGGACATTGTATCGAGAGCTCTCAGCACTCAAGAAGAATTGTCTTCTTGTCTGGTTGGAATGAAAAGAAAAGCTGTTTTCAGACCAAATGAATGAAGCTCAAAGAAGGAAGCTGGGCGTTTGCAGCACACCAGGGGTTAGAAAATGCACCAACTGTGTCCAGAGGAGGTCTTTTTTAAAAAGCAGCAGGGCAAAGTGCTTCTTTACTCATGCGGGGAAGGATCTCTTTCCGCTCTGCGTCACACCACCACTGCTCATTTTCTCTCTTTGTTCGCTTTAATTTTCTCAGGCATCCTGGCGATTTGAATAATCCATGTGTCTCCTTTATTTAAGGAGTTCTTCTGTAACTCAACCAGCCCGAAGGCAAATAAAAATTCTCAGCTAATTGCTGACATTTGGGTCCAGTTCAAAAATGCTGTTAGGTAATGTGGTCATTAATCAGAAAAATTAGAAACTTTCAGTTGAGAATGAAAAGAATTAAAAAAGAAAATGAATCAAATGACCACAAAGAGACACAAATCCACAAGAAAGAGACTGAAAATGAATAAATGTTGAAACAAAACACAATGAAGAGACACCAAACGACTACAAAAAGATATAAAATGATCACAAAGAGATACAAAACAACTACAAAGACACAATACAACCACAAAGATCGAAAATAAAAACAAACCGCAGGTAAGAGATGCAAATTGACCACAAAGATGCAAAACAACTACAAAGAGACAAAATGACTGCAAAGAAACACAGAACAACTACAGAGATACACGAAACTACAACACACAGTGAAAATGCAGGAGACAAAATTACTACAAAGAGGCACAAAACAGCTACAAGGAGACACACAATGACCACAAATGAGACAAGAGACAAAATACAAAACAACTACAAAGAGACTACAAAAATAATTACTGACTAAAAAAAACTACAAAGATGCAAAACAACTACAAAGATACACGAAACTACAAAGAAACACACAGTGAAAATGCAGGAGACAAAATTACTACAAAGAGGCACAAAACAGCTACAAGGAGACACACAATGACCACAAATGAGACAAGAGACAAAATACAAAACAACTACAAAGAGACTACAAAAATAATTACTGACTAAAAAAAACTACAAAGATGCAAAACAACTACAGGGAGATACACAATGGCCACGGATGACACAGGAAAGAGACAAGAGACAAAACAACTACAAAGAGACTACAAAAATAACTACTGACTAAAAAGAACTACAAAGATGCAAAACAACTACAAAGAGGGACAAAACAACTACAAAGAGACACACAATGACTACATAAAAGAAAAAAACTACTTCAAAGAGACAGTTGACTTCAAAGAAACACAAATATGCAAAACAACTACATGGAGAGACAAAACAATTACAAAGACACACGCAATGGCCTCGTAGGAGAAACCAAATGACTGCAAAGAAGCACAGAAAGACTACAAAGATGTAAAACAACTACGAAGAGACACAAAACAACTACACAGATAACAAACATCCCTTTGCATGTCTTTCACTCTTCATACGTAGGAGGTGGCGGTCTTTAACCTTTCTGGGCTCATTGTCTTACCATCCATCTGTAATCACACTGTATCTCAATCAGCATGAAGCGTGTTCCTGTATCTCAACTAACCACACACACACACACACACACACACACACACACACACAGACATCCATCCATCACTGTGTGGTGCGGAGCCATTAGCCAGATTAGCCTGTCTGCGTATATCAGCAAACTGTTCCTTTGCTGTGATTTAGAGCCAACTCTCGTACGTCACGGACTACTCTACGCTACTGTAAACATCAGCTGTCACCGGGCTGGTTGTTGTTTTGTTGCGGAGAAACGCCGGGTTGGATTTGTTTGTTTGTCTTGTAGTACGGTGAATGAACAGAGCATTGTGTGAAAACATCAAACCACTGTGTGCACCGAGGGGCCAAATAAGGACGAAGAAATGAGAGGAAATCCTCAGTAAACAGATGAGACGTAAACACATCCTCACGGCTGCTTTTCTTCTTAGAACTAATTTACTTATTCACTTTACTTTTGTGCTGAAACAGGATTAGGATTAGTGTTTTATTCTGCCACTGTAGCGAGATTAGTTCATTTGTTTCTCCTCATTTCTGTTAATGAATTGTTGACATCTTGAAACAGGACGGGAATCTCTACGGCAGTGTTTATCGATGCAACTGGGTGCATCAAAATTGACAAGCTGGTTTGTTGTACTTTGGCTTCAAAGTGTGCAACATACCGCGGAATAGGAAACAAATCCTTGGCAGTAAAAGCTGCAGTGACCTTTTTTCGTCTTTTCTGACTTGTGTTGGCCCTTGAATAGTTTGTGGTTGCTCACAACGTTCATGGTTCAGACTTTGGTGGTCTTTCACCATGAATTTGTCATTTTAAATAAAATATCTGGACAAATACTGGATGCATTGCCAGGATTCATGTTCCCCAGAGGATGAATTGTATTTACTTTGTTGATCTTTTAATTTTGTAGCGAATCATTTCGACGATTCGAGGGGATAAACCGTTAAATTTGGCTTCATGTGTCCTGAAATGTTAAAATAATGATGAATGGTGCCTAAATATTTAATCTGAACAAACCTGAAGTATGAAGGACAAACAAGGGCATGTCAGGATGATGTGTGTGTATGTGTGTGTGTGTGTGTGTGTGGTCTGACATCCACCTGAACTGCTATATTTCATCATTTAATCAATATCTCCTCCTCCTACTCCCTGTTTTCCCTCCACCCTCTCTCCATCTCCATCTTTTTACCACTCCCTCCAACATTGATCTTTTTTTTTTTCATCCTGCCTCTCCGTCCATCCATCTCACTTTGTCCTTCGTCCGTCTTCCCTCCCCAAAACCTAAAATAATGAAAAATTCACTCTTGATATCTGCCCGAGATAATTGGTCTCTCTTTGTCTTTTATTTTTCCTCCCCTCGCTCTGTCATATTCCTGTTGTCTTTCATCCTCCTCTCTCTGGCGCCCTGTCGTCCTCTCATCTCCATCTCTTTTTCCCTCTGTCTTCCTGACTCTATCTAGGCCTCCTCTCTCATCTCCTCTCCTGCCGTGTATAATGTAATTGCATAAGTCTATTCACCGGGTGTGCGCTCCATCGCAGCCCTGGCAGATGAAAGCGGTTTGGGATTTAGCAGCCGTAACATGCTGTTTAGTTTGAAGGAGGGGTCTTGGTTGTCGTTGGCAGAGACATGGGAGCACGGTTGCAGTGCGAGCGTGTGCAGGATTGGATTTTTCTGCATGTTTTAACATATATGCATATGTTTATAATGACTTACCACGAAATCCTTCTAAAGCTCCTGTGGTTTCGCGTGTGGATACAGTGTTTTTACGACACATTAAAACACAGCAGCAGCAGCACAGGCCGACTGTACTCTCTTCACACAGGAGGAAGCTCTATTTTTATTATTTATTGTTGACCACTAATATTTCCAATTTGGAGCCACAATTTCAGTGTTTTTGAACCCGTAGTTTGACCTCCACTCACTAACTTGCCGTCGTATTTTAGCTCATGAATGTCTGCACATGCTACATGACAGTGTGAGATAAGAGAAGGTCGACTTTATTGATCCCACACCGGGGAAATTCACTTGTTACAGGAACTCACAGTGATTTTTCAAGTGTGCAGATATGCATGTTGTTTCCCAGAAAGAATCCTTTGTACTAAGATGAAGTGTATCGAGACGAGACGAGGACTCTGAGGGGTCAAGAGCAAGTAAAGACCAAACCAGATAGCATATATCCGACTTCTTAACCTTCTCAGTCAGACTGCTGTTTTCATTTGGACGTGTTTTGCAGATGAACTCTTTTAGAAATGCAGGCGACGCGTGCAACTCTCTCTGAGAGACAGCCCCCAAACTGAACTAGTTCATATTCATCCTTTTTTTTAAATGACCTGCTTCATAAAATGCTGAGTTTAATTTGTTGTTTGCTTTATAACTTTTTGAGACATTTCGCAGCTGCTTTCACCGTCAGTCCTTCTACTCTCCCGTTGTGGTCTTGATTGGTCTTGAAATAAAATCCCTCTTTGTCCAAGATCAAGACAAGACCGTGTAAAAATGCAGTCGACTCTGAGACAAGATCGAACTCATACTACAGCACTGCTAAGATCAAGCGGCAACCTCCGTGGCTGTGAAGTGAAGCAGACTAGTGGCCGTTTTACCAAAAGAGTAAATGTTATGATTGACTTGTGTATATAAACTGAATTTAGTCTAAAAAAAAACGAAGAAACAAGGACTTAAAAGAAGATTTATTGAGCATTAACAATTTATATTGTTATTAGAATAATCCAAAACTATTCTCGACTTGATATAAACAGAAACTTTTCTTCGCTGACTTCTTAGCTTATTGTTGTGTCAATTTATCTGCAGATTTTCCTCAAACCTGTTGCAAACTGCAACAAACTGTCAGTGTTATCCATTATTCTGCATTGTCTTTACACATAAACACAAGCAGAACTGCAGTTCCTCAATCAGCCACTTGACGCTGGCTACAGAAAATATAAATCTCCAGTCCAGTCAGTTGGTTGCACGCTCACCTTCAATCGCATCTTTTCTGCAGTTTGCAATCTGCAAAAATTAGTTTCGCATTTCATCTTTCCTGCAAATCCCTGCAGCCGTGCTCCAAAACCTGGTGAAAAGACTTCACAGGAGAGCGGAGGCAACATATCAGTGTGTTTTTATGATAACGTGTTCAACAGTCACGCGTGGGTGTAACGTTTGTAGCGTTGTCGGACACGCAGGGGGAGAGTTTGATCTCAGAAAGCTTCTCGCAGTCAGCTTCTCACGGCGACCATTAATTATACAAAGAGGATTTTTTATCACAGAACAGACACAGTGGCCAAATCCTTACGCCCACAGTGTCAGGAAATAGACCGAGATGCATTGCAGCAGCCACAAATGTTGCTTTTTCTCAACTGGAACTCCCACCTTCTTGTTCTTGCTTTCATTCAGTCCACCGACGCATGCTGAGGTTCATCGTCCTTCCCTGCGAGCTGTCATAGGGAACTCTGGGAAATGTAGGAACTGTGGATTTGTATTGTAATGACTCTTGAGCTGCTTTGGCAGGCGGTCCAGTGGCGTCCTGCAGGGCTGGCTGGCTTGTATAATGAGCTTGTTAGCCTGAGATAGAGCTTGACGTTCACGGTCGTACTCCACAGAGTCCGGACGCTTTCTTTTTGAAAACACACTAATTTTTTTTTTAGTCTGTCACTGAATGTTTGGCTGGCTGAGCTGGCGTCAGCGCTGCCACCTCCAGCAGCCTGGAAATTTTCTTTGTTTTTACAGTGGTTGTCACCAGTCCAAATGAAGTGGCTGCTGTCATCAGGCCAAACACAACAATGTGAAGCTTTGCCGGTTAAATAAACTCACATAAATACAATAAAGTCAAAAAAAAAGAAAAAAGATTGAAAGAGCTCCGAGGGGAGAAGAGTTGAATCTTCTAGTTTCTATTTTAGTTTGAGTTATTCTGGATTCACCTGAACGTGTCGTCTTCTGCAGGAGTAAGCTCGCATGTCTGTATTCCCCTGCAGCAGAGATGTCACAGGCGTCAACCCGAGGGCCAGAAACGCTTCAGAAAACTGCTTCATAAAAGGCGAAGCGTGAATAAAAACAGAATGCAGCGATTTGCAAATCATTTTCCACCTTTATTCAACTGAATCCAGCACAAAGATACAAGATTCAAAGTCCGTGTAAAAGCAATTTCTTTCAAAATACATAAAACATGAAATGTGGAGTTAGAGGTTTTCACCAGTTTTCAGTCTCAGGATTTTGTGGGCGGTCCTTAAAGGGTGGCTCGATGACACGCTGAGGCCACCCTGAGCAGAGAGACAGAGGTGAATTCATATCTGAATTTGACACCTGATTTAATAAACTTGTCGATATTTTTAATAATTCAAATTTGGCTGATTGTTTAATAACACTTTCTTCTTTAGTCTGTAGAGATTTTAGGAAGTCTGGTGCAGTCTTTGAGCCTCGAGGTGATAAAAGCCTGATAAAAGTTGTCAGCCTGAGGCCGCAGCGATGTTTCTGAGATGATATCGTGACATCTCTAATGGTTTTTGACCCTGTCCTCGCTGTGAAGGGCCAAGATTACCGAAGATGCACACACAAGTGGCAGGAACAATTCATAACCAGCTGTTTGAAGGCCTCTCAGAGCCTTTTGAGGCTTAAACGCTTCACAATTATGTCAAAAAACGGATAAAATAAGCTGAACAGCTGCAGCTGTATCATTGTTGTTTCTATTTTCAAACAGAAACGTGAAGAGAATTCAGAACTGACTGTAACCTCGGCTTTTTTAGCCTCGATGCCCTAATTGGCTGCGGCGAACGCTGCTTTTCCATCTGACGGTGTGTTTTTTAAACCATATGGACACACACACACACACACGCACACACACACACACACACACACCCACACACTCTTGTAAATTGCAGCTGAGAAATCTGGAGTGCTATTCTGGTCTATCAATAAAAGACGAAGAGTTTTAAATCCAGTTATTGATTCACTGAGATGTTAAATTGTCGCCAGGAGGGACGTCATGGACGTCTGCTCATCTCGTTATTTCTTTATCATTTTGTCTTTCTTACTGTGTTTCAGTCTGTTTCTTTATGTAGTGTCATCTTTCTGTTTAGTTCAGTCTGTCTTTTCCTCTTTCTGTCTCTTTTGTTGTTTTACTTTAGTCTTTGTTTTGTCTCTTTCTTACATTCTGTTTTCTTTTTTCCTTCTTTAATGATAAGAGGTTAAACGTATTTCTTTCCTCTTCATTCCAGCTGTTACCTCCTCAAAAAAACACTTTCCTCGTGTATTTACCTTTTCTTTCCCTCCCTCTCAGCGGAGGTCACAGCTCTTACTGATGATTTAAGCGACATTAAAAAAAACCCTCATACGCTCTTTTAGCGAACACTTTAGATTTCCCATCAGTTTAAACTCCCCTCAGAGAGTCATTAGCATAGGTACAGTGTGTGTCTCCCTCATCGCTTGATCATAGTGTACATTTCAGCCATGTAGTCACTCCACACTGACTCGCGTTGATGAGTCCTCATCGGCGTCTTGCTCAAGGACACTCGGACAGGCGTCTGATGGAGACACATGATGGAGTGTCGGTGTGTTTGTTTTTGTCCAGCTGAGACACTAAAAGGATTGGAGGGAGATTTGTTTATGAGCCTCTTAAACTTATCATCACACGTCTTCATGTGCACATTTTGTTTCCATTTGTTTTACGCACTGTGCCAGCTGTGATTTAGCGGCTCCAGTTTCAGTGTAATCCCGCTGTGGTAAATATGGACAGCTGTACATGTGTATTTGTTCTGATTACATTACTTACACAACACAACACAAGACATCACAAGACATAGCAGTCAGCCCAGCTTGGCGTCTGTCTTTCAGCCTTTTATTCCACCAAGCTCTCACCAGCGACTAAAAGTCAGTCCCAGATTTACTCTTGTCCTCTTGACTCTCTTCTTTTCTCTTCTTGGCTTCCTTTGACCTGTCTCGTTGTCACTCTGAAAACATTTTCTTCTCCAATATTCCTGTGGTACAAACACTAAGGCTCCTCTGGTGCTCTGAGCTCACAGTCTGTGCAGCCCGGCTAACGGACTGAGCTAACATTAGCTAACAGCAGCTACAGGGAATGCTAAAGAGGAGTGAAGCGGGTGTCGTGCCAGAACCAGAGCTGTGCAATGGACATAATTACAGAGGAGAAGAGACCCGAGAGGACGCCAAACGCCAAACAAGAGCAAATCTGGGACTGAGTTTTAGTCGTTGACGAGAGCTTGGTGGAATAAAGACTTGACTTTCTTAAGTGTGTTAAAGACCATCCAAGTCATATAAATGTGTGTGTGTGTGTGTGTGTGTGTGTGTGTGTGTGTGTGTGTGTGTGTGTGTTAACAGCTGTGCCAGCAGCGCCCGTGAATGTCTCCGTGACCCAGCTGAGGGCGCACTCGGCCATGGTGACCTGGAACGTCCCTCAGGGAGACACTGTCATCGGATACGCCATCTCACAGCAGGTACAGTGAATTATTATCGCTGTGCGTGTGTGTGTGTGTGTGTGTGTGTGTGTGTGTGTGTGTGTGTGTGTGTTTTTATTAATTGGTTTAATCTTCAAAAAGCCTGAAAAATATGCTCATTAAACTTAGTCGATACCGTCTGGTGTCACGTCGTAGCCTGATCTAAACCCTCCCTGTGCTCTCGTTCGGGTGAAGGCCCATTAATTTTGCAGGGCTACAAATTGAAGGGACTTAAATTATGAATCAAATGCCCAGAAAACTTTGGATTGCTGCCACACTCAGGGCAAGGAAGCAGCCTTTCAAAGCTGAATTATGTATTTTTGTGATTGTTTTTATCTCTTGAGGAGTGGATTCCTGTCTAACCCTCCCCTCATGCTGTCCACAGCGTTTTTTCTTAAAGAAATCACTGCGTCATGTCTTCAGGCCGGTGGTCAGCATTTTGCCTGAAGACACTGAGTCATGAGTTGTGTCTGCTTTTATTTAAACTTTTTGAAATGTCAGGGAAAATTTGCTCGTAAACATCGAACTAATTGAAAGGATTGTTAATGTCAAGTCCGGCTGCTGGTTGATGGGTACTGATAAAAAAACAACTAATCTCCTGATTAGAAACGTTTGCAGCCAAAAGACGAATCTGGATCTTTGCAAGGATCCAAATTAGAAAGAAAAAACGAATATTGGTCATCAAAATCAAATGTAGCTCTTAGAAAAGTTCATTGAGTGAAATTATGTCTCATTGTCATTTAAACAGTATTATATTTGAGGGCGTGCTTTACTGTCATTATTGGCACAGTGTTTTTGGTCGCAAGCATCACTGAAGTGCCAATATTTATGATAAAGCACACCCTCTAATGTAATATTGCAATTTTACAAAACTTAAACTTAAATAAAAAATATTCAGATTTTTTTGGGAGAAATTTGGTCATGTTATCTCTGTTGCCCCGGAGATACACAGGGTCAGTAGACTCTGATATGTACTGGAAACCCATTTACTAAGTAATCATAGCTACAACTTAGCAATAGAGATGATTTCTAGCCCCCGCCATCTAACATTAAAACTTTCTAGAGATCGGAGTTTTCCAAACTGAATAAATACGGCAACTGTCTTGCTACCTCAGTCTTGTAGTTATTAAGATATCTCCTGCAAAATATATTTTTTCCACCAACAGATTAATCACCAAAGTTTGTGAACTTCACGTTCACCACAACAACTGCAGTTCCTCAAACGTCCACTTGAGGCTGGCTCCAGAAGTGAGTCAGTCTCCATAAGTCCCCATGTTTCACAGCAGAAATAAACATGTTTACAGCCTGGTACAAAAAACAGTTTTGGTCTCTGTAGCTAATTTCTACGTTCATGACAACTGTACTGAGAGTGAATTTATATACAACTCACCTGTTCAGATGATATTAAGGCTTAAAGTTATGCAGGATTAAGAGCGTGGAAGCTTAGTTGCTGTTACAGGCCATTTTTTGGATTAGCCATTGGAGTTCAGGCATTACAGCCAATGTGAATATATTTTATAGAATAAAAAATTCTACTTTTTTAAATTAGTTGCACGTCTTTTCACAGAAGTACCCCATGAGGTCTGAGTACACCTGGAGAATCACAAAACCTGTCACATTTAATTCTGCTCGTCTCACCACATTTTTGCACGTCTCACGTCTCCTGAAAGCCGGCCTGCTAACTCAGCTTGGTTCATTCTAATCAGTTTTTACCACCCACAGTTTGGCAAAGGGAGAATCAGACATTAGCTGGGCTCTGAGTGGGAGTTGTCTCCATTAGTGGAAATGATTTGGCCGAGACTGGTCTCACAGGAGAAAACATCCACAGCGGCGGCGACGTCGTTGCCAAACAACTCTTCTTTTTTTTCTGACTCAGAATTCATCAGCCTCGTGGCATTTTCAAGAAAACAGAGGACGTAAAACATCCCCTGCCATAACCTCAGAAAGCACTTATGTAAAAACCTTACTCAAATATTAATAGGGAGCAGGTAGATGCAGTGGGAATCCATGCAGGAGGTTTTATCTGCTTTTTTTATGCCGTTAGTCATCAAATGGTGGAAATGTACAAGAGGAAGAAATGCAGTTATATAAGGCTTGATTTGGATGCACATACCAGCTGCTTTAGGAGATTATTTCATAATGAACACTATCTTTCAGTAACGAGCCGATCCGTCTGTTTCGTGGAGGAGAAGCAGGCCGAGTGAAGCTGCTCAGAAAGAGTTTCGTCGGAAGTTGTTCCAAAGAGATTCACATGTTACGCAACAATGCTTTCAAACACACACACACGCAGAGGAAGTAACCCAGTTCGAGACACTGCACAATCCTCTCAGTAATCCTTATTCTGGTTCATCAGTCTCAAACTATCACAGAGCTCATTGATAGAGTGTGTACACGTGGGTGGAGAGAAGAGGTTTGTTTACCTGCTGAGATGCACTGGGCTTCCTTAAAAATAGCTCACCTGGAAACTTCAGGGGTCGTCCTCTCAGAAAGAAGACACATTTTACAGAGTGAAATAAACAAAACGGCCACTTGAGGCTGGCTCCAGAAGTCGGTTGGTCTCCATAAGTCCCCATGTTTAAGACGTCCAGTGTATTTAGTGCAGCCGCAGGGATCGAGTACCCTCCACCACCTTGCATTTTTAGCGCTGTAGCAGAAATAATTTGTCTCATTACCGTCCACCTTTATACTGCAGGACGCCGTTTATCACTGACATTACATCAAATGTAATTGGAATAATTTTCACTGGAGACGAGGAGGACATGCCCGACCGCCCACCAACCTCCACCTCACACATCCACGCCCGTTTACCTCCCTCTCTTTGACAGTTTGTTTTTATATAATCTCCACAGAGAAGTCTTCTCTCGGCTCGTGAAAAGGGCAGATGTTGTTTGAAAAATTTAAAGGGGAATATTTCAGGGGCACGTCAGTCAGCAGAAGTGCAAAACAGATGTACCACTCTTCAAGAGTTTTCTCTAATGCCTCAGCCCAATTACACGAAGGTTGTTTTCTTGTCTCTGTCCATCTCTGGGACTGTGTTTGGTCCAGTTCCAGTTCAGTCTCATCCCGGCCCTGAAAACCTCCAAAGGTGCTATGCTAGTGGTGTAAACACAATAGTGATGGGGATTTCCGCTCTTTTTGGAGAGCCGGTTCTTTTGGATCTGCATACTATAAGGAGTCGGCTCTTTCGGCTCCCAAACAGCTCCTCACATTTTATTAATTGGTTTTATGAATTTATTAATTTATTATTGTTATTAATATTATTTTATATTTTTAAATGTTATTATATTTTATTTTATTTTTGACATTGTAAAGCACTTTGGTCAGTACATGCGGTGTAAAAATGTGCTATATAAATAAAACATACTAACTATTTAATTAATTTATCACACAAAATAGTCCAATAATGTAAAAAATAATGTCTCTCGTCTCCCTCTTGTCGTGTTTGTCCTCCGCGACCGCTGTGTGTGTGTCTGTCACCCCTGCCGTGGATGCTGCTACACATCTTGACCAATCATGTGCAGCTTTCACACAAAAAAAGTGGAGAAAGAAAAGTTTTTTGCCCTAGTTTTTTTTTCATTCACTTTTTTAATTGAAAGCCGAATCTGATTGGTCAAGATGTGTGAGAACAGAACCATAAAAAAAACGTAAAGTAACTGTAAAGTAAGAGGCACTTACCTCTAGGCCAGAGTTGTCCTCTGCCAATGTTTCAGGTAAAAAAAAAATAAAATAAATAAATATATATATATATATATATATATTGGATAGAAATGGGATGTCAAATATATGAAGAATAAACGATTTTTGGTTGATAAATTAATGGCAGTTGCTTAAGCAGCATTTTTAAATCTTTAGTTTTTGCTCCAGAGAGAGAAAAAAAATCACAGCTGAGTCACCAGTATTGATTTACAACCCTTTTAACCCCGTAGAGATATTATATGTAATGTTCTTTCAGTGCCATTAAAGCTTCATTACTGACTCGTTGCTTCCAGCGCTGCCAGAAGAGCAGAAAACGCCACTTTGACTCTCGTGTTTCAGACATCTGGAGAGCCTCGAGCGTCCTGATGGCCCTTCTATTTATTGACTCTTCCTCAGCTTTTAGTTCTTAAGAGCCACATTTACTTTACGAGAAACTCGTGTCTTAGTCTGAACTAGACTTTAACGCCCACCATTGGATGGATGGTAGACTGTTAGTGGGAAAACTGCAACTTCTCTCTAAATTCTAAGTTTACTGAACCGTTTAAAATGAGAATACATGCTTTTGATTTTGTCTGAGTGCTTCAACTCCAGTTTTCTTCAGAATTAAGTTATTCTGGACTGAACATCCTCTGTAAAAGGACTTTGATCTGTACTCACTAAAACACACTTCCCCGGTGCTCTAAACTCACTGTCCCGGGTAACATGAGCTAACAGCAGCTACAGCTGGCAGCAGTTTACTTTACTGTCCATCAGGAAACTCTGTAAATCACAGAGTTGATCAGAGGGAAAACCAGAAAACACTTTCTCTACAAATTATGATCCAGTTTCACAAAAGTCATAGTTGGAGGTTTGTGCCCTAAAGCGTTACACACTCCTGAGATATCATACCCAGACTGCAGATTCTGCAGATGTTTAAGTGGTGACATTTCCAAAATGTCATACTATAAATAGCAAAGTTTCCGGTCTTCAGGTTAAAATCAGTTCATCCATGAGCTTAATAAACAATACTGAAACATGTTTTCTGTCTGGTTTTTATTTATATTTTTGCACTGGCAGAGTACATCTGCCTATACATGTGTTTCTCTGTTTCTTCCAAATGATGATCGCTGGTGTTACCTTGCCTGCAGCCCTAATTCCCCCCTCTGGGACAGTGAGTATTTGAGCTGAATTTTTATGAGCTGAAGCTGCTTGTCGCAGCAGAGATTTCTGTTTGCATTCAAAACCTCTGTCTTATGAAATAATGATAAATCAGTTAATCAAATGTTAAACTCGGCATCTGGCGTCCCGGCTAGTGAGGTTACACCTGCAGAAGATAAGACTAGATAAGACGTTTCACTGGACGTTACTTCTATCAGGAAGTCAAATGATCTGAAAATGTCCAATTCCCATGATTTCATTTACATGCTGAGTGAGTGCATGAGCATGCATATTCATGTGTTTGCACTGCGTCGTGTGTCCACAGAGGCAGGACGGCCTGATGCAACGCTCCATCCGAGAGGTGAACACGTCCAGCCGCTGGTGTGTGCTGTGGGACCTGGACGAGGACACACACTACAGCGTCCAGGTGACACAAACACACACCTACCTCACTTTAAAAAGCTGAGAGTAAATATCTGATTTGTTGATTACCAAAAGGCAGGTTTATATCATACAAGTCAATTAACAGTTCATGAAGCATTTAACTTGGTATTAATAAAGAGCTGTGGGCTTCTCAGGACCCAATAAACTATTAATAAGCCACTCAGACTATGGCTATAGTCATTAATAATAAAGCAATATCACACAAGAGAGAGAGAGAGTGATTTTATACTAAACATCAGCATGACTGTGATCTGGTGGAAACGTAACTGTAAAGTAACGTAATATAACCATGATGAAGTAAAAAAAATTAAATATATTATTAACTTTTTCCGGAGCTTTCCTGTTATGTGGTTTTCCTCAACAGGTTGGTTGTCATGGAGACAGCTCAGCATTAAAACTGCAAATGACATTCTTTCTCCAGATAAAATTTTAGAAACAAAGTCTTATTCTTATTAAATCTCTCACAAATATCACTTTTTATGGCAGAGTTATTAGTTATTACAGCTCGAGCTGAAATCAAAAGCCAGCACTCTCTGAATGAGTTGTATCTAATGTGAGTCCATTATCAGGACTCTATTAACCTTTTTATAATCCATTATAGTTTAATAGACTGATACAGATTGTCCTTCAGCTGGAGGACTCAGCTAAATGTGCTAGTCAGCACATGGACGATGTCCTGCAGAAGTGTCATTGAGCGTCGGGAGCCCGGAAATATAAACCTTTCACCTCCGACCTTCCCGTAGAGGACAGGATGTCTGCGTGGAGTTTGGTGCAAACTTTCCTTTTGAATTATAGAAAAACTATTTGCATTCAACCTTTGGGTTCAAGGCGTAGGCGTAGACAGCAGCGCCTTGTGGATCTAATTGTGCCTCTGTGATGGATTTCTCCCCTGTGTGACTGTTGAACTTAATATTTTCTGTTACCAAATCTGACAGTAGCTGCCAGATATACCTCGATAATCTGTTGAATGAGAAATACACTGTGAAACTTGTTTATTTCTTGTTTATTTCCACCTTCCTCAGTCCCAAAGAAAGGCACGAAATGAGTTTTATTTTCAAATCTATATCCCCTCCTTTATCCCCCAAGCTTTCAGTCTGCTTTTACACTTACAGTACTGTTCGTCCTCCAGAGGTCATTCAAGATAATATACCCCAGCGAGTCGGTTTCTTGTCATTGTTACGTAACATCATCCTCTGTTAATGCCAGCTGGGGAGATACCCTGATAAAAATCTGAATCAGAATGAAAAATCAGATTTTTGTTGATGTTTCATGTTGATGTAGGTGCAGTCTGTTGGGCTGAATGGTGACAGCCAACCCAGCCGTGCCGTCCACTTCAGGACTCTGGAGAGGAGCGACCATTATCCAGCCGGAGTCCTGGACCACCGTAATTAATCACACACACACACACACACACCAAACGCCAACTTGTTTCTTATTCAAAACAGATTTGAAACAGTCCAAGTCTCTCAATCTATCACCCAAAAGTAAAAATAAAACAACCAAAGGGAAAAATACATATTCATGCACAAGTTAAACCATTTCTCTGCAAACTACATCTCCATCATGAGATTGATGGAGATGTAGTTTGCCTGTGCACTTTCCAGATGTTAATTTGGACTAAAAAAAGACCAAATAAAACCATCTTCTTGACCTTGCTGAGAGCTAGAAGTAAGTGAGTAAGTAGAAACCTTAATATAATGTGAACAGGTGAGTTGTATAAAAATTCACCCTTCTGGGCATTGTTGAAGGTGCCCAATTTAAAAAATAATCATACGCACACATAAACAAACATCTTTTTGACGTGTTTAGTCGTTGCTAATAAAGTTTGACGTTTGACTGAATGTTTATTTCTCCTCAGATGAGCCAGCGATGGAAGGTCTCGGAATGACGCCTCACTTACAGACAGGAGAGCTGCTAATTATCACCACTGTGCTGCTGCTGTGGGCAGGTCAGCCTGGATGTGTGTGTGTGTGTTTATATGCATGTGTGGGTGTATGGATGTGTCTGGGTGTGTTTGGATGCTGAATGTAGGTCAGCACATTGCAAAGACACTCTTTGCTTCTTCTGCTTCTTCCTCGTGTTTGACGATGTTCTTATTTTCTCCACTCTTGTCCTCTACCCAAGCCGTCATCGCCCTCTTCTGCCGACAGTATGACATCATAAAAGACAACGACTCCAACAGCACTAAGGAGAAAGCCAAGAGGCCGCTGGTCCGAGCCTCCTCCTACTACAACGCTTCGGCTGGCAGCTCGCCAGTCTACCACAACGGAGCTGTACGCAGCAGCAGGGTGACTAATTTCTTCTCCGATCCATGAACTTCATTAAGAAAACTCCATCCTCTTCTCCACAGCGCCTCATTTTGTTGCACCCCTTCTCTATAATGCATGATCATTCTTGGCTGCCAGGACTATTTTGTTTCTTCTGAAGAGCCTTTGTAGTTGCATCAGATATCTCCTAGCAACCAGAGCTGCTGCCATCACGGCTAAATATAAAACAACCAAGCTGGAAACAGAGAGAACAAGCTGCAGATGCTTGCTGGGTTTACTGCTGTTGGATCTTTGCGCTGACATGCTCATTAAAAGTGAGTGAGGTAGATGTTGGAAGATGTGACGGTAAACTGGAGTTTGAAGCGAGTCGGCTCTGTTAACAACTCGTGAACATGCATCTACTTAGCAGGTTCATTAAGACACATGTAAATACAGTGGCAGTCCGACGCATTACAGTGATCACTGAGACAGTGATTGACAGTCGTCAAGGTCAACTTGGGGGTTGGATTGTAGTACAATGTACAATGCTCAGGTGACCTTAACGACTGTCCTTTACCAGAACCTAACGTTTGGCGACCTTAACGACTGTCGTTCACGAAAGACGTTTGGTGACCTTAACGTCTGTCGTTCACGAAAGATGTTAGGTGACCTTAACGACTGTCCTTTACCAGAACCTAACGTTTGGCGACTGTCGTTCACGAAAGATGTTAGGTGACCTTAACGACTGTCGTTCACGAAAGATGTTAGGTGACCTTAACGACTGTCCTTTACCAGAACCTAACGTTTGGCGACTGTCGTTCACGAAAGATGTTAGGTGACCTTAACGACTGTCGTTCACGAAAGATGTTAGGTGACCTTAACGACTGTCGTTCACGAAAGATGTTAGGTGACCTTAACGACTGTCCTTTACCAGAACCTAACGTTTGGTGACCTTAACGACTGTCGTTCACGAAAGACGTTAGGTGACCTTAACGACTGTCGTTCACACAGGAAATTAGATGACCTTAATGACTCGGATAACAGACACCAGCCAGTAAATGTAAATGTAAATACAGTGGTAGAGGCAGTCCAACTGAAATATATAGCATTCGTGCTCACAGTGATCACTGAGACAGTGATTGACAGTCGTCAAGGTCAACTTGGGGGTTGGATTGTAGTACAATGTACAATGCTCAGGTGACCTTAACGACTGTCCTTTACCAGAACCTAACGTTTGGCGACCTTAACGACTGTCGTTCACAAAAGACGTTTGGTGACCTTAACGACTGTCGTTCACGAAAGATGTTAGGTGACCTTAACGACTGTCCTTTACCAGAACCTAACGTTTGGTGACCTTAACGACTGTCGTTCACAAAAGGACGTTAGGTGACCTTAACGACTGTCGTTCACACAGGAAATTAGATGACCTTAATGACTCGGATAACAGACACCAGCCAGTCAGTAGTGAAAAAGCAACTATTCACATACAGACTGTTCACACAGGAGGCAGAGCTAATTAGGTTCAAAAGGACTACTCTTGATCTGCACTTCTCTTTTCCTGTTTTCCTGTTTGGAGCTGAAGTGTTTTTTAGTCATTTCACCTCTACTTACAATCTCTGCTGGTTTTATCTATCATTTGGAGAGATTCTTCGACATAACGTAAGAGGAAGTGTTAGAGCAACTAAGGATTATTATTTCAGTGTCAAATGTGTTTGGTATTTTTGGAAAGTTTGTTTCTTTGTTTCTCTGTTGGTTTGAATATAATTTGGCTCCACTAGTGACCTAAATATTGAAACTTTAAATATGACCCGGTGTTAATTAAAATAATGCTTCTGGCTAAATCCTTTAGAAATCTGTTGTTTTGGCACAAGACGCCCAAAGGCATAGACAAGTTGAACAACAGCAACAGAACAAGATGTGCCAAGCATGATTCATTTTACAAAAAGTGCCTCCTCATCCTCCTAAGAGGAAGAATTTCTTCTAATTTTTCAGCCAAAATACAGAAAAATTTAATTAAATAAGAAGTTGAACCGAGTCTCCCTTTGGGAGCAGTTAGTGTATTAAATGTCAAACACGCTCAGAGGTCAATGATTCGTTCATAAATCTCTCACACATTGTATTTAATTGCATAAATTCACGTGGCAGTGCATGAGAAAACGTCCCACGTTGTCTTCTGTATATGAGTCATGTTTATACATGCAACCCTCTCTGTTTATGACTCATGTTTATGTCTCCTTCTTCTTCGTCTAGCTCCACAGAGCCTCCTCCTCCATCAGCATCATTAGAGTCTAGAGGTCTGGATGTTGCTTTTTGAGACTCGCCAGGAGCACGCGGATGGGTGGATCCGAGGAAGTTGAGTGACAAATGGAGAGTTTATAGACCAGACTGAGAATGTATTATAAAATCAGAGTAAGGAGCACATAAAAAGTGGATGATTACTGCCCTCTAGTGGCAGAATACTGGCTTCTTCAGCTGATCTGAACACAGAGCTGCTACTACAGGATTTCAAACTATTTCCCGCTGTATATTTGTATTATTATTATTTTTTTGTTTATCTCCTTCTCTCCAATGTCAGAGACTAACTGTGAATATTTGCCAGCATGTCGGACAACCATGTGCCAAATCCTGTCTGCATCCAAATAATGAATCATCTCACAAAGACACATGAATGCGAGTGCGATGTTGTGACCTCTGCATTAGTTTACATTACATCTCATCATCAATAATTAGATGTACAGTACTAACACCCAAACACATGTATTATATGTAATTAGAATATGTACATAGGTCAAACTGGAAATAATTTAAGAGGAATTCAAATGTTGAATGTACAGGATGATGGTGTAAAGTTTATTTAAATCATAATTTCCCATTTTTATCTTGTTATAAAGTCTTAAAATGAGGACTAAATGTTTGAATGTCCATCTGATCGTTCTCTTAACTCATTAAATGTAACAAGTCAAATCAGTGAATTGAGTCAATTCAACGTAAGAGTTGACTGATTTTTACTTTTTTCTCTAATCAACAGGTTGTGATAGTTTCTTGTAACAGTTGTTGTAAATGCAAAAAGTGTGTTGAAAGCACTTCTCTTTTTCTTCTCGTTCTCAGTTTCTTCTCTCGTTCTTCTTCTCGTTCTCAGTTCTTCTTCTCGTTCTCAGTTTCTCTTCTTCTCTTGCTTCTCTTCTCGTTCTCAGTTTCTCATACTTCTTCTCGTTCTCAGTTTCTCATTCTCAGTTTCTCAGTTCTTCGTTTTTCTTCTCGTTCTCATTCTTCTGCTCTCGTTCTTCTTCTCTTGCTTCTCTTCTCGTTCTCAGTTCTTCTTCTCAGTTTCTCTTCTTCTCTTCTCGTTCTCAGTTCTTCTTCTCTTGTTCTCAGTTCTTCGTTTTTCTTCTCGTTCTCCTTCTCGTTCCTCATTCTTCTCTTGCTTCTCTTCTCGTTCTCAGTTTCTCTTCTTCTCGTTCTCAGTTTCTCTTCTTCTCTTGCTTCTCTTCTCGTTCTCAGTTCTTCTTCTCGTTCTCAGTTTCTCTTCTTCTCTTGCTTCTCTTCTCGTTCTCAGTTTCTCATACTTCTTCTCGTTCTCAGTTTCTCATTCTCAGTTTCTCAGTTCTTCGTTTTTCTTCTCGTTCTCATTCTTCTGCTCTCGTTCTTCTTCTCTTGCTTCTCTTCTCGTTCTCAGTTTCTCCTCTCGTTCTTCTTCTCGTTCTCAGTTTCTCCTTCTCTTCTCGTTCTCAGTTCTTCTTCTCGTTCTCAGTTTCTCATACTTCTTCTCGTTCTCAGTTTCTCATTCTCAGTTCTTCGTTTTTCTTCTCGTTCTCATTCTTCTGCTCTCGTTCTTCTTCTCTTGCTTCTCTTCTCGTTCTCAGTTCTTCTTCTCAGTTTCTCTGCTTCTCTTCTCGTTCTCAGTTTCTCTTCTTCTCGTTCTCAGTTTCTCTTCTTCTCTTGCTTCTCTTCTCGTTCTCAGTTTCTCATTCTTCTTCTCGTTCTCAGTTTCTTCTCTCGTTCTTCTTCTCGTTCTCAGTTTCTCCTTCTCTTGCTTCTCTTCTCGTTCTCAGTTCTTCTTCTCTTGTTCTCAGTTCTTCGTTTTTCTTCTCGTTCTCATTCTTCTTCTCTCGTTCTTCTTCTCGTTCCTCATTCTTCTCTTGCTTCTCTTCTCGTTCTCAGTTTCTCTTCCTCTCTTGCTTCTCTTCTCGTTCTCAGTTCTTCTTCTCGTTCTCAGTTTCTCTTCCTCTCTTGCTTCTCTTCTTCTCTTGCTTCTCTTCTCGTTCTCAGTTTCTCATTCTTCTTCTCGTTCTCAGTTTCTTCTCTCGTTCTTCTTCTCGTTCTCAGTTTCTCCTTCTCTTGCTTCTCTTCTCGTTCTCAGTTCTTCTTCTCTTGTTCTCAGTTCTTCGTTTTTCTTCTCGTTCTCATTCTTCTTCTCTCGTTCTTCTTCTCGTTCCTCATTCTTCTCTTGCTTCTCTTCTCGTTCTCAGTTTCTCTTCCTCTCTTGCTTCTCTTCTCGTTCTCAGTTCTTCTTCTCGTTCTCAGTTTCTCTTCCTCTCTTGCTTCTCTTCTTCTCTTGCTTCTCTTCTCGTTCTCAGTTTCTCATTCTTCTTCTCGTTCTCAGTTTCTTCTCTCGTTCTTCTTCTCGTTCTCAGTTCTTCTCGTTCTCAGTTTCTCTTCTTCTCTTGCTTCTCTTCTCGTTCTCAGTTTCTCATACTTCTTCTCGTTCTCAGTTTCTCATTCTCAGTTTCTCAGTTCTTCGTTTTTCTTCTCGTTCTCATTCTTCTGCTCTCGTTCTTCTTCTCTTGCTTCTCTTCTCGTTCTCAGTTCTTCTTCTCAGTTTCTCTTCTTCTCTTCTCGTTCTCAGTTCTTCGTTTTTCTTCTCGTTCTCCTTCTCGTTCCTCATTCTTCTCTTGCTTCTCTTCTCGTTCTCAGTTTCTCTTCTTCTCTTGCTTCTCTTCTCGTTCTCAGTTTCTCCTCTCGTTCTTCTTCTCGTTCTCAGTTTCTCCTTCTCTTCTCGTTCTCAGTTCTACTTCTCGTTCTCAGTTTCTCTTCTCGTTCTCAGTTTCTCATACTTCTTCTCGTTCTCAGTTTCTCATTCTCAGTTCTTCGTTTTTCTTCTCGTTCTCATTCTTCTGCTCTCGTTCTTCTTCTCTTGCTTCTCTTCTCGTTCTCAGTTCTTCTTCTCAGTTTCTCTTCTTCTCTTCTCGTTCTCAGTTCTTCGTTTTTCTTCTCGTTCTCCTTCTCGTTCCTCATTCTTCTCTTGCTTCTCTTCTCGTTCTCAGTTTCTCTTCTTCTCTTGCTTCTCTTCTCGTTCTCAGTTTCTCCTCTCGTTCTTCTTCTCGTTCTCAGTTTCTCCTTCTCTTCTCGTTCTCAGTTTTCTTCTCGTTCTCAGTTTCTCATACTTCTTCTCGTTCTCAGTTTCTCATTCTCAGTTCTTCGTTTTTCTTCTCGTTCTCATTCTTCTGCTCTCGTTCTTCTTCTCTTGCTTCTCTTCTCGTTCTCAGTTCTTCTTCTCAGTTTCTCTGCTTCTCTTCTCGTTCTCAGTTTCTCTTCTTCTCGTTCTCAGTTTTCTTCTTCTCTTGCTTCTCTTCTCGTTCTCAGTTTCTCATTCTTCTTCTCGTTCTCAGTTTTCTCTCGTTCTTCTTCTCGTTCTCAGTTTCTCCTTCTCTTGCTTCTCTTCTCGTTCTCAGTTCTTCTTCTCTTGTTCTCAGTTCTTCGTTTTTCTTCTCGTTCTCATTCTTCTTCTCTCGTTCTTCTTCTCGTTCCTCATTCTTCTCTGCTTTCTTCTCGTTCTCAGTTCTCTTCCTCTCTTGCTTCTCTTCTCGTTCTCAGTTCTTCTTCTCTCTCAGTTTCTCTTCCTCTCTTGCTTCTCTTCTCGTTCTCAGTTCTTCTTCTCAGTTCTCTTCTTCCTTCTCGTTCTCAGTTCTTCGTTTTTCTTCTCGTTCTCCTTCTCGTTCCTCATTCTTCTCTTGCTTCTCTTCTCGTTCTCAGTTTCTCTTCTTCTCTTGCTTCTCTTCTCGTTCTCAGTTTCTCCTCTCGTTCTTCTTCTCGTTCTCAGTTTCTCCTTCTCTTCTCGTTCTCAGTTCTTCTTCTCGTTCTCAGTTTCTCTTCTCGTTCTCAGTTTCTCATACTTCTTCTCGTTCTCAGTTTCTCATTCTCAGTTCTTCGTTTTTCTTCTCGTTCTCATTCTTCTGCTCTCGTTCTTCTTCTCTTGCTTCTCTTCTCGTTCTCAGTTCTTCGTTTTTCTTCTCGTTCTCCTTCTCGTTCCTCATTCTTCTCTTGCTTCTCTTCTCGTTCTCAGTTTCTCTTCTTCTCGTTCTCAGTTTCTCTTCTTCTCGTTCTCAGTTTCTCATTCTTCTTCTCGTTCTCAGTTTCTCTTCTTCTCGTTCTCAGTTTCTCATTCTTCTTCTCGTTCTCAGTTTCTTCTCTCGTTCTTCTTCTCGTTCTCAGTTTCTCCTTCTCTTGCTTCTCTTCTCGTTCTCAGTTCTTCTTCTCTTGTTCTCAGTTCTTCGTTTTTCTTCTCGTTCTCATTCTTCTTCTCTCGTTCTTCTTCTCGTTCCTCATTCTTCTCTTGCTTCTCTTCTCGTTCTCAGTTTCTCTTCCTCTCTTGCTTCTCTTCTCGTTCTCAGTTCTTCTTCTCGTTCTCAGTTTCTCTTCCTCTCTTGCTTCTCTTCTTCTCTTGCTTCTCTTCTCGTTCTCAGTTTCTCATTCTTCTTCTCGTTCTCAGTTTCTTCTCTCGTTCTTCTTCTCGTTCTCAGTTTCTCCTTCTCTTGCTTCTCTTCTCGTTCTCAGTTCTTCTTCTCTTGTTCTCAGTTCTTCGTTTTCTTCTCGTTCTCATCTCTTCTCTCGTTCTTCTTCTCGTTCCTCATTCTTCTCTTGCTTCTCTTCTCGTTCTCAGTTTCTCTTCCTCTCTTGCTTCTCTTCTCGTTCTCAGTTCTTCTTCTCGTTCTCAGTTTCTCTTCCTCTCTTGCTTCTCTTCTTCTCTTGCTTCTCTTCTCGTTCTCAGTTTCTCATTCTTCTTCTCGTTCTCAGTTTCTTCTCTCGTTCTTCTCGTTCTCAGTTCTTCTCGTTCTCAGTTTCTCATTCTTCTTCTCGTTCTCAGTTTCTTCTCTCGTTCTTCTTCTCGTTCTCAGTTCTTCTCGTTCTCAGTTTCTCTTCTTCTCTTGCTTCTCTTCTCGTTCTCAGTTTCTCATACTTCTTCTCGTTCTCAGTTTCTCATTCTCAGTTTCTCAGTTCTTCGTTTTTCTTCTCGTTCTCATTCTTCTGCTCTCGTTCTTCTTCTCTTGCTTCTCTTCTCGTTCTCAGTTCTTCTTCTCAGTTTCTCTTCTTCTCTTCTCGTTCTCAGTTCTTCGTTTTTCTTCTCGTTCTCCTTCTCGTTCCTCATTCTTCTCTTGCTTCTCTTCTCGTTCTCAGTTTCTCTTCTTCTCTTGCTTCTCTTCTCGTTCTCAGTTTCTCCTCTCGTTCTTCTTCTCGTTCTCAGTTTCTCCTTCTCTTCTCGTTCTCAGTTCTTCTTCTCGTTCTCAGTTTCTCATACTTCTTCTCGTTCTCAGTTTCTCATTCTCAGTTCTTCGTTTTTCTTCTCGTTCTCATTCTTCTGCTCTCGTTCTTCTTCTCTTGCTTCTCTTCTCGTTCTCAGTTCTTCGTTTTTCTTCTCGTTCTCCTTCTCGTTCCTCATTCTTCTCTTGCTTCTCTTCTCGTTCTCAGTTTCTCTTCTTCTCTTGCTTCTCTTCTCGTTCTCAGTTTCTCCTCTCGTTCTTCTTCTCGTTCTCAGTTTCTCCTTCTCTTCTCGTTCTCAGTTTCTCTTCTCGTTCTCAGTTTCTCATACTTCTTCTCGTTCTCAGTTTCTCATTCTCAGTTCTTCGTTTTTCTTCTCGTTCTCATTCTTCTGCTCTCGTTCTTCTTCTCTTGCTTCTCTTCTCGTTCTCAGTTCTTCGTTTTTCTTCTCGTTCTCCTTCTCGTTCCTCATTCTTCTCTTGCTTCTCTTCTCGTTCTCAGTTTCTCTTCTTCTCTTGCTTCTCTTCTCGTTCTCAGTTTCTCCTCTCGTTCTTCTTCTCGTTCTCAGTTTCTCCTTCTCTTCTCGTTCTCATTCTTCTGCTCTCGTTCTTCTTCTCTTGCTTCTCTTCTCGTTCTCAGTTTCTCATTCTTCTTCTCTCGTTCTTCATTCTTCTCTTGCTTCTCTTCTCGTTCTCAGTTTCTCATTCTTCTTCTCTCGTTCCTCTTCTTCTCTTCTCGTTCTCAGTTCTTCTCGTTCTCAGTTTCTCTTCTTCTCTTCTCGTTCTCAGTTTCTCTTCTTCTCTTGCTTCTCTTCTCGTTCTCAGTTTCTCATTCTTCTGCTCTCGTTCTCAGTTCTTCTTCTCTTGCTTCTCTTCCTCAGTTTCTCTTGCTTCTCTTCTCGTTCTCAGTTCTTCGTTTTTCTTCTCGTTCTCAGTTTCTCTTCTCTTCCTGGTTCTTCTCTCCTCACCTCCCCCTGTTCCTCTCCCTGTCCCCGCCTCTTCCTTTTCCTCTCTTCCTGGTTCTTCTCTCCGCCTCAGTAAACTGTAAGCCGGACATGCTGTTGTGTACTATAACCCCCTCATTATACCTCTCTGGAAACAGGGGAGGGACCAACCCCCTCCCCGTCCCTCCACTGCCACCCAACTCCAGGTACCGACTGGGATTCGAACCAGCGCTTTCACCACTTGCGCCTTTCGGTTCGGAAACGAATCCACCACGCCACCAGATACCCTTCGCTGCCAGACCTTCACCGTGAGCGCTTTTAAGTCTAAACTTTGGGTGTTGGCCTTCAAAACTGACTGCACCTCACAAGATTTGAACCCATGACTTCACCGCTTACAGGCGGCGCTCTACCAATCTGTGCTATCAGCCCACACAGGGAGAGATGTTTTTTCTCGTAGTTCACACTCTTCCTTTTGGACGCAGCCCTCAAAACCAACTGCACCTCGTAAGATTCGAACCCACGACTTCACCACTTACAAGCAGCGCTCTACCAACCTGAGTTATAGGTCCACATGTTCGATCACCTGTAGTTTCCACTCTTTCTTTTGGATCCAATCCAACCCCCACTGATTTTAATTTCTGAGTCTATTCTCCAGTTTCAATAAAAATGAAAGAACTCTTGTAGTAGTAGTGTTAGAGCTGTGCATCAGGATGATTAACACATAAATCAACACCGTGTGTGTCATCTTAATCACCTATCGTTTTGAGCACATATGTGATTGATTGAAAGGAGCAATGTCAGAGACATTTGTGCAACTGTGCAGATTTTTAAATATGTTGTAACATTATATATCTGGTTTGGACAACAGGTGGCGCCACAGCTCCATCAGATGCAGGTTGTGTCTGTGCATCTGCATCTGGAAGGATTTATGAGACAAAGATTCAGCATTTTATGGGAGTGATTTTTGCATCCGCCAAAAGTGTAAGTTCGAGATCACTGGGACATTTTGTCATCAACACGCTGTATATGAAGAAAATGGCATCCAAATCCATTTTTTGGCACCGAGGACATTTAAAATAAGCATAATTATCTTCTGCATTTGTACAAAATACGAGTTTATGAATAATCATCTGCTCCTGTTGAGTAGAAAATGAAGTGTCACTGCAATTAAGAGGTTAAATGTCACAAATCTTGAAGGAGCTGTTTGACATTTTGGATTATACCGACCCCCAACAGACACAAACACACAATTAACTCATGTTAATATTGATTAATGTGGTCTGTTATCACCGTCTTACTTCTATTTGGGTTTATAAGTTACGTTTTGGAACTACAATTCCCATAATTTTGATGTCTGGGAATGTAAACAGGACAATTTGTTGCTACCATTAAAATTATGCCAGATTAACTATTAATGATGAAGTCACAAAAAGTATAAATGTTTTCATCTTTAACCTTTAGCTCATCAGGTTCTGGCTTTATCTAGTTAACTCTTTCTTGTTTATTAAATATAAAAATTATATATTCAGCTCAGCTGCTCTCCACATTTCACGCCCCCCTGCTGAGCTCCACTGCATACGGTTCGTGCAGGCTTCCCCTGCAGCTGGAGGTGGTCAGCAGGAAAACAGACGAGCAACAATGCCATTAGAGTCCAGGGTAACGTATGCATGGTTTCTCAAAGGGCTGCATATATTTCAGGTTCATTTGAATAGAGCCAAATGTCACCGTTCACCCCACAGTGAGCATGAGCTGCACCTTCAGGGCTTCCCGGGGTCAGAGGTCACAGGAAGGACTTTCTGATCTGACACTGCGGGCGCTCTTTGACCTTCAGAGTTTAAAGTAAAATATGTTCCCGCTGTATTTTGTCTTTATTCAAGCGGGAAACAAAAGGCAGGAAAGGAAGGATCCTTAGCGAGAGGTGATGTAAAGGGCAGGTCACCCTCGCCGACAGACTGAAATATCACAGCTTGCCCGGGGCTCGTCATCTTCTCCGATGCTCCGAGGGAGTTTGTGACGAGTCCGAGGCAATATTGAGGGGAAAAGAGGGAAGAAGAAGCCGCCGGCGAGATCGATGAAGTGCTTTTGACTGAATCATTGACTGTGGGTAAATCCTCTTCTTTAATGTTGTGCTGCCTTTACAGTCTGATTTATTATGAAGGGAATGGAGGAAACATCGGAGCCGAGTGCAGGTACTGGAGGATCTCATTCTGAGTTAATGAGATTTTAATCCGACGTATCCAACAGCACCCTCCACTGTGACATTTAAAGAAGTCATTAAATGGTGATGGGTGAGAACAAAGGGGTGCAGGGTGGCAAATTGTGTCTTTCCTTTTTGTCTGAATGTTCTGTGGAGAGAAACTCAGAGTTTGGCGCATACTTTTACTCAAAGTACTGTACAGTAATGTGACATTTAAGACAAGGTGAAAGAAGCCAGGAGTGTTTCTCTTGTCTCTGAAATGTCTCCACATCTACTGCATAGTTATGATCTTCAACTTAGCTTCAGTTTACACTCACCTTTTAGGTTTAAATGAACAAAAATAAGGAGTTTTTGAGTTGTAGGTGTCCTTTTCAAAATCTAACAAAAAAGCCACAATAAACTTGAAAGCTGCTTTTCCTACAAATATCTCTAAGTAAAAGGTTGCATGTTAAATTACAGGTACACCGAGTTCTTCGACGCTGCAGTTGGTGCTTTGTGAAGTTTGTTCGACACCACAGCGCCACCACCCACTTCCCACTTAAAGCTGGTCTCTGACGGCTTTTCTGGGAACAGCTGAGGATGTCAACCCTTGTTAGGAAAAGCAACAACGAATTATTCAAAAGTAGGACAAACAGCTGAGCTCAGGTGTTAAAGTCCAAGGGTGGAGTTCCTGGGTTTAGGGTTCCATTTACAAATAGAGTGTGTCTGGCTGAAAGGGTCAAGGTGTAAAAACTGTTTAGAAGTTTTGAGGTTGCGGGTTCAATGGTTGAATAGTTTAGGAGCCCAACACCTAGAGGAAGACCTTCACAAAGAGGTCAATAGGAAAAGAAAGAAGTCTCAATCTGTTGTTGACAAGCTCAGTGTTGCAGTGCTGCCCCAAAGAGGATTATGGGTCCAATCCCTGAAATGTTCTTTGAGTTTTGAAGGCAAACAAAGACTCATTAGGTCCAAGAAATGATCTTCAGGTATTTAATGAAATGGCTCACACTGTTGGAGTGCTACTCCAGGAATTTTTGAGGATTTGAGTTCAAACCCCAGTTTTGAAGATCTATATTCTAAAGAAAGAGTGTGTCAAAGAAAGACAGTGCAAGTACTTCACGTCCCATAGCTCAGGGAGATAAAGTCCTCGTTGGAAGATTTAAGAACGTGGATTCAAGACTTGGAACAAATTTGAGGGCCGAGCTGAAAGGAACGACTGGAAAGCTCGAAGAGAATTGTCTTTTTCCACCAGGGTTCGATGGACCAACAGGTTTTCTCACTCTTATATTGGCAGATTGGTTTGAACACATTAACTGAGATTTGAACCCACAACCTTTGTCCAGAGTCAGCAGGCTAACTGTTGGGCCACAGAGACTTCAACAAGAGGACATTGTGTCAAAGACGTCTTTGTATCATGGAGCTGCAACGATATCTACACATGCAAACCAGCTATTTGAAACCCTGCCACGGTGGTGTAGTGGTGCTGTCTGATGTTTAACACTAAGGGGTTGTTGGTTCAATCCTTCAGTTTGTGTTTTGAAGTCTCATTTTGACCCGCCTCACCGATAATCCCGCCATGCTTTGCATGCGTTGGCGGTGTTAACACCTTCCCGGGCACTGTGAACTTGAGTGTTTCTGTAATTAGGAACTGATGAGTGGGAAACGATCAGCCGTTCTTCCACAGTTTCCGTAAACAAGTTGTCTCAATATAATTAATTTAGAACTGTGAGTTAAGAGCGCCAGGACCAGGCGATCCCCCACAACAACCAAACTAATTCAGCCAATAATTACGGTAAATAAGATGATAATTAGGGGGGAATTAATCACATTGACCTCTTGGAAGAGAGTAAAAGTTTAAATATTGATATGGGAGAGGGCAGGTGAGGGACTGAATTTGTATCTTTATTTGATCTGCCTAGATTAATTACAAGTGAAAGTCATATAATAAGAGGCTGTTTTTGAAACATGAAGCACTAAAACGACAACCAACAAGTTTAAAATCGAGTCTCTGAGGTGCCTGAGGTCCGGAAACGGTGACCAAATACCCTGACACCCTCAAAAAAACTTTTACGGAATGAAATAATGGTCCAGCCCTTTCTGGGCCACTCTCGTCGAACAAAAACCCATTTTGAAAGGTGTTCTGACATTTACCTGGGTCATTCACTGGCTTTGTGCCCGTCAGAGTGCAGACAGGAAGCTCTTTCAGCTGCATTTCAATGGACACCTGCCAATCAAACCCAAACAAGCCAACGAAGACGAGTATGACCGTCGATACAGCAAAGATTCCTCTCTTCACCGTAAAACAAAGGCTGTTTGTCTCAAAATGTGTCCGACTGGCGCCGGCCGACACCAAACAGCCGTCACTGTGTGTTTTCGTGACGGCAGCTCATTCCGATTCCTCCTACGCGGTGGAAATTAAGCGGACTCTTCATGAAGAGCTTCCTCAGATTGTGTGCTGTGATGAGGTTTCTGCCTGGCAACAATGCTCCCTTTCACACGGCGAGGCGTTCGCTTGAATGTCGCTTGGCTTTGAGTGACTTTGAGTGGGCGGACATTTTTTGGGAGATCTGAAATGAAGCAGCTCAGGAGGAGTTTTAGAAGATGAACATGCCTGCTTTGTTATATCATTAAATTCGTTTTCATTAAATGAATCCCACAAACATATCATCGTTTAATGGACTAGTGGACCTGATGCCAGCCTCAAGTGGATGTTTGAGGAATAATTTGACCATTTTAGTCCAGGAAAGTTGCATCATACTGGAAGAAAAAAGCAGCACAGTGAATACATAGTAAAATATTTTAGAGGCTGGTCAAATATTTCTTCTGGGGTTGAATATGTTGGCTTGTTTGCGGCGTATTTCAGGTAACAACTGCTCCAAAACAAAGAAGTCAAACCTGTATTTGAATGAAGAACTGGATGAAGACGTCGGCTGACACCACCCCCCATCATCCTCACGCTTTTCAATTAGTGTGCAAGGCAGACACCTCTGTGTGGCTGGTATTGGCATCCTAATTCTCTGGAGAAAAAAGAAAAAAAAAAAAGAGCACTGGCGGTCATATGCCAACCAGATTTGTCCCATTATTCATTACAATTAATTGCTTCCCCCCTTCGTTCTCGCGGCCTTTTCCCAGGAAGGCGCCGCAGTGCGGACGTCTCCGCTGCAGATTGTAATATGAGCGCAGGACTTAAAGCTGTCATTCAAATCTCAGTGTGACCTTTAGGGAGAAAAGGCTGTTTTTCAGCCGGTTTGCAGGCAGCCGACGAAGAAAGTTTAATGTGTGTGTGTGTGTGTACTTCTATCCTTGTGAGAACCGATCCGAGTGTAACCCGACACAGTGTTTTACAGTTAGAGACAGACAGGACTCACTTATGAGGAAACTAAATCCTTCTGAACTCCACCTGCAGCGTTACATGGAGACAGAGAACGTGTTCGTACTTTGCCGTTAAATTAAGAAGCTGCTCTAATCAACAGGGGTCAGCAGTGAGGCAGAACTCTGATTTACAGAGTTTCTTGATGGACAGTGAAGTAAACTGTAGCTGCTGTTAGCTAATGTTAACTCAGTTTGTTATTAGGGGGAGTGTTGGTGTTTGTACCACCGGTGTACTACAGAACTAGAGCTAATAATGGTAGAGGATAAGAAGAACCTTAGAGGACATTGATAGCAGAAGCTAAGAAGAGAAATTGGCAAAAGGAAATTGAACTAATTGAGCTAATTGAACTAGCAACTAACTAACGGAACCAACAGAGCTAACGGAACTAACAGATTAAAAAGAAACCAACTGAGCTAACGGAACTAATGGAGCTAACGGAGCTAACGGAACTAACAGAGCTAACGGAACAAACAGCGCTAACGGAATTAACGGACCTAATAGAACTAACAAATTAAAAAGAAACCAACAGAGCTAATGGAGCTAACAGAGCTAACGGAACTAACAGAGCTAATGGAGGATAAGAAGAACCTTAGAGGACATTGATAGCAGAAGCTAAGAAGAGAAATTGGCAAAAGGAAATTGAACTAATTGAGCTAATTGAACTAGCAACTAACTAACGGAACCAACAGAGCTAACGGAACTAACAGATTAAAAAGAAACCAACTGAGCTAACGGAACTAATGGAGCTAACGGAGCTAACGGAACTAACAGAGCTAACGGAACAAACAGCGCTAACGGAATTAACGGACCTAATAGAACTAACAAATTAAAAAGAAACCAACAGAGCTAATGGAGCTAACAGAGCTAACGGAACTAACAGAGCTAATGGAGCTAACGGAACCAACAGAGCTAACGGAACTAACAGAGCTAATGGAGCTAACAGAGCTAACGGAACTAACAGAGCTAATGGAGCTAACGGAACCAACAGAGCTAACGGAACTAACAGAGCTAATGGAGCTAACAGAGCTAACGGAACTAACAGAGCTAACGGAGCTAACGGAACCAACAGAGCTAACAGAGCTAACGGAACCAACTTCTCTTGTCTTTAAGCTATGTTTACCAACAAGAGTAGTACTGACCTTCAAATTTATCTCTTGTAAAAGAAAATAAGCATATTTCCCAAGATCAAAATTTTCTTTCTATATATCCATTTCCAGGAAATAAATAACTTAAATGCATCAATAAAAAAACATTTAAAAAGTGTAAAAAGCAAGAAACAAACAAAAAAAAAAAAACAACCAAAAAACCCAACAGCCTTAGTGTCGTTTAATTTGCAGTAGATATTAAATGTGTTATGGTCAGTGGTTTGTTTGTGTATGTTCATGTAATCGTCAACTAAATACAGCCTAAATGTAAATTCTATCTTTAAACATGTTAATAATAACAATAACAACAACAATAATAATAACAATTTGCTATTTAACATGCCTTTGTTATTAAACTACCTTGTCTAATGAATAATTGTGAGGATATCAGTTAATCTTAATATATAATCTAAATAATTTGTCTAATCATTTCGAGTGTAAAAAAATAGTCTAAAGCGACATCTTAAAATGAAAATATTAGATTCAGCAAATCTTTGCATTTGAGAAGCTGGATTTGGAATTTATGCCTGAAAACGACTAACAATTAATCTATTATCAAAAAAAATGTGAATTCATTATTGATAAACACATGCATAATTGACTTATTTAGCAGCAGTAGAAATGTTTTAGCTTCAATATTTGGTAATTTAACAAGAAAAATATCAAATAAAACAAATAAATGAAAGTAATTATAAACATACCACATATCCACGTCTTGTCTGTCCTGTTCACATTACTTCTCTCTGCTGTTATGACGCCAGCTATGAATGACACAAGAAACACAAAAAACCCACAAAGCTTCGAGAGCAACCAGATACATTTAATTAGATAATTGCTTTGCGTTTCTTTTTTTTTTTTCCTTTTACCTGAAGACTGACTCACAGTATTCGTACAGAATCGGTGAAAAAAAAAAGAGCAATATGATTCTCTTTGAGCCTGGATAAAGCTGTAATTTCATCCAAAAGGAGACAATCAAACATCGGGATGCGGGTTTAAGTCGTGCTGCCCATGAGCGATTCTTGACATGGCCGTCGTTGGCAGTTTGAAGGGTCCTCAGTGTCGAGGTATTGTAGCCGAACCCCCATGTGACCGCACACAGATACAGTAACAGTTACGTGTTTTGGTACATGGGAGGAAACGTGTGGAATGATTCTGTTCACTGCATAAGACGAGAGTCCGTAGAAAAATATGAATATAAAATCATAATATGAAGGCAAGAAGGAAGTAAAACAAAAATTCAACAGAGCCCCGTGGTGAGGAAGAGTGAGGGCTGCCATGTTGGAGGTCTGAAAACTAACAGACTAACACCTAAATAACACTAAAGTAATGAAATCATTTGGGAGTGTCTGAAAATAAAAAGACTGTTTTATCTTCATATTTTGGATACTGATTCTGAAAACTATTTCATTTTGTTGGCTTTTTTGGTACCTGACATATCAGACCTGAATATCTGCATTAAAACGAGTTCACAAAGTCCAGTTTGAGCAACAGATTAATGAGTTTAAAGGTTTCTTCTGCAGTCCGTACATTGACGATTGACAAGAAATTACAGCCTTCATAAACAAATTAGTGCAGATAAAAGATTTTAACAAGCAAAAACTCATAACACTGAAAATCTGCTATGAAATAATAACAAATAGTTTGAACAGGAACAAGTGTGTTCATGTGGGACTTTTTAGGGACTATAAATTTAAAAATCTAAACACAAGCAGCATATACTTAAAATTACTAAAACCTTAAAACTGTAAAAAGAAAGAATTTAAATCTTAAAAAAAAGGTTACAGATCGTACGGAAAGTTACGATTCTTGAGTAAGGTTACGGATCTTAGGGAGAGTTACGAATGTTATACAAGGTTACATATCTCACTTAAAGTTATGAATCTTACAGATGGTTATGGATTTTAGGGAAGGTTACAAATCTTACGGAAAATTACAGATCTGACAGTGTTGTGTTGTAATTTGACACCCCGTCCTACGAACTACGTCTTTTGTGATTTACACAGGTCAAATTTCCAAACTAAAAATTGCCCTTGAAACCCTCCTGCCTGGTCCTTAAACCCTCCAACATGGCGGCTTACAACACACCTCTGTTCAAACAAAGATAAACAATATATTTTAAATATTATTTCCTATATAACAACTTAAATATCTTTAATGTTTTTTAAAAAGAAGTGTGGCATTGTGAAAATGTCTTAGGCACATCAAGGCACATATCATACATTCATACAGTGCGTCGCCTTTTCAATCTGACCTCACACAAAAGCTGCAGATTAAAACATGCCGGATTAAAAATCTTATTCTTTTTTTAGTTACATAAAGAAAGCTCACGGCATGCAGGATTATATAAGATCAGTTTGCTGCTGACGGACTCAGCGTGTGCGTTGATACAGCGTTGTTTCAGATCACATCTGTCAAAATATAAGACTCTAAACTAAAACTATAAAGAAAGTTTTTGCTCTACATTATTCAGAGAACTTGTGGCATGCAATCCATCTAATAAAACAAATATATCCCTTTAAAATACAGTTTTTAAACCTATAATCTCTGTAAACAAGCTGCAGTGACAAGACAAAAAGAATAAATAGTTTTAAAATATATGAAGAAAAGCAGTGATTAAAATAAATAAAATAAAAAATCAGTAACGCGAAAGCTGGAGACCTCATGTAAACCTCAGTCGTTTGCTGGTAGTGCAATAGATGGAAAACACAGTAGAAAGGAAGATCAGCTTTTTAAACCCTTAAATTAACGTCTCAGAAACGTCTCAGTGCGTTAAGAACTATTAAATATTACTTGACTAGTGCGTGTAACATGCAAAGATCAGAAAAAATATTTTCAAATCCCCTTAAGGCTTTCTTTCTTTTAGGGGTCCATTGTTTTGTTTTCGATTTCAGAGAAGGTTTCCTGGAAAGAATCGATAATTGGTTATTAATTGGCTCCATTTAAACCCAGTAAGCTCATTTATGTTGAGTTATATGCTTGCCTGGGTCTGCAACAGTTCAAACTCTTGGTGCTACATCAGACTTTAGGATTTGTACTATAACTTTTAAGTCTTCCAGAAATGTTTGTTTTCTGGATTTGGTGGGTCCAGAAGAAACTATCCAAATATGCCGACTTCTTTGTCACCTGGACCAAACGTTCTGCTGTTTTCTAGTTTGTCCAAATCTGTTTAAGGATTTTTCAGACATTTGATGTGGTTTTGAAATGGCCTAGAAAGTCTAGGAAGCTACCAAGAACGGAAGTCCAAGAAGCTACTGAAAATATCCAGAAGCTCTGAGAACATAAGGAGGTCCAAGATTCTCCTGACAAGTGTTTTAAGTTCTTGTGAGGGAACACAAAGGTAGAGTTAATGATGTAATTCAAGCATGTTGTGTTTTCAAGCGCTTTTCAATGCTCACAAACCATCTGGACCTTGTCTCTGACACGTTGTGCTTCACAACATTTATTCTTCACGAATTTATTTATTTTCATATATATATTTTTAGCCACATTCAAAAGCTTTTAACGTAACACATGCATTGAAAGATTTTATTTAATCATTCTTTCCAGGAAACCTTGAAGGAATCATTAAGAAAATGGACCCCTGAAATAAAGCACCACCAAACACTCAGTTGCCATCTGAAAAAGCTGCATTGCATTGAGGACGGCGTCTCCTCAACGATCAGTGTGGACTGTTAAAAATGAAGTTTAAAAACAGGAGTGCTTGAGAAGCTACAAAGATAATGCAATGATTAACATATCAAAGAGTTTAAAAACAGACTGTATAAAACAGATATATATATCGTGTGCTGTGTGATATCAGAGGCAGCAGACGGACAGATCTACCCTCTGACTTCCTGAAAAACAAACCTCAGCCTCAATCATTAGATAATGTGTCACCCAAAACACTCAGAAGTGATGCTGGGCTACTCTTGATTTGGCTAAATTCATCCCACCGCGTGCCTGATTGCATTATTGTCATTCAAATAGCGCCATTTGCATGATTTCTTTTTTTTTTGTTTTTGTCATCACCACCTTGAACAGAGCAGCAGCTGAAGGTCTTCTTGGCATCCTTTGAAAAATCCTCCTCGTGTCGGGCTCACACGCCGCCCCCGCTTCGGTCCACCGTCACCGGGCCTCTCTTATCCAAAGTTTCCTCCGCTGACTTCATCAGGATGGCCAGGCGGCTGTCGGACACTTGTCCCTTCTTCACGGCGCTCATCAGCTACACGGGAAACGACAGAGAGCATAGTGACAGTGTGTCCGATAACAGCAAGGTTAACTTGTCAAACTAAACGTGATAATTATCTGTACAACGGTGGAAGTCACCGGATCACCTTCACATTCCAGACGTTAAAAGCTAGAAATGAAACCAACACCGACCGGGTTGTTTAGATGTTAAAGCCGAACTAGGTCGGGTTTGTCTATGTGGAAATGAAGCTGTTTTTATAACAAACTGGTCCCACCAAAAAAGAGCCAATAAGCCTGATTTAGTGAAGCATATTTAAATTAATATATATTTGAACTTTCACAAGTATTTTTCTATATTTTGCTTATTGTCAGATATATCAGACATTACATGTTGATCCAGATCATTGTTGGTTGTAGTCTTTTCTCTGGATTTGTCACCAATAAGAAAAATATAAAACATCACAGCGCTGATCCTCTCAGTTACCAATCGATGACGTGTCCTAGTTCAGCTTAACACTTCTGGGATGCTTAATAGTATCTTTTCCCTGCAGCCATGGTTGTCTTTGTTCACTTCTTTTTGTCGTTAAAGTGAGAGGAAGACCCTGTAGGACTCGAGAGTGTCGGTTTCCGATCAGTGCTGCACGTGTACACTACCTGTTTGTCGTCTCTAAATCATCCACATGCAGGTGAGGTGTATATACACAAGCAGAAACAGACATTCAGCATCATGAAACACATGACAGGCATGATCGCATACTCACAGAGCGACACACATTTTGTGAGTAAAAGATCGTTTCCTCCAGCCGGCGCATTAATGAAGACTAAATCATTCACTGTCATCAAGTCTCTCCGGTAATGACTCGTTTCTGGACTCAAGTGAGAAAGTAATTTAGCGGCGGGCATACAGACACGGGAGCCCCGGACGCACTTCAGGCCTCATTACAGAGACTCTCCTCCCTAATTAGCTCCATCTAGTCAAGTCGACATCACACCTTCTGTTTGCAGGAGCGGATGTTCAGCCTTCTCACATCTCAGGTGGACGACGGCCTTTTTTAAGGATGAGGTCATTTAGGTTGTGTAGCTTGAACGTGGAGGAATATGTTGCATTATCAACAGACTATATGTAGCAGACGTGTGTGATGTGTGCGCGGTGGCTCGTGCTCCCGTGGGCCTTTATTATCCCGCCTTCACGTCCTGTTTGCTCTGCGGACGCTGACAGAGGTGTGAGGCTTTAATGGTTCCTCGCGTTGGCTCCTGTTTTCTTCTAACAAGCGAAAGAATTTGTGCGGCGCAGCAGTGAGAATATTTTTACAGTGCACATCAACTTGCTTCAAGTTCTGCAAGATGTTTTGATCCTCTATGTTGAGACAGGTTAAAAATCAACGTGTTTTTAGGAAGAATTCTTAATTCTGCACAGAATGACTTAATGAAAAGGTTTTGTGCAGTATTTATTTGATTTTGTTGTGTGGACTGAACTCAGGAGCGTCGCTACAACAAATCACAAGTTTAACTGCAATAAAAACTGGTCACTGGATGATATTTTATATTATATATTAGGATTTAGGTAGCTGGAAAACTATATTCACTTTGTTCTGAAAATAAAAGGGCTGACTTTAAAGAACATGAACGTTTTCGTTTTTAAATGTTGTTAGTGAATAAAGATAGAAACCTCATCTGACGGGAAACCTTTAAAACAAACTGTCAAAGATGAAGTAAAGTGATCGCTCGTCTCCCCGCTGATCGCCGTCACGTTACGTACCTGCATGAATTCATCAATTTCCACTTGTCCGTTCTTGTTGAGGTCCACCTCGTTAAGGATGTCGTGGAGCGCGTTCTCATCAATGTGGACGTTGATGCTCTGCAGAGATCGATAACGCTGTGATGAAGACGAGTGTGTGAAGACGAAGGACGACAGAAAGACGAGGACGGAAGATGACTCACCTCCAGGACTCGCTGCACGTCAACGGTGGTGATGAATCCTTTGCTCTCTTTGTCAAACTTGTGGAAGCGCTTCTTGTACCTGTCACACAGGAGAGTGATTATTAGCTGAAATCCTGATAGAAGCTTGATACAAAAAATAAATACTTCAAACTTAAGACAGAGATTTTAGTAAAAACTTTAATTAGGAGGGATAAAAATGTGATTCAATTAAGTAAAAGTACAGCCTTAACCTTCCTACAGATGATAAAAACCTGTGGGTTATTGTGTGTTTGATGATTTCTGACTGACCTCACGACTTCGTGGTAGTCCAGGTTGATCTCGGTCGTCTTGGTCAGCTGCTCAGATCGAGACCTGTAGCCCATCTCCTGGTACAGAAAGGTCCTCGCTGCTTCGAGCTCTGCCTGGATGGAACATCACAATCAGAGTAATAAGTTATTTATTCATGCAGCATCTTTAAAAACAGAGTTTAGCTTTGACAGACGATACAACAGTTGCCTGCTCCATCGTATAATGCTGCATAAGTGAAATTATTGCCTGATAAATCTTATTGTAGTATTAAAGCCATGACAGGACTTTTTTGTAGGTCCCAAACCTTCCGGATCCATGTGTTACATGTAGGTGGGGGTTGGTATTTGGACTTTTAGGCATTACTCTCGGGGATCTTGTGGGACATCCTGGAGGAAAACCTCTTCAAATACCTAGAATCTCTCCAGAATGTCTTTAGTTTGCGACATAATCATATTACATGATTCCCTCAGCATTAAATTCAATGTGTTCTGGATACAATTTCTCTGCTGTCAACTTCCTGCCCTTTTCTCTTTAATTATATAAAAATTACCAAAGAGCGACAAGTTTTTACTTTAAGTCGTCTTGTTATAATCAGTCTTTAAATGTTTTGACCTTTTGTCTTCGATCAGATGACAGAAAAAGCACATTTCTGTCAATTTCTGTGAAAATAACTGAAAAGTTTAATTATCAGAATATTTGCTATATGTTTTTATATTTTTAGCCTCTGACAGTAACATGTTTCATGTTGTGTACTTTGCCGTCTGTCTGTTCGTGGTATCTGAAATTATTCTGATACCTTCCGGTGTGAAACATCCACTTCAGCACAAACAAACAAAAGAACCAGATAGTCGAGTTTTGTTTGACACGGATTGAAAATATCAACAGCAGCTGTTATGAAACGTCTTGTTGACTCTATTCCTGTTAACAATAACAGCTTAAAATAGTCGGGGGTTCAGTTTCCAGTCGCACGTATCACTTCATCTTCCTTCATTCACAAACAGAGCTCCTGCTCTAAAGGGATGAAGGGTGTGGACCTTTCTATTGTGTCTTCCTTGAAGAAAGAAAACACTGCCACGATTTCAGGAACCCACCGGGGATTGAAGGCTCTCTGGGTGTTTCACAAACCTAATAAATACATTATCGGACAGGAAAAGGTGAAATTATATCAAAGTGTGATTATAAGATGAAATTGTACCGTCTTCCGCTCCTGACACCAGTCCAGCTCCTTCCCCATGATCTGCACGATGCGTGGCAGCGCCTCATCGGCCGCCTGCACGTTCAAAAAGCCCAGACGGGTTCGCCGTGCGATGACGTCAATGGCCGTGCAGGCGTACTCCTTAATCGCGTACAGCACCTGAAGAAGAAGAAGACGGCTCACGTTAGGCTGCATTTAAACCTCGAGACTTGTTCAGCATTCATGAAATCCGGCGTCACCTCGCTCTCGATGTACGGGAACTCGGACACCAGTCTCTTCCCCACGATCGGCCATCTTTGCCCGGTGACCTGCGCCATCTTGGCCACGTCGAACGCCTTTCCTCCGTACGTGGAGGCGAGGTGCTGAGCGACCTGAGGCACGAATATGAGACTTCATGAAAACAGGAAACAATTTTGGAATAATGCAGCAACATTTACAGATAAAACACAAAATAATTTTATATTTTATAGCTGTTATTTCTTTGTTCATACGTCAATAAATCAGTCACATGACCTCAGTATAAAGCACCATCAACACACAACACTAATCTTTTGTTCTATAGTTCTTAAATAGAACAATTTTGACATGTACGGTAAATCTCAATTTTTTCAATACAAAACAACATATTTTTCTCTTATTTAAACTGATAACGAGATTTGCAGTCCCAACTAACGATTATTTTCATTATCAATCATTTTCTCGATTAATCGATTTCTTTGTTGTTTTTTTTTAAATTAATTCTAAACTAATTCTTCTGTCGTCTTCAAATTGTGCGTGTTCTCAAATTTATAAAGCCTAACATGAGTAAAACGACAGTATTGAAACCTGAGGTTAAACAGAGCGGATCGTAACGGCGTGATAGATTTCACCTCCTCGGGGTTAAACGCTAAGCGTTAGCAGCACGTTGTCGATGACATGTTTATAGAACACTAGAGGCCTGCTTACTATTCAGATCAACGGCTCGGCCGATCATGTGAAAGGGCAAACGCTGTCCAAATATCAACAGTGACCTTTGAGGAATATTCCAGAGGACGTTGGAGCCTCTAATGAGGAGTAAGTAGACTGTAGGCACTCTGCGCACAAGGACTTTTTCTCCATGAAACAATCGTCTATCGGATTTAATGCGAACGCGCAGCCTCGTTATTGGAAAGACGGCGTGCAGCTGATGTAAATCAATGTGCCCTTACTTAATGCCATTGATAGATCGTACAGCGCGCTTCGACGTGTGTCCGGCCTTTTGTGCAGCAGAAATGTCAGCGTTGTTACAGCAGCAGCAGCTTTAATGTCAGCACCACAGAAGAAGAAGACGACGACGACAACGACGAGCGAGCGAGATGTTACATCTAACGTGTGTGTCAGGACGTCGTTAAAGGTCTGCTGTCTTTACACCGAGAAGCAGTTCAATGTTTCGGGGACGTTTCGACGTCGGATCTTTAAACAGAAACATGCAGAACATGTAGAACAGGACATGCAGTGACCATCTGAGGTCACAATATCACGATTATTGTGGACAAAAGAAATCACGATACCACGATATCTATAGAAAATTTTTTTGTCTCTTTTTTTGCGAATTAATTACTCTTGAAATAATCCTAGTGTAGGTGGGGAGATTAATTGTTAGGCAGAAGCATGTGCGTCACCTCATTCTCCAGTCCGTAGTCCTGCACCAGGCGGATGTAGAGCGTCGGCGTCCATCCTTTGCCTCCCTCCAGTTGCAGCCCCACGGTCTTACAGGGCTCGGCCGGCAGGCTGTGAGCTTTGACGGCCGCGTCCAGAGTCTCCTCAGCCATGGACCTGTAGGTGGTCCACTTCCCACCTGGACACAGAAAATATGCACTGTAACACGTTTATTTCACACGTTTGAACTCCTGAGCTGAGCCTGGAGGCTAAACTGACCGGCGATGGTGACCAGCCCGCTGTCGCTGATGCTGACGATGTGGTTTCTGCAGATGGACTGAGTGTCTTTGGAGCTGGGGTCGGTCACCAGGGGACGGATGCCACTCCAAGCCGCCAACACGTCTCCCCGGCGGACTGTAGACAACAGAAACACACGTTTAATCGAAGAGTCTACATTAGGGGGTAAATGATTGTTGAAGGCCACAAAGAAGTGAAATATTTATATAATAATGACGAGAAAGGCTTTGTTCTGAGGGGTTATGAGCGCTTCCGTACCTATTACATCGGGGCTGAGGTAGTTGCGGACCTCCCTCAGGATGAAGTTGATGTCGTCCTCCCCCGGGATCGGGTGTGCCGTCACCTTGGTGGGTGTGTCGGTCGTCCCAGCGATGGTTACCTTCTCCCAGGGCAAGAAGAAGATGACGCGGCCGTCGCTCGTTGCCGGGTCGAGAAGGCCCATGTTGTCGGGGCTGTGAGGAGTGAAAGCTCTGTTGTTATGTCTGATTTGTTTCTTAATAAGCGCGAGGACGAAGAGGAAGAAAAGTGAAAGGAAATGGAAAAAACACAGATGTGGGGGAGGAAGAGGAGGTGAGGCGAGGGGGAGATAGCGGAGGAAGAGAATTAGGTGGTTGGCATTTCTGCCGCTGTTCAAAGGGCTCGCGCTCCCTCGGGTTTCGCTCAATAAGCTTTGGCTGAACTTTAAAAACCCCCGACTTCAACAGAACC
Source organism: Collichthys lucidus (assembly GCA_004119915.2). NCBI lineage: Eukaryota > Metazoa > Chordata > Actinopteri > Sciaenidae > Collichthys > Collichthys lucidus. The sequence goes on along the minus strand of CM014078.1, from coordinate 33,593,901 downwards.
GCTCTGCCGCTCGTCGACTGAGCGAACGTGGAGGAGGTGGAGGTCAGATAATAGTTTAGTGTTTGCACACGAGAATGAGAAAACGCCATTTATGCACCTCCATGTCGACTCTACTGTTACCTGTAGTAACCGGGGATGACGATGTGGACGCCGGCGCTCGGCTGGCAGATGTTCTGAGTCTCCTGGTTGTCCATCTTCCTCAGCGAGTCCGTGAAAGGGCCGGTGGCGTTGATCACGCACTTGGCCTTCACGTCAAACTCCTTTCCTGTGATGACGTCCCTGCAGCGGGCGCCACCCACCTTCTCCTTGCCCGTCTGCGGGTCCTTCGTCTTCAGTAGGTGGACCACTTCGGTGTAGTTGGCCATGGCGGCACCGTAGCGGGCGGCGGTGAGGCCGATGGCGAGGTTCATACGGGCGTCGTTGTGCTGCCCTGTAGAAAAGATGAAGAGACGAGTGTGTTTGACATTTACAGCATGGACACAGCTTTAAATATGCAATCATGTATTTTCAGCTGGCTGATCCTTTTTATTCTTTCTGCTTTAAACTTTTAACACTCACACACAACTCAGGCTTTTCTTTTCACGGCATCGTCTGATATTTATATATTATATTTATATAAACCTCTAAGATATTCAGTTCTCTATCACAGAGGACGAAAGAAATTTAGAAATTTTTCACATTCGAGAAGATAAAAATCTATATTTAAAAAATATTCAAAAAGATAAATTACTTTATTATTAAATTTTCTGATCAAATCATCAGTTAATCAGCTGATTGTTTCAAGTTCTTTGATTCTTTAACGAACGTAGCAATATAACCCTTATGGATGAATCGTTGCAGGTGAGTCCACATCATGTCTCAGCACGTCGTTATATCAGAGGATCACATGTTCAGTGCTCTTTATTAATAATGTAAGCAGCCTATGATTGTTCTGTATTCATAGATTTATGCTGTGACGCATGTTTCACAGGTCCCATTCTTTTTCCTGTGGATTATCACCGACCTGATCGACATCTAGGATTGTCAAAATAATTAACTTATAGTGACGACATCCTGTTAATAAAGCTCTTTGCATTAACTGACTGTAGTTCCATTTCCCGGATTCAAGAGAAGAGGCTGAGGTCGACGCGCTCTGCATTTTGTGAGAGTCAAAACAAGCCTCTGCCCCTGTTGTCGGTGGCGGCAGCAGCAGGAGCGTCGGTAACCAAGACAGCACGGAGAAATTGCTGCTGCTGCTTCTCAGCCGGTCCGACGACGTTCCTCTGCGCTCCGCACCGCCGGGAGAGAAGGTCAGATTTCGAAATGTCACCGGCGTGATTGTTCCAGACGGCATAATTGGAGAAAAGACGTCCCACCCCACCCCTCCACCATCCCAGCCCCTGCCACCCCACACCTCCATCCTCTTCAGAGCAGATGATGGCGGGTGGGGGTGTGTAAATCAAACATATGCTGCCTTGCAACGAGGTGATGCTCTTCGCCTTTTTGCAGCCTGCAGTCAATCGAGCTCTGACTGAACATTTAAAGAGTAAACCGCCTCCAGAAGGTTCAGCTAATAAAAAAACAATTTACAGTCAATTGGTGGACGATTAATTAAGAAATTAATTAAGTTATTTCCTTTAAAAATTAGCACAGACTGTTGTCATGAGACGTGATGAGCTGATACTCGGTGAAGCCTTTACATCACCGGCGGACACAGATATGTTATTTTTGGTGGCGGGAAGGAAAAGACGCCGGCGGGCGCTCAGCTGGACGCTCGGCGTATGTTTGGTTCTCCTCCATACTCGACTGCCACAGGGGGGAAGAGAGGGCGCCTGAGCAGCCTGTCAACACGTTTTGTTCAGGACCGGCTGGAGATGTGAAGGCCACGGGGCAAGATTCACATCTGAGGTCTCGTCTGTTCAGCCTAAATCGTGCAGTTTATGCACAATGTTACAATTTTTTCACCTGAGGAATGTCTGTTTTAAAATTTTGTATTAATTTACAGGCCGAGCGCTCACTGAGGTTGATGTCAAGTGTAAATCAATGCTACAATCGCTTTGGCGATCTTTAATAGATATTTGTGTTGCGACAATAAAAGAGCTGCAATATTGCCCAAGTAGATTTCAGCGAAGGAGCAACTCCATCACCAAAGACGTTTTTAATGTTGAAAACTAACAAGGCAATATGTGAGGTAACGTTTTAGACCTAAACTGCTCTGAGGGGACGTTTTAATTAATCACTTTTTAGAGGCCTAAAATGGTCAAATGTCATGTATTTTGGAAGATAATGATGTTTTTCTATCATTATTATTATCTCCTGATCTCCATAAAGGGAAGATACTTTTAAGAAACTGTCTACATCCTGACACGTACACGGCCCGAAGACCAGTTACAGAGCTGTTTTTAAAATCACTGGAAAGGGAGGAAAACAGTGGAAAAGTCCAACAGGTCTGACTCAGCTGCTTTAAGCGTGTTTACAGAAAATAAAGAGATGAGTAATGAATCAACAAACGAAGCGTGCTTTTTAGATTACTGTCCACACATGCCGGGTTCAAAGCCAAAAAGACTGACCGTCGTAGTAGACGATGGCTCCGACCAGCTTGTCTTTCTTCAGCATGGGGAAGAGCTCCAGGGCTTTGGTCTTACTGAGGACGTAGCTGCTCTTCAGACAGTGGATCCCGGCCACCAAGTCGTACATCTTGATCCCGGCCCAGTAGTAAGGCAGCTGCCACCACCTGAGGAATGACCGTGGTGGTTAAAGTCAGTTTTCTGAGGTCAGATTTTGGTCAACAAACATTCAGAAGCTGGTGTTAATTTTCCATCCAGATAAACAAACAACTCTTCATCAGTTACAAGATTAAAAGTAGCACGCTGACAAAAACACACCAATTATCACCTGCTTGTCTGAGACATTTTTCACGACACAGTGTGCTTGAACCTGTCTGTGGCACTTACTTGTAAACAGGAAGCATGATGGGTAGCGGCGCAGATAAGTGAGGGGCAATTTCCAGGAGGTTAGCTCGCTCGTGCAGCGCCTCTTTCACCATCATGTACTGCTCAGGTGGAGAGAAGAAGATAAGACAACAGTCGAAAGCAACAGATAAGGATGACAGATGAGAGGAGGAGAGGAACCTGTTCGTAGTCCAGGTGCATGATGGCCTTCTGGAGATAGCGGACGCCGCCATGGATGAGCTTGGTGCTCCGACTGCTCGTGCCCGAAGAGAAATCGCTTCTCTCCACGAGGGCAGTCTTGAGGTCTAAGGGGGAAAATGACAAAACGCAGTTTGTTATTAAAATGAAGCAAAGCTTCTGATCTTTACAGGATGTTTTCTGTGAGTCCTTCAACCAAACAAGAAAATTATAATCACAGTAACCAAGAAATTAGCACATTATAATGAAAGACTGTTATGGATGGCGTTGACGCATCTATGAATAACCTTTGCTTGTAGTGTTTTATCATGTAGGTGAAGTTAGGTGTGTAGCAAAAAAACTCTTCTCGAGTTAGTCACATCCTCTGAGAGGTCGTCTTGTCTTGAGCGTGAACTTACTGCGTGTGACAGCGTCTAAGGCACATCCGACTCCCGTGGCTCCTCCTCCGACGACCAGGACGTCAAACTCCTCTGTGTTCTGCAGCGCCGCAAGCTGGGCCTGCCGAGAGGGAAGCTCGTCCGCATAGGGAACCTTCAGGTCCGCTTCCGCCGCCACGTGAGCTAACCGAGCCTGGATGTGACAATGAGCACAAAGACTTCAAGACTCGCTGTGGTCTCCGAGTCGTGCGAAACTATAGTTTGTGTGTTAATTTCTATTGAAGCTAATGTTAGAAAAGGCAGCAACACTTTGCTTTAGGTGTGTTATGAAACATTATCAGCACACTGCGAGCACATTATCAGTGTTTGTGTGTTATTCTTGTATTATAATCACTGTGCAATCATTTTAATACATTATGGATTTAGTTTAATGGGATAACAAAGAAGACATACGATCGTACGCTTACTTATAATATGCATTATTGTATTGTGTAATCACATGTGTTATTATTTAAACTTTGTATAGGCGGAATCTGAGTTTTAAAAAGCTGTTTTTTATTATTTATTTTATATTTTGCTCTTTATTGAAGCAACAATAATCAAACATGAACAAAGAGAGGGAGGTTTACTGGGATGCTTAGTAACTAACTGCAGTGTAACTGCAACTAAGTACTCAAGTGCTGTACTTAAGTATTAAAGTACTTTATTTGAGTAGATGTTGTAGAAAATACCATGTAGTGTGCTTAGAAATCAAATTATATGGCAGATTATATTCCATTTTTAGCCTTAGTTTGCATCACTATAGCCTGTTACTTGGGAACCATGGATGTAATTTGATAACAGAAATAATGTTGTCATAGGAGGAAAAATCCTGAAAAACATCCTGAGCCAAAGTAATAATTATAAATCAAAAAGAAAAAGGACCCAGTAACCGAGTCCCTGAGGCGCTGCAGGCTTCTGAAAAGTCCTGGATCAGACCCCATGGTGTTTATAACGGTATAGATATATAACCCCTTTGAGGGTGGGTGGTCTGAGATTGTAAATTATGGTGCTGAAATGGACTAATATGGCATCTGGGTGTGCAAAACAAGGTGATTAAAAAATCCAAATATGGAAGAACCGAAAAGTGTTTAGATCATTATTTCTAGGAGTGAGCGTAGGGGCGAGCTTGTCCTCACTTCAGCTAAGGAGCCAACTTGGGTTCGTTTCTTGCAAAAGAATAAACTCTAATCCCTTTTGGACCTTTTGAAACCTCCGTAGATCTTCACCTTCGCTGTAGTTACTTAACGGATTTACAATTCTGGTCCTGACGTGTCCGACATACGTCTATTTAAAGCTACTTTAGGACATTTTGCTTTAAGATCAGACTTTTACAAATACTCAGGTACGTTTACAGTATTGCAACTTTTACTTCAGTAAACAATCTGAATATTTCTGCCACTACAACAACAAAGTCACTTTGTTGAGGCTCGTGTGCTTATGATGTCTCATTTTCACCTTTAGTGTTAAAAGTGCAACATGCTGCTTAGCTCGATTAAAAAAAACAAAAAAACCCACAGAATAAAATCCAGTCTTTGAACATCACGTATTGTTTGATTAAGAAAATAATTAATTTAAAGAATTAATCACAAAAAAAGAAAAGAAAAGCAGCACAGCTTCCCTCTGATATGAGGACGTAGGATTTCACTTCTAATGAAATATTTATTCATTTTTCTATTTAGCAGGTTCGAGCTTAAATGATTGCATCAGGCTGCTTTGAAGCAAACGTGGCATTTGACTTGCAAATGGAGGCAGGCGTTTGTAATTTAGGTCTGCAACCGCAAACAAGACGATGATATAATCATTGTCTATTTTTGATGATGCATACAGACAAACACCGCCACAGAATTAAGAGCCAGCATGCCCCCCGTAATCAAGTTAAGTCAGTGAATGGCACACCAAGGCCCATGCTAAATAGCCAATCGGCTGCTTGTCTTGAAAACTTCTCCAAGCCATATGCCCTTGCTAAAGGAGACAAGACGGACATTCATCTCATCAGCATTGCAATTACTGGGATTAGAGGCATGCATGATTACAAACTATTGTGAAAATAATTATATTTCATCAGGGTCGACTTCTTGCTTACCAATCCGCGCTTGGTTGAGAGGGGCGATGACGGGCGTCGGGACACAAAACAAAGTTCACGTTAGGATGTACAGTCAAATAAAGAGAAGTCTGGTATGTAGATGAGAGGCCTGAAAATAGGTCAGGTCAGAGGTCAGGGGGAAACACAGCTGTTCGTCTGGATCATGTGAGGCAGAGCCGTGTGGTTATTTAGGTGCTGTGAAGATGATCGGCATCTTTCAAGGCCCGCCGGTGCTCCCAGTGTGACCAGTTAAGAAGTGAGGTAACCATTAAAGTCTCGTTCTTTTGTTCTCTGAGTGGTTGAGGTGTCGTCCAGCGACATTTTAAAGCAGCCAAACAGTCGTAGTCCAACAGGTCATTAAGGAAGAAGACAGTCTGGACAAATAAAAACGACTAAAAGTCTTAATTCACTGTTTCTTAATGTAAGTTGTGGCCCTATGTTCATAAACATTTATGTTTATTCGCTGTCTTGTGTGTGAAGTGCTAAAAACGCAATTCCCTAAACATCCACTTGAGGCTGGCTCGAGAAGTGAGTCCCCATGTTTCACAGCAGAAATAAACATGTTTACAGCCTGGTACAAAAAACAGTTTTGGTCTCTGTAGCTAATTTCCCCGTTCATGACAACTGTACTGAGGGTGAATTTATATACAACTCACCTGTTCACATTATATTAAGGCTCTGCTGTTTTACTTATCTGTACCAGTTACAACTGGTCCTGGTTTTTATGCTAAGCTAAGCTAAGATAAGCTGAGTTACCATGCCGCAGGTGTAGCTTCACATTTAGCATACATACATAAGTGGTATCAATCTTCTCAGCGAACTTTCAGCAGGAAAGTCATTCCCGTTTCCTAACACTTAACATCTCCTCGATAGTAAACACTTTATTTTGAAGGGCCACACCTCCTCAGACCATTTTTTTGGAGCAGGAAGTGGATGAAGAACATTTGGAGGTGGTACAAATGATGTAAAAGCCTTCTGGTGCATGTTATGTTCATTTTATGATCATATCTGAGCTTGTTCAGGATACAGTGAACTCCTGCACAGGAGCTGGAAACCATCCAATTAAAGGGAAGGAAACGCCATGGGGAATCCAAGAAAGCACATACCACAATCCAGACAGGACATGCCCTGCTTGTCAAGCAGTAAGCAAGCTGTCCCTGCTTACTGTGGACGGTTTTCAGGGCAAAACAAGTCTTACTGTACAACCTGTGCTCTTGTTAGACAGTAAACAGCTCTGTCAGAGCATCTAAACAGCGCACAGCAGGTCGAATCCTGCAAAGCTGGAACTCCTTATGCGACAAGATAGAACGCAAACATCAGCTGGAGCGACAAAACACTCAGAGGACGACACGTTTCATCTCCATACCTGCGTCCTCCTGTACTCAATCAGCTGTGACAGGCCGAAAGCTGCAGCGACCGCCCCACCGCCGATGACCGCCGTCCGCTTCAGAGCCTTCCTGAACGCCATGGCCGGTCCTGTGGAGGAAGAAGAGGAGCACAGTGAGGAGCCTGAGCAGGGACACCGGGGTTATAAGGCTCTGACATGACAGGTGATCATGTGAAGGAGGCATGCGAGGCTGACAGAGGGAGTGAGGTGAAGAGGGGGGGAGGAGGAGTCATGCTGGAGGGAGTTCACGTGCATGGGGAGTTAAGAGGAACGTCAACACAGAAGAAGAAGAAACTTAATGACTTATTTTGTCTAGAGCTGCATCTTGATTATCGATTCATCTGCTAATTATTCCTCTAATTAATCATTTATTTGATAAAAAAAGTAGAAAACTGCCTGTTAAACTTAAAAAAGTTTAAAGCTGGCGCCTTCAAACACTCCAAAAAACAGTTTACAATGAAAAATCTCAAACATTTTTGGCATTTCTGTTTAAATCTCACACTTTCTTTAATTATCAGTCAGATTATAAACCTGTGATTACTTCTGACATTTAAAACTTTGATTAGCTTCAAAATAATTGGCAGATTAATCAATAATGAAAGTGCTAAATCATTTTTTATGTTTGTCCAACGTGTTTCCTTCACTGCACTTTGACTTGAGCTGTGCTAACGGGAAATGACTCAGTGTAAAGTTAATATTTGCAGTAACAGATTGCAGTGATTCATTATGAACAATGTGATATAATACAAAAAGAGCTGCTGTGACACGTGACGAATATATAAGATAAAAAAACAAGCAAAACTAGATTTATTTAAAGGACCTATCTAGCTAGTTTTTAGTTTGTCCATTATTAGTATTATAATCTGTAAATAGAGACGCCTAAATCTGAGACACTGGACCTTTAAACCTGGTCTGAATTATGACTAAATGTATTTCCTACTTTCAAACTAACCAACTAACTGACCACCTAACTATTTTACGTATTGATTAATCTGCCAATTACTGTCTCAATCGTTCTTGTCTGTAAAGTGTTAGAAAAATGTCTTTAAAACCTGGAAATACTCTGTTTAATATGATGTAGGACAGCTGAAAAACATCAGCTAATTGTTTCAGTTGGAGCAGCGTTTTACACTCTGCAGTATTACCTCCTCTAAAATAAATATTACAATTAACACACAGCATAAGTGCAACTTATTATCGAGCCAGTGCTCGGATTCTGTTTCCGCCATAACGAGCTGAACATGAAACCAGCTCTGGCAGAGCGAGAGGCTCCAACTCCCACCAGGGCCGGCCCAGAAAAGTACTGAGGACTCAGTGGAGGCTTCCAAGGGAGCAGGCGGCGGGCTACGCCGGAGCAGATTCTAATGCATTTTAATAAAACACAGCGTACAGATGGCACAAATGTCACTAAATGATAACGCCTCAGACAATGTCAGCACCAGAAATCTGTGTCACTCTAAATTATAAGCCACCAAACAGGAAGAGGCCTGACCTGAATGATTTACAAAGTGTACTTTGGTTCAGGGAAGTTATCCTCCTGAATTGCATGGTATAAAGACATGAGACATCAAACCACACCTGTAGATGCTAAAGCTGTGAGTTACAGCTGAAACATAATTACACTCCTATCAAGAAACATCCCCAAACCTCTGTGTTTTTTTTAATTTTAAGTCATTCTTTGATTGGATAGCTCCTGATTTATACAAATATAACACAATATAATGTATTAGACCAAAGCTGAGTATTGTTTGACATATTTTGGCGCAAATTCTAACACCTAAGTTTGATTAAAAATAACAAATCTGCGGTGTTGACCGCCGCAATATGGGCAGTCCTGATTCTTCCGTCTCCTAATCTGGACAAAAACGTCAGCGGATCTGAGGCAGGCTGAATGACGCCTGGTTGCTCAAACAAGCCACCTACATGTCAATCAAAGCGTCCACGCTCTTAATCCTGCATAACTTTAAGCCTTAATATAATGTGAACAGGTGAGTTGTATATAAATTCACCCTCAGTACAGTTGTCCATGAACGTGGAAATTAGCTACAGAGACCAAAACTGTTTTTTGTACCAGGCTGTAAACATGTTTATTTCTGCTGTGAAACATGGGGACTTATGGAGACTGACTCACTTCTGGAGCCAGCCTCAAGTGGACGTTTGAGGAACTGCAGCTTCACCTCACAGCTACGGTATTTAGGTGTTTGCCTCCCTCTCACAGCCTTCAGCTGATGTGTGTAGTTCAGCCTGCTGAGTTACAAAAGTCAGCAATAGGTCAGTGATATAACCAGAAAATGTAACTCGTGGTGAGGCTGGAGACTCAATATGAGTCAGCAGAGGAGAGGAGGGGGCTTCCTGGATGTGATGTAACAAACACGTTGAGATTTTTGGTGTTTTTAGTCCAGTTTGTAGTGTTTAAACCCGCCACACACACACACAGGGTTATCCTTTAAATAGCATGTGTTAGCCTGTTTGTTTATGATACAAGGACATGGGCGGCGGGATGTCATCTTATGGATTAAAATGTCAAACCAACAAAGCTCCGTCTTAACTGTCACGCATAAGCCCTTCGTGTTATGGAAAATAGAGGACGACAACACGGCTTTAAAGAGGCGTTTAAATGGTTTCAAATGGGCGGAATAGAGGCGTTGAGTTGAGGAGAAACCCGTTGTCATAGCCACGCACCGAAACTCGCTTAGCTAATTTTATTTAACCCCCCTCCTCCAAAAAAAATGGCGGTTTTAAACACTTAGAAAAGTCCGACAACAACTCGCTGACACAACAGACATTCCCACTTACAGGATTTCTTGTTTTGTGGTTGATTAAAAGTCGCTCTGGGCGATGAAGGGCGGCGACGGAGGACATCGGTTGGTATCCAAACCTCCGGTGTGTAGCCTGTGCTTGACAGCTACAACCAGGAAACACACAGCGGCGGCTGAGCGGCGCCTCGCTCCGCCAATCAGAGCGCAGAGCCCGGCTGCGCTTGCTCCAATCGCGTTCGAGGGTGGGCGTTGCCACGCTGGCGACGTAACGAGAGGGCAAGATTGCGCAACGCGTCATCCTCCATCCTCTATAAAGAGCGAGAAATGCCACCAGCACCAGCTGTCGTTTCCACGTCCTTCAGCACAACAGGAGAATATAAAACCTGTAACATGTAAACGGGCTGACATTTATAGACCTTTGCCTTTGTATAAGGCAATGCTCTATAAATGCTTTATACAAAAACAAGGGCTTAAAGCTGCAAACACTAAAAAACACGTCTGTAGGTTTTACAGTGAAAGACCATAAAATATGACAGTACACACACACATTCATATTTAAAAACCTTTATTTATAGTGCATTTAAGGGAATTTATACAGAATAAAGTCATTTTTTCATATTAGAGAGAGTTCATTTTACAGTGAAAGACCGTAAAATATGCCATGAAATATGACAGTATACAGTAAAACACATTCATATTTAAAAACCTTTATTTATGGTGCATTAGAGAGTGTTCATTTGACAGTTAAACACCGTATTATTTTACAGCAAATTATATGTGACTTATATGGCAGGACATTGTGTCTTTTCATGGAAAACATGGAAAACAAGTATTTATACTGTAAAATGTGGAATAAAACTGAAGGTTTTTTTTTTTTTTACCTTTCATGTATTTTAAGGGAAGCTACACAGAATAAAGTAGCATTTTATATTAGACACTGTTAATTGTACAGTAAAACACTGTAATATTTATTGGCATATTTTACGGTCTTTTACTGTTTTTCACCATAAACTCTACAGACATTTTGATATATGGGGGGAAGAAATCTCATCCTCAAAACATGAAATCAACAGCTAATGTCCTATTACTGTAATATAAGAAAAAGTGATATCATATTTATTATGGTAAAATTCTGGTAACCAAATTTTTTACCATAAAAGGTTTTCTTTTCAGTTAAACATGAATATTTTGTGGCAAAACTTTTATTTATGTGGCAAAAGGGGAGTTAAACAGAATAAAGTATTATTTTATATTAGAGACTGTTCATTTTACAATAACACACTGTCATATTTCATGGCAAAACCATAAACACGACAGTGTAAAATCTATTTTCATTCACTAAATTAAAGAGCAGCTGATGTCCGTGATTCCCCAGAAAATGCAAAAAATAAAATAAAATTCCTCACTCATGATGCAAACTCTAAGAAACTGGGCCACAGGCATTATTTCCAAATTAACATGAACCACTTAGTGTGTGTGTGTGTGTGTGTGTGTGTGTGTGTGTGTGTGTGCCCACAGCAGTCAATGGCCCACACACACACATAAACCACCCCCGCCCTCTCTGTGGCTTGTGCGTAATAGGGTTTGGCACACGGGTGCGCACCACGTAAACAAAAGCACATTGTCGGTGTCACTGGCAGCCAGTCTGCAATCCAAGAGTGGGAGAAGAAGAAGTGAACAGTCATTTCCTTTTCTCTCCAGCCACTGAGTGGACTTCTTTTTTGTGTTTTGGGGTCATTACAGCTTGAATAGATTCAACAGAGATGGGATTACTTGTCACTGTCCTCCTGTACTGGATGGAGGTGTGAGGTATTGAATATTTTAGTTTATTCCAGTAGTTTAGGACGATATAAATGGCTCGTAAGTGATGTTTTTTTTTCTGTTTTATAGCAAGCAAAGTCAAGCAGGCATCAACAACCTCTGGAAAATAAGACAACTAAAGCTTTAAGGTAAAGACTAGAAGAGTTTTAAGGTCGTATCTGTCGTCCAACAAGTGGAAATTTGTGCCTAAAGTGTGCGCATTTTGTCCATGTTTGCAGGAGCCATGCCGTGCGTCCAGACCCAGTGCGGCTCCTCTCCACAAGGAGCCAGCCCGGCCTCTCAGAGCGCCGGCGGAGAGCGCAGCTGCGACTTCCTCACCCCGGAGTTTGTCAAGTTCAGCATGGATCTAACGAACAGTGAAATCTCGGCTGTAACGTCGGGGAACACTTTTGGACCTTTGGGTGACTCGTACGGCTCCAGCTACGACGTGAAGCCTCCGTGTCTCTTCCAGATGCCGGTGCAAGGGGAGCTCCCGTGCGTCAAGGTGGAGGACGCGCACGGGTGTCCGAGGTATCAGCCGAATCAGCATCACCATCACCAGTCCGAGGAGCTGCTTTCCTCCCCGGGCTCTGTTTATTACTACCGCTCTCCGTCGCCTAACTTCCAAACTCCACCTGGGCACCTATGGGAGGACTCCGGGTCTATGTACAGTTTTCGACAAGACTATTTGGCGGCGGCGCACAGGAAAAAACACACTCTCCAGATTCTCGCTATTTTCCCTCAAACACGCGCAGCAGCAGAGTTTATCCACCTGCCAAATGAAATTTGACGGATCTCTCCATGTTTCCATGAGCCTGGACGCGGCCGGAGCGCACCAGACGCTGGACAGCCCCCCAGTTTTGGGCTCCACTGCGCTCGGAAAACAACCTGGAGTTGGTGGATTTCCTCACCCTCTCAGCTCGCCCACGGCCACCACTTTATGGACTATCAGACTTCATCCGCTGCCAGCCGAGGACCGCTGAACACGGAGGGGCTGTGTGCGGTGTGCGGGGATAACGCGGCTTGCCAGCACTATGGAGTGCGCACCTGTGAGGGTTGCAAGGGTTTCTTCAAGGTTTGTTCTTCATTTTAAAGCTGCACTTTGAACTCGGGCATTTTTACATGATGCAGGCATCTTTATCACCATTAAAACTTTAAATAAATGCATTTAATTTAAGAGAAAGACGTGCCAAACTAGCAGCTAAAATAGATATATTCACTGTCGCGGAATAAACCTTAATTCGAGTAATAAGCTATCATGTAAGAAACCTGCTGGGACCCTGACTGGCCTCCTAAATTGGATATTATGCTTCAGATGCACGTTTTGATCTCTTGACACGCGTGTTAGGGCCAAATGTCCTGTATGAAAATGGCCACCAACGTGCCATGAATTAAAACCTCCCTCTTCTCGTCTCTGAAGGAGATTCCCGGGGGCGATTCTCCAAATTATGACTGACCACGACCCTCTATTTACCCAGACTGGCCCTTTCCTCCTTGTTGAATGCCTTATACCGGTCTCATCAGGAGCAGGAGTGCTGCTATTAATTTTCAAAGAACCATTTAAAGGTTTTCATTTTGGTCTTAACAACAATGATCTTCTAAGTTCCTTTTGAGACCCTTCCGAAAAGGTCAAAGGTCCAAAGCTCCCCTTTGTTTTACATGATATTGGTTATACAGAAAACCAGTGCTGTGCCAAATGCCTTTAAAAGAGCTACCAAAGTGCAACCAAACCAAAAAAATCAGATGGTTTTGTGGTTTCAATTGTGTCATTTTAGCTTTTCGGAGAGAGCAAAGTACAACATTTAAGATACAAGATGTCAACATTTTAGGTTTCTTTGTCAATGAAACCTTAAAAACGTGTTTTTCTGTCGTATTAAAGACAGATAGGAGGTACATTTATCTCTTCTCCTTCTCTGTGCAGCGGACAGTACAAAAAAATGCAAAGTATGTGTGTTTGGCTGCCAAAAGCTGCCCTGTAGACAAGCGCAGGAGGAACCGATGCCAATATTGTCGCTTCCAGAAGTGCCTTGCGGTGGGAATGGTCAAAGAAGGTAAACCCTTTAACCCTTGTGGTTTTATATTTGGTATAAAGGGTCAAACTAAAGCTGAAAACTCTTGTATTGTCTTATGTCCTGCAGTGGTGAGGACAGACGGTCTGAAAGGTCGCAGGGGTCGCCTGCCGTCCAAACCTAAAGCTGTTCCTGACTCGTCTTCACCTGTCAGCAACCTCCTGAGTGCCCTCGTCAGGGCTCATGTGGACTCGAACCCTCCACCTTCTCTTCTCAACTGCTTCAAAGTAAGAAGCGTGATCATGGTTTTATTGCGTTTTTAAACGGCGTGTGAGGTGACGTTTTGGTGACCTTTTACTAGTTCAAGGAGAGTCCAGGAAGTCCACCAGGAGACGACGCTCAGCACGTGCGGCAGTTTTATGACCTCCTGACCAGATCAATGGAGGTGATTCGAGGATGGGCACAGAAGATCCCAGGCTTCACCTCCCTGCCCAAACACGACCAAGACCTGCTCTTCTACTCGGCTTTCTTGGAGCTCTTTGTTTTACGGTTATCATACAGGTAACACAAAGGGACTTTTCTTTTTTGCCAGCAAATTTGGACAATGTACCCCAGATTCAATGTCAGTCTTTAGCATTTTAGCAACGTCACGTGGCCTGAAATTTAAAGCGTAACCGTGTCGTTTCTGTCCACCTTCAGATCCAACCCAGAGGAAGGGAAGCTGATCTTCTGCGACGGCTCGGTGTGGCACCGACTTCAGTGCCTGCGAGGCTTTCGGGGAGTGGATTGACAGCATCGTTGAATTCTCTGCTAGTCTGCAAAGGATGAACCTGGATGTATCCACCTTCTCCTGCATATGCACCCTCGCCCTGGTCACGGGTGAGACGCTCGAAAACACTTAACCGAGGGTCTCAAGTACTTTAGTCCGAGATCTTTTTCAGGATTTAGAAGCAGCGAAGTCTTGAAGTTAAAATAGCTTGCTAAAAGTAGGCCCAGTTAATATACAGTACACTTAGATAAAAGTAATGAATACACAGTTTAAATACCTCATGGTTAATTGTTTGAAATAGTTAACTAGAAGTCCGTAGATAGATAGCTAGATAGCTCTCTAGCTAGATCGCTAGCTAGCTCGATCGCTCGCTCGCTCGCTCGCTCGCTCGCTCTCTCGCTCGCTCGCTCGCTCGCTCGCTCGCTCGCTCGCTCGCCTCGCTCGCTCTAATTTTTTCTTCGCTCCTTCCCCTTTCTCTTTTCCTTATTGTCCCTCTTTGTGGTAATGTGCTTTCTGGCCCCTCCCTCGCCTGGACTAAAGGAGCCAAAGAAGGTGGAGGAGCTGCAGAATAACATTGTGAAGTGTTTGCGGGATGGAGACGGAAGCTCAAACTGTTGGTCCAACCATTTGTCCAGACTTTTGGAAAAACTACGTGAACTCCGCACTCTGTGCATTCAAGGCCTGCAGAGGATTTTCTATCTGAAGCTGGAGGATTTGGTGCCGCCACCTGCAATAATAGATAAGTTATTCCTCGACACGTTGCCATTTTAGAGACACGAGCGCCGTCAGATTCCCCTTTGCTTCAATGCCAACAGTCAGTTTGACATCTGTTCCCTGCATAAAAACACGTTTTAAAATTGCATTTTATTTTGAAATATGTGACCTTTAATTTCCTTCAACCAGGATCAAAATGACCAATTCTGTTGCTGTGTACAATAAAAAAGGAGAAACTAATTTATAATGCCACCTTATCTTATTTTTATATGTTTGTTAAAGAGCCTGTTTCCAGCCACATTTGACATTTTGTTCTGCTTCTTTGTAGCTACAGAGGCAGTTTTGATACCGTAGTGTACCATTTTCATAACATATATTAGTGATTAATATATAATATTCTGTAGACTGTTGTGTTCTCAGAGTAAACCTGTCATTGTCCATGTTTTAATAAATAAATGACCGTTAACTGCTGCTGGACTTTGATTCATTTCAACTTAATTTCTTTAATTCATGTTCATTTATAAAAAGAAGTCCTTTATAAAATGAATTTTCTGATATAAAAGGCCAATTTCTAATTATTTTACAGCTAAATGAAATACTGGTAAATCTGCATGCAGCCTGTAGCCTAATAACATTTACACCTACATTTGCATTAAAATGTGTGGTGATAATTATATGAAGATGTGTAATGAATTATTCAGAGAATTTATTTTAATTCATGTGTCTGCAAAGAGGTTATTCTGTCTTTATTTCTTATATCAAAGTACAAGGATTAACATATAAACTATCAACAGATAGCTTCAGTAATTACATAATCAGGTAAGTACAGCGTACATAGTTTTCTGTATAAAAAATACTGGAAAACAATAAAACACATTTATACAAATCATTCTTTGCATGAAATGTTTTTTTCTATTCATTATTTTGTCATATTTACCATTAAAAGACACATAATTGTTAATTAATTGGACAATAATGAACAAATCCTGTTATAAGAAAGGCAAATCTACATATCTGCATGTGTCCATGTGTATGTGTGTGTCAGGTCAAAGGTCAACGTAACCCTTAATATGTTACAGAGAGGTTTTTCAGGCAGAAGAGCTTCATCTTTTTGAAGACCGGAGTGCATGTGTGTTTAATGGCCGCTGGCTGCCTGACATTTCTGCAGCCCTTCGGTGAGATCTGGCATTAAAGACGAAGACGTTTCTGCTGCGATAAAGGCCTGAATGCAGCGAAGAGGAAATACTCCAAACCCCAAACCTCCTATTGCTCATCCATTATGGTTAAAAATTAAAATCCTATTACATTTAGGCTTTTTGACCTTGAAAGACCACCAGTAAACAAAATACTACAGTCTCTAATATAAAATGCTACTTTATTCTGTATAAATTCCCTTCAAATGCCACATAAATAAAGGATTTACCATAAAATATGACGTTATGTTAGAAAAAGCAACGGTGGTTTCCAGAATTTTACCATAAATACGGTAAAACGTTTTCTTATATTACGGTAAAAAGGACATTAGTGCTGTTGATTTTACATTTAAGCTTGCCATTAAATATGACTGTGTTTTGCTATACAGTTTTTAAAAATGACAGCTGTAGTTGCCAGAATTTTACCGTAATATATATA